>BSAI01000072.1:22567170-22645520 GCA_036245035.1 Adrianichthys oophorus | reverse complement strand
TCATTTTCCAATCCACTTTATCCCTTTCGGGGTCACGGGGTTGCCGGAGCCTAACCCGGCTACTCATGGGCGAAGGCAGGGTACACCCCTGGACTGGTCGCCAGTCCGTCGCAGGGGCAAAAAGTGTGCAGCAAATTAATTTTTTTTTTAATTAATTGCATATTTACAAAAGCTCGAAATAACAAAACTCAGAGTCACATTTCTAATGAACTCCTGCTGCTGTGCAGAAACTATGTCCTGTAAAACAACACTGTTTAATTTTTTTTGTTTGTTTGTTTTTGCTAAAAACTGCATAATCATGATCAAAAAAGCACTCGGAATGCTTTTACAATGGATCAAAAATGAGTTTGAAAAACCAGATGTATGTGATAGTTATTAATAAAACCTACTTTTTTAAACAATTAAAGCAGCAGCTGGAAAAGAGTCACAGGAATAGTCAAAAACAACCCTCTGAGTCTTAACTAATTCCTTCATTAAGCTCATCTTGATGTCACACTGCAGTTTTTTTTGTTTTTTTTTTTTGGATTGGAACTAAACAGGAAAATTTAATGTTTAAACTTCAGCTTCAGAGGTCCAACCAGTGGGATTTCAAATCTTTAAAGCCAGCCAGGTAAGCTGTTTTTTCCCGCTTCGAGTCTTTACATTAATCCATAAGATGCACTATAAGCTAAGCTCTGTGTGATTTGGGTTCAGATTCAGGTGAAGAATTTTGCAGTGTATGCATTGTAAAATTAAAATAAGATTTTAGCTTTAATGTAAAAAACAAAAACAACCAAGTTGCTTAAGGTATCGGCAGAAATAGCTATATCATATACAAATCAACAGGAAGTGGTAACCTAATTATTTAACCTTAGTATATATATATTTATATATATATATATATATATATATATATCAAGATGATGGTTACATGAAATTCCCTGAAAACAAAGATTTCTCCTAAGAATGAGAAATATTCCCATCCCAGCATGCAAAGCTTCAAGCGGTCACTTTTTCTTCTTCTTTCAGGCTGTGGAATTCTGACATTCATCTATCATGTTTTTCACCGACAACCCAGAGATGGCAGTAGAGGTGCAGCCGATGATGTGAGAGTAGATGTCGGCAAAGTTATGTCTCTACAAACGGAGGGAAAACAAAGGGTGCAAAAGAGTGATCAAGGACAAGAGAGGAAATAAAAACTGTTAGGTAATAGATTTTTATTTTAGTTCTACAACCGTGCGCATTGTTTTACAATCACTGAGGAATGGGAGGGGCATTGTCTCCTGTAAATCTTATTCACAATGCCATTTGTTTCTGTGATCCGTGGCAGAACAATAAGCAGATGTGATTAAACAGAACCAACTTGTTCCCTTGGTTACGAAATATCACGTCTGACCCAGATTTGCATGCAGCAGTCACAGTCGTGCTTTTCTGGAGTTTGATGCAATGAAACAGAAGAAGCAAAAGAAGTTTGTCATTATCTGGTGACAGTTTCTACTATTTTTCACTGTTTCTACTCTTACCCCCGTTTTTTTTCCTTCAATAATTACATCAGATCGTAACAAATGCTTGCCACGAGATACACTCATGATCCAGCTAACTTGTATCATCTTCTTACCTGAGCCTTGGTTGAAGTGTCAGTCTCAACTCGGTGTGTGGCTGTGTGAGAGGCTGTCTGGGGCGTGACACAAAAAGACCAGCTTGTACTACTCCACAAGATGGAGAGCCTCTTACGTGCATTCCTCCGTGTTCCTCTTCTTCTTGCCCTTCTGCACTGTCATCTCTTATACCCATCCATCTCCCCTTCCTTTCCACACTGAGCCTCTCAATTTTTCACTTAGCCTTTGCATCCAGGCCTCTGGCCTCTCTCAGCTCAACCACGGCTCTCATTACCTCTCTGTCTCTGTCTCAATGACACGCAATGACCAGCCATGGCTTATTGACACCTTGATATCCTACCTGCACCATGGCAGCTTGCTTCCTTCCAGCTCTCGCTGTCCCTCTTTGACTTTCCATCTCCAATACTCACTCTGCCTTTTATGTCGTCTTCTTGTCAACACGCGTCAGTTTTACACGTAGATAAATTGTCCTGTTGCTCATTTTTCCTCTCTTTCACTTGTTTTTTGCTTACAAAATCCCACTTTATCATTTTGTCATGACGGAAAAGTCTTTTTATTCTTTGCTCTTATCTTTAGCTCCATTATTTTCTGCATTCTGTATTGTCAGCATGCACATCTGACATGCTCTGCTCATGCACAGCCATCAAATAACCTTGTGGGACTAACTGCCAACCGGTTAAACGATGGTGAGGTGTGTGGGTTGGAATGCCCAAAGAGCTGACTAAGTAATCTTAGTCAGGTCCATCCCAGTGTGGCTTATAATGATCACTCTGAATCTCATTTTCTGCACTTGCCTGTCTGGCCCTAAGTACAACTATAACATTGTGACCACCTGGCTCTTTCAGCACATCCTCCTTTTGTCATCAAAACAGCTTTTATTAGGGTAATTGTTAACAAATGACAAATGAGTGTATACCGACTGGTTCTACAAGTCTCACAATTGATATTCTGATGTATGTGGTTTATTTGATTGGGTCTTTTGGGATCAAATGTATTCCCAGATATCCCATTGGAGTGTGGAGGCTAATCACCCATTGTAGTAAGTTTGAGTCCATTTTGAGCTCTTTTCACAGAGTGCCATGGGTGCTTCTGTAAATGTCTGTTTGCCCCACACCTGGAAAATCATTTTGGGTAGCATAGTATAGAAGTATAATATATAGGAAGTATCAACATAGTTGTCCACATGGATACAACTTCTTGAAGTTGTGTTTTTAGATGAACTGAAGACCCACTCCAGTCTTATTTTCATATATTTTAAAAGTGCTCCCAGTGGTGTTTTAGTTATGGTTTTGCCCATTTTTGTCAAAATAAAAAAAACTGTAATTTTCTAGGACATGGTTTCTGCAGTAGTTCATTAGAAATTTAACTCTGAGTTGGGACATTTGTGAGAAGTAAACCCACCCCAACTTCCTATCATCCATCTGTTTACACTCTCTCAATTGTTTACAACCCTTCACACCCCTAACTTAACATTACTGGTGTAACAAAAATGGCGAGCAATTATGGAGCTATCCAGTCATATAGTCTTAATCCAGATACCAGCTCGGACGAGGAAAATGAAGACGCGCATGGATCTAGTCTTTTACAAGAGGATTTATCAACATGTCACAAAGCAGGGAGTGTGTGTCCTGCCAATTGTAGCTTCTATGTCATAGCTATGAGCTTTTTCAAATTGCCCTTTTGTCTACTCCTCATTCAAATAAAAAAAAGAAATACTCAAAAATGTAATTTTAAGCTTAGTTTTTATTATATGTGTCCTCCATCCTCAGAAAAATCCTACATGAACATGGAAAAACACACAAAAAAAAACTCTGTTCATTGGAGTGGGTCTTTAATACCCAATGCAGGCTTTAATTTTCATGAAAAAGTAGATGTTCTACTGTCTATGTTCAATTAGCCTGATCCTTTATATTACCGATATTTTTTAAATATCAGGTTCGCTATAAGAAGCACAGCTTTAATACATTTGGATTTTTTTTTGCCTCTTACCAAATGTTACTAGTTTAAATGTTGTTCTTCACTGAGAAAAAACTTTGTATTGATTAAAAATAAATTAGAACCCAAAAGAAAAATCTCCCTTGGTGTTAGCATCTGTTTCCCACCCAGATGATTGCAGCAAGGATTCATATTTTCCACAAACAAGAATGGTGTGAGTATCGAGAATGTTTTAAAAACAGAACCTATAGACCCATAGATTGCCTAGTGTTTTCATGTTATTACTATTTATTGATTACTTAGGTCCTTTCTCAGTACTTTGTGTTTTTTACAGATATACTGTATAATAATAATTTAGTGACCGCTCCCATATAATACTGGAATTTTGAGGAACATTATTTTGACTTTGCTTCCAAAGTTTTTGAAAATTTTTTTTTCAGTTTACAAACAATATTATGCACCACTGAAATTAAAGATGGCTGTTGTGTTCTGCTTTTGTTATAAACATTGGGATACTTTTAGTGGAGTTCCTGACTACTTTTAGCAACTCAAACTACAGACCACCAACAATAGCATTCATGTCATAACTGAAACAATAAAAGCAGATTTTATAATTTTATTTTTACTTTGACTCATCTAATCTTAGTCAGGTGCACTCCACCAACAAAAACCTGCTTTTCTGTCGCCATTTTACAGTTTCTTCCCGTTGGTCTGACCTGATGATGTGACATAACTATTTCAAAAATCTTGTTAGTCTTAGCAGGTAAAACCCCGATTGATGATCAAGGGCAGAGCAGACTGTCTGATGTCTCATCCACTAAAAGGACACGATCACTCCACATCCCTTTGAAAACCATCAGGTTACCATGGTTTCCCGCAAACGGAAAAACACAAATGTTTTAGGCTCCAGATCTTGATATGCGCACACAGGTAAGCATCTTTTCAATGGATCTGTCTCAGAACTTGTTTTATTAAACGTTGCTCTCTGAGTTTCTACTATGATGGAACAAATCCAGCAGTTTGTAACTATGCAGATTGATGCAGTAACTCACGAAGACACATTAAACTAAAATCAAAGCTCTGCTTTTAGTTTAAGATTATAATCTTAAAAATACCAAAGTTACTCTCCTGATAAAACCTCTATAATTAACTAGAGGGTAATAGAACTCAATGCAATAAAAGCTTAGTGTAATAAAAAGGTTTTAGTAAAGTAGCCTTGAACTTCCTTGAAGATTGCAGCCTTAGTTTTTATGACAAAATCTACTGTAGTAATTATTCCTTTTTGAAAACTAAAATCTTTAAAAGAGTGCCTGTTTCTGAGTGACTGTTTTGAGTTGTTCTGGGCTTTCTGGAATGATGACTAAATTATTCCTGTTGTTCCCAGCATTTAAATTCAATGCAAATAGGAATAGTACTCTAACAGTTCCAATGGGAAATAAATTTCCTTGAATAAAGTTACTGTTCCTTAAATAACCTCCTGAAGCAATCATTGTTGCAGAAGAGCTGAAGAAGTCTCAGGCCTTTCTCTCTTGTGTAGAAGATGTGACGTGCTGTGCATTATGTTTAGCAGTTGCTGCAACTCTTCTCTTGGTAAAATCAACTGGAAGAGTCCAACCAAGTACATGGCCAGACTATTTTTCCCCAACTTTGTTTAGCTGCTGGTTTAGATCCTAATAATTTACTGCCAATAACACTGTGCAGTCTAAAATAGTCCAGCAAAAAGTTAATTGGCCTTTGTCATGTGTGTGACAGAGGAATTTGGATCCATGTGCAACTGGTTTATTAGCGAGAGCAAACAGACAAGGGCAAGGCAGGATGACGTCAAAAACCAGGCAGGAGTCAAAACACACGGAGAGAGGCAGGATGGAGTCAAGACAGGCAAGGGTCAGGATAAATGGAGAGACAGCAGAAGAACCGCTTACACTGTATGTGAAAACAAAAGACCTGGAAGGACCGAGCTCTGCTCAGTGCCAGACTAAATATTGTTTGTAGTGATTGCTTGATATGCATTTCGCATATGAAAAAAATTCAAATGAAACCAAAGTAAAAACTAAAATGAAAGCGTTTTGCTGATCACCGCTGGCACCACATTGGAAGTGGGTGTTTGCGTTAGCCTTCGGGCGGTGCTTGCAGCACCTATTCCTGGAAGGGCCTGTTCCGTATGAATGTGGGGACCGATTATCTTTGTATTTATGGAGATTCACACTTTTTTATCAGTTACACACACATGTCTGTAACATGTATATTGTGCAGAACACCCAGCATCAAACAAAACTGTAGTTATAGATTTTACTGCTTTGTCAGCTGTGGTGCAGAGGTAGAGTGGTTGTCATTTGATAGGAAGATCGGAGGTTTAGTTCCCACTTTACCATCCATGTGTTGAAGTGTCTTTGGGCAAGACAGTCCCTGCAGTGATAACAATTGTTTGGATATAGATTTGATTTATTATATCCAAAAAATGAATCCACCCATCTTCTTCCGCTCATCCGGGACCAGGTCTCGGGGCAGTCTAAGCAAAGATGGACATACTTCCCTCTTCCAGGCCCCGCTCCTCTGGGGGGACCCTGAGGCCAGCTGAAAGACATAGTGTCTTCAGCGTGTCCATGAGTCTTCCCCAGGGCCCCCGCCCAGTGGGACATGCCTAAAACATTTCCCCAGGGAGGTGTCGAGAAGGAATGTGAACTAGATGCTGGAGCCACCTCAACTGGATCTCTCGATGTGGAGAAGCACAGTTCTACTCCGAGCTCTCTCTGGGTGACCGAGCTTCTCACCCTATCTCTACATCAAAACATAGTGTTCTCTGAATGTTTTTCTTAGCTATTCTGCATGAGAAATATAGTAACATTTTTTAAGAAATATAATAATATTTTAAACAAATTTAAAATCTGAATTTGAACTAATTCAGTAAAACGGCCCATAAAGTACATGCTGTTTACCATTTGACCATTTGGCTAGAATGGGCTGTCCTAACCAGGTAAATGGTGGTACTGTTGACACTAAAACTGAACCAAGAACACATTTAAAATGCAAAACAAATACTGGACCTTTTTCCTCCCCTCTTCTATTTTGCACTATCCATCACCTTGTCACTTTCCAGCTCGGCACGAGTCATCACTTTACTCTATATGATCGCAGCATGGGACATCTTAACAATCTTGTCAGTGTTAAATTCAGTTTCAATTTTGTCAGTTATTCCTGCAGATGCCTGTACTTTTCTGATGCGAGATGTAAAAGAAATTTCCCTTATAGTCCTACAGAACAAACAAATGAGATATTTCCGTTGCCAACACAAGACGCTTGAACTTTCACCTAAGTCACATTATTTATTTATTAATCATTTTTACGGTCAGACGTTGAACCCAGCGAATGTCATTCAGCACGGCCCAATGATCATTGGGTTCTAATGAATTCAAAAGCATTGATATGTGACTGTACTCTGCTTGTCCTCCTGTGACAGCTCTGAGGTTATAGCCCTCGTTATATGCATTGTGTTGCTCTCTTGTTCTTGCTCTTGTGTTGCTCTTCCATGTGCCCTCTGGCCTCTCACAATGCCCATCTTCTCCCTACCACTCTGGTCCATTTCTGAAATGCTTATCCCCTTCTCCTCTCCTTGGCCGTCACACTCATCAGTATGCCGCCGCACGTCTGTGCAGAGCTGAGGGAAAACGAGGGGAGGGAGAAACTGTTTAGTAACTAAGACAGAAACCCGCTGGAGGGTCACAACCCTAAAATGACCATCAATACACACACACACACACAGAGGTGTGCTTGATAAGTCATTCTCCTACACTTTGTTGATGGCAAGAGCAATAGGTCATATGCCAACAATGTTGGAAGAGGGAGAGACAGACACAGGGAAGGCATGAACAGGATTCATGAAGGAGGTGGAGATGTGCTTACTGAGCTATACTGCTGTGTGCTGTACTGAAGCGCTGCAATATAGGAAGTAAAGACACAAAAATGTAAGTACTATATATCTTCCAATAGCAGTTCTTATAGTTTATTTAAAAAAAACTGGCAGTTTATAAGAGACAGGTGTCTGTTGGAGACCGGCTTTTAATCCATCACTGATAGAATGGTAATGGCTAATTGGTTCATTTTGGGGAGAAATTCAGTCAAGCAATGCAGACAACACCAGATAAACATTTTGAGATTTATATAAAAATTCTATTTTTTCTATGATATGCTTAATTATCCATGTTTAAACCAGTTCTCCTAATTTGTTGTCACTTTTTTTGCACCTCCACCAGGAAACCGTTTGCTTGTTGCTCCTTTTTGTGCAGCCGTCTTCTCAATATTACCCATCTGGTTGCACCATTCTAGGGTATGTTTAGGATTCAGCCCAAAATGTTGCGCAGATTTCTCACCAGAATGTTCTTCGGCATATGCCACCACACGAAGTCAATGGCCAATGCTACATTGCATACACTGTTGTACTGGCTTACAACACAATTACCACCGACAACCACCGTCTGCATGACTGTGCACAACCTGGGGTAGAAGGGCAGAACTTAAAAGAGCCTAGCCACTATTAGAGACCAGCGTATAACAGTAACAAGCACCTGTTAGACCCGGCGTTGTCAGGGTTGACGTGAGGACACAAATGCAGACGGCAATAGTAATTGCAAAGTTTCTCATTTATTTGAGTAAAGTTCTCGAAAACTGAACACAAACTCATGAAGGTACAAAAAAAAAAAACCACCCGACGACCAGTGCAAGGGAGACGAGGACTTATAACCAGGAGGAGAGGATGAGGTAAGTGCAAACAGGTGTGCCAATTAAGGAGGGAGGGAACACACACTAGGAGGGGAGTGTCAAGAGACCTGAAAGAGAGTAGTGAAACACAGGAAGTACAACCAACAACAAAATAAAACAGGAAGTGAATACCAAACACAACAAAAAACCAATGTCCTGGGTCCATAACCCCACAGGCGTTTATTGCAAACCGATGTCAATTAGAGACAAGCCGCAGCTGTAAATGCGGTAAGCGTTGGGCCAGTCCTTTTGGGGCCCCTAATTTCTTTTATTCTATAATACAAAACCAGAACGTATGCAGGTCTCAATGCCAAAGATAAGTATTAAAAAATGTTACAACCTCCAGATGGCAGAATTAAGCATTTCAGATTTTTCTGCAAATTTGTCAGATTCAACAATAAATTAATTTTGGTTGTGAGCAAGGACAAGCATTAAGCACCACCTGGTAGTCTGTGCTGGGTAAGTTACTTAAACTTTACTTCAGTTCCTGGATGAAATTCTAATGAAATTACTGTACTCACTTCCTATTTTAAAAAAGTAATTCACTACTCATTTTTCTTTCCTTTTTTTCCACTCAAGGAATTCTCAAGGAAAAATAGCTTGCTCAACAAGATATGCTATCATTGCCTTTCATTTAACTATTTTTTCAGCAATGACATTGTGCAAAGTGTGAACATGGTTCAAGACATAATCTGACTTTATTAGCAGTGTAAAAAATAACAAAAATATTGTGGTTGTGGCTATCTTTCGCCATAAGCTTGGTGTGGCTGTGAGATCTTATTAAGTGCTCGGATAGGTTGCTCATTGACACTGTAGAGAGCAGTTTATCTCCAAGACTTAAGTTGCATTCAGGAGTAAATGTTTTTGCCTTTGTTTTCAACAAACTTGAAAAATAAGTTACCAATCTCCAGTTGCTGAATGGCTCTACGAATTCGTCCACGTCCATATTTCCGCTTTCTTCCTTCATCTGGTAACCTCTGACCCTGGATTTGTGCGCATGCGTCAATAACCCTGTTTTAGTATATATATATATATATACATATATATATATATATATATAAATTAATCTTCATTTTGCTTCATTTACCTGAGAAATGTCAGAGCATACTGTTTGCACAAATTTATGGATTAGTAATCTATAATGGTTTCACTGCACAAAAATGTGAGTAACAAAGTAATGAGGGTTTCTTTAGTCTAGTAATTTTCATTTTAATTACCAAAAATGTAACTGTAATTTGTTACATCTCAATTACTGACAAAAGTAAATATATACTGGTAATGGTAATACACTGAAAATTGATCTTTGTCATGAACAAACAGTTGTAGGATACTCTTGGATGCTTCATGCAAAATGCTGTGAAAGAGCAGGACTTTCCAGACGGTTTTTAATGACAGCTTAAACGCCACCAACTGTGATGGTGTTGGAATGTATTAGTGCACAAATCAGAGGAAACGTGCACATGTGTGAAGGCACTGTGGTGTGAAATAAGAACCTGTGGCTCAAATGCTTGTTTATCTAGGCACCCCACCCCCCCAGGAAAAAATGCTACAAAGGATGCCTCAAATTGCTGAGCAGCTGAAATCCCTTATCAGGCAAAGACAGTCAAATCATATACACTAAGAACAATTGGCCTCCTGTGTTCCTGAATTGTTGACAGCTGTAAATCGAATGCACCTGAACACAATAACACTTTCACAAAAACAAAAGATATGTTTTAATTAGGGCTGTCAACGTCAACGCATGCGATTAATTACAAAAGATGAACACATTATTTTTTATTAACGCAGATTAATTAAACTTCACATTGAGCATTATTTCACTCATGGTGACTTACCTTTTCCTTTTCCTCATGATCATGCAGTTTTCAGGCAAAATAAAAAAAAACTTGTGTCATTTTTCTAGGTCAAAGTTTTGCAGAGCGGCAGGAGTTCTTTAGAAATTCACCTCAGAGTTGTGGGCAGGACCACTGGTGTGGAGTAACCCTGTTTCCTTCCCATCATCCATCTGTTTACATTCTCTCCCGCTAGCTTGCAGTCAGTCCCTTACAACCCCTACTTAACATTACCGGTGCAACAAAACTGGCAAGCACTATTGGAACTATCCAACCATAGGCTAGAGGTTTGAGCCAGATGCCAGCTCAGACAAGCAAAACAAAGATGGATTTATTTGTTTGCAAGTGGATGTATGAGGAAGGACCGGAGCAGGTAGCTGATTGCCCACCGACTGTCATTCCTACAGGGTTTTTTCAACTGCATTTGTGCATCTGCTTCTGATTCACAATGATTCTATTAAAGGAAATACTCAAAAATGCTGTTTTGTGTTTAACTTTCTTCATATGAGTCCTCCATCATGAGAAAGATTCTGTCAAGTGAAATCTTTATCCTCTCACTTATGAATTAAACGAATGCATACTGATATCATTGGGGGGTATTGAGTTTGAAAAATACGTTTGAAATTATTAAGATTAACATTTAAAAACAGGCTTTTTGGTAATGTTTATGAGTGCAAGGGAACACTTCAAAACGTGAAATGAAGACAAAAAAGGTAGGCCTGTCTTTTAATTTGCAGTTGAGAAATAATCCTGTCTCTGATCTCTGAAGCTTTGCTACTTTAAATATCAAGAGAGTTTCATTTGATGACGAAATCTAAAGTGTCCGGAAAAGCTAAATAAATAACCAAAAAGAGACAAACAACAGTTCAAAGCTTTAATCAATGCTCATAAATTCATCTTAACTGCTACAAGCAAGATAATTGAAGGGATATTCCCTCTGCCAACGACTATTAAGGCGGAAAGGGCATTCATGCCTTTGATTTAGATGTTTATCCCCCCAAATTTACAAAGGCTTTGTGCAATAATCCGTAATTAAAAATTCAAGACTTTTATAAATGCAGAAACGCCTGCAAACACTGAACTCCAGCACTGACGCTGAACAGCCCGTTCCCGCAGAATATCGCGAGCGGTGCGGGTTGCCATAGTGACGACATCACAACAGAATACCGAAAGCCTCATGAACGTCTGGTTTGTTAAATGAGGCGTTTACGAAAAAAATAGCAAACTAAAAAAAAGAAAAAAAAAAAAAAGAAAAGGCAAACCATTTGGATTATGTGACATTTAACAAAGTTTTCGGGTGAGTTATTGTAAAATAACTTTATTTCCAAGTAGGAAGAAAAACCCTGAAGCTACCGTTCATTAATTAGATGTGATGTGATGGCGTCCACATGCCCGCGTTGCCACTTTTAAGGTAGTTCCACAGAGTGAGCATTATGTACTGTAAATTAAGTTGTATAGCTGCTAATACCTTTCAAAACTTAATAACAAGTAAACTCAAACGTAGCTTAGTTTGTTTAGTTTAGTTATCAACCAACTATTGTTTATGTTTTATGATCGTCTTTATGTCCTTTTGTATAAATGCCGGTGTGAAGCCCATTAAGACAACTTTTTTGTGATATTGGACTCTATAAATACAATTGAAATGAAATGTTACTTGAACTACATATATCCCAGCTATTGTCTCGACTAGTAGTGTTGTGAGATATTTTGACAAAAGTTTCATTGTGTCATGTTCTGTAATATGCACAAGAGCTCATAGGTTTATTTATTTAGCTATCATAATGGAATTATTTACATAGGTGTGTATGTGAATGTATGCATATATTTTCCAATCATTTCATGAATAGTTATCCTTAGTTTGATATGTATGCACATAGAAAAATATACACATGTTTTTTGTTTGTTTTGATTGCTTTAAATATACAATAGTTTTTAAATCTAAATCCAAGTTAAGTGGCACATATTTACAATGAAAGTCCCTCGTGTGTTTTAAAATAAAAAGTCTAATGTTTTTAAGATTTTCCATTGTGCATGTTGAATTTAATATACAAGTAATTTAGACATTTTCTTTGAATGATATGTCTGATGTAAAAAACTAACAAATAACTGTTATTTGTTAACCCTAACCCTAACCCTAACCCTATTTTGAAAATATGTTTCACTTTGTATTTAAAAAAGTATACATAAATAGAGTTATCTAAATAGAGAGTTGTGGTTTTATGAAGAAAATACAAATCCTGTACATTGTTTTAATCCAACTGAAATTTCTTCCCAGTGATAGTGATATAAAAAGTGCATTATCTGGGTGGAAACAAACTCCAGCCATTCTTACAGCCTTTTTCTGAATTCTGTCAGAATAAGACCGAGGTTGTGACTAAAATCCTTGACTACTCACTACATTTTTAGTGATTAGGGAGGGAATTCTGACATATTGAATCAAGATCTGGTAGCTGAATCCTTTGTGCCATCCTCACTACCCTAAGTCTCTCCTGCTCTGACCCAGAAACTCTCCACTATTACTCTATTAAAGTTTTCTGAAGGTCTTTAAAGCAGGGTAAGATGGGATCAATGTAGTGATTTATTGTAAATCGCCTGTAAATGCCCACCAATGCAACATTTTTTCTATCTGGTCATTCAATTTTAAAGGGCCTATATCATGCTATACTTCAGTCTTTCAAAATAAACTATTTCCATTTATATATGATTTGAAATTGTTTATTTCAAGCAATCAGGCAAGAATAATACATATGTAACACAATCACTCAACAGAGGTTTACATCCATAAAAACATGTCAAACATAGGATAAGTAGTCATCAAATGATGGATTGCTCGAAAGGGAGAGGGAGGAAGCAAATTTATATCATGCCACCTCGGCTCGACCTTACCATTTACTTTACATAAATTACCATTATCCGGTTCGTAACTTATGATCAGATATTTGTACCTTACCGACTTAGATTTCGGTTATTAAAAATCCTTAAGTAACAATCAATCACATAACAATGTAAATAGATATAACACTATTTCAGACTTTATCAGAACATATGCAAATCAATTGTCAAAATTCAGAAATATGTGCAATTTTTTTAATGAATATAACCAAGTATTAAACATAAAAAAAAATAATGCAGCTTATTTTAATTTTATTTATTTGCCAGTTCAGCATTTCTTTTTGTAAGATGGTCGTTCAAATAAACAGTAGGTCCTTTCAGGTGTTTTCTTTACTTCATTAGAGCTATATTGTGCTTTTAAATCACAAATCTGATAAGAATCGCTGGTTTATCTGACTCCTTTCTCCTGGGAAGCGGGGGCAGATGTCGACGGTATTTAAATCCAAGAAAATCTTTTTAGACATGAGAAATATCTAACTTTACTCTGAACACTCTCGCCTGCAGCACCAACAGCTTCGCTATCTTATGTGCTAACATTAGCTGCGCCAGGCCTAGGTCGGGGTTTTGAGTCGAAATCCTGTGAGAATTATATTATTCACACTTACTTGTTGATCCATGTCTTTCACTTTTCTCTCCAGGAGGTCAAGCCGATTATCTCGTTTGTTTCATACCCTGCTCTGTCGGATCTCTTCCACAAGTTCCATCAGAGGTGTTAGTTTAGTTTCGAGTTCCGTAAACGGAATTAGCTTAGCTTGCATGTCGCCAAGCGCAATTCTGAAGTCTGCAAAGTCAGACATGTCTTGGTTTTTCTTCAGGGCCATCTGCACTCTCTACTGCAGAATTTCCATGTTTTTTGTAGTAATTCTGTGATAACTCATGATTAAAGCTGTTTAAAGACAACAGAGCTGAGGAGAACTGAAAACATGTGTCTGCCTTTGAGCTTGATCACATTTTAATTTTTCTTTGTTGTTTGTTTACAGTTTCACGTTTAGTCAATCCTCCGTCTGAAGTTTCCAACATCTCAATGGTTTGTTGATGGAGTTTATGTCTGCTTTGATAGAAGGCAGATCCATTAATTGAGAGTTAAATATTAACAACATCCCGGCAAAACTGTTACTTGATTGATTGTAAGTAATTGTTTACATATTTTTGATAGCGTTTTTGTTTCCACAAGAACATGCAAAAATTGCAGCTGACAGTTGTGACCATGGACAACAAGAGCAAAGAAATGGAGGAGAGATTGCAACAGCTGAAAGAGCATATGAGTAAAGAGAAGGAGGAGAGAGGGTGAGTGTAAAATACAAAGTGAAATACTGGGAGTGAATAAATAACAGTCTAAAGGATGAGCAGTGGCAGAAAACAGTGATTCTGATGGAGATTTATGTCCCAGATTTAAGTTTCAGCACAAAATTTCTATATATTTGCCTTTTCCAATGTTGTCTGCCCTCAACCATGATTAAAACGTTTACCTAAATGTTTAATAAACTGACTTAGCTCATTAAAATATCTTGTAAACCTCACAAATTAGTTACAAAAAAATTAATAATACAAACGTATATGTACATAGATAGATAATGGCAGTGAAAAGTAAAGTGAATTAAGTAAAAATTTGATGGAAAACATTTTTTCCCCCTTAGCTTTTGAGACATTCATTACCTTTTAAACTGTATAAATATATACCAGTGTTTCTGACGTTTAGAATAAATGCTATAAGACTTTAACCAGTTATTATTCTGAAGGGGTACATTATTGTCTGAACTCTACAAATGATAAGCCCCAGAAAGAAAGTGTTTTCTTTCACGCTGAAATGTTGCTATGCTTCACCACTTCACCTGCTCCACAATACCACCAGATTTATGCTTCACTGTCTTTGTTTTTTTAACTTCCATCAATGCTGGCATTTTTAGTGGTGCATAAATGGCATTTTATACTCCTCTTCTTTGTTCTTTAATATTTCTGTACTGTAAAGTCTCCAGCAATAATCTTCTTTCATCAATAAATAGCTATTTTTAGAAAAAAGGTAAATTACATGTCAAAAACACGTGATGGCGTTCAAGAGTCCACCAAGGGGTTGTGTTATGTAAACACACACACTTACTGACTTAATCAGTAGCTTTACAATAACTCTCAAATCCACAAAATTAAATAACATTAAATCACCTAACTTGGATCGCAGCACAGATAGTGTCTCTTGGAGGTTGAGAGGGTAACAGTTCTCGCTATATTACAACACAAGTCTTCATATAAGGCTTAGTTAAAAACACTAAGGAAAAATAATCATTTATTATTGAGCCTTCGAATACTTCATTTATTATTTAGCATTTTTTAATTAATTGCAACATAAACTTTAACCTTCCCTGAGAAGTTACTTTAAACACATTTTTTCTTGTTATTGTTATTAATAATCAGGTTGAGACGAACATGTCATAAGCCTATTGTCCTTGACCCCATAAAAAATTGAGTAGTGGTGTTTCTGAATAACACAACAATTAATCAATATCTCCTTCCAAATAATGTTATACATCTTTATATTAAAAAATAACCATATATTGATATTTTCTTATTAAAAAAGTCAGTTTGATTCTAACTTTTTCTTATTGAACTGAGATTTTGCAGACTTTGCATTTAGTTTAACATTTTAAGTGCTAGAAAAATGTTTTCAATGATTTGACCAAAAAATGATGGCAAAAGTTTGCCTAAATTTACTTTAGCTGCTATCATGCTGTTGCCGTGGTTGTGGTCGGGAAAAGATGTATCACACTGTGACATGCCCCAGCTTAAATTAAAGCCTATCCGTCTATTTTCATGACTTTTCGCAGTGCAGTGTAATCCACATGCTTTATCAATGACAAAACTTCTAAAACTCAAATCTGTTTTCCCCAGATGCTTTTGTATTGTTTCAAAATTAAAACGAAAAAAGTAGACACAACCTTTTATTATATTTGGGACCAAATTAGACATTCAATTTGAATATTTATTCTCATTGATTTTATGTGCAAATGTCTGAAGTGCTTTCTATTTTCCCCTCGGTGAATTTTTCATAATCTTCTTCCTCTTCTTCTGTATACATTTTTTGTGTAACCATTAGTTTGTTTAAAGACTAACTGATGGTAATTGCTTGTGCCATTGTTTTGTCTTTTGCCATTTTTCTAATAATGGAGGACGTATGTATATATAAAATAAGCTGGGTGGGCCACGATCTCCTTGCTTGGAGCTCTCAGCAACAGGAAGGGGAAATGGGGTTGCTCCACACCAGCGGTCCTGCCCACAACTTCCAATGAACTACTGCAGCTCTTCAGAAACAATGTCCTAAAAAACAACACAGCTTTTTTTGATTTTGGCTAATAACTACAAAATGTTTATTAAAAGACAACTGGCATTGCTTTTACAATAGATTAAAAAAATGACTGAAGCAGGTATTTAATAGATTAATTTTTTCAACATCAAATCATTGCATTTTTGTCCATTTAGCTCAGGTTTCCCACAGACCCTTATCAAAACCCCTCCTGTGATTTAGTACCAACAAATTACAGATACAGCTTAGCCTATTCCATGATTTCATTGTGTAATTTTGTATATTTTTAGACTTCCTTATACTTTACACTCAACTAAAGGGTGTTTCCTCTGACGATGAACGACTGACCAGAGTTTATGTGCAGATTGTTATTTGGAAAAATGAAGTCAGCAAAAGCAACCTTTTTTTGTTGCAGTTTTCTCAACATGGAGCAGCTTTGATTCAATGGCTAAAACTGCTCTCTGCAACACCTGTTTTTTTGGGTACTGGGTAAAGTGTTGTCAGCAGTTTCTAACATCTAAATATCAAAAAAACACTCACATTCTAAATAGTACAACAAAAGACCTAAAGTTGAAAAAAAATTACATTTTTTTTCTAGAAAATTAAAGGTTTTATATTACCAGTTGATTAAAAAACAATTATTTCATAAAATTCATTGTGATTGTGTCTACAGAACACAAATCACTTTCAACAAATACAGAGCCGGGAAATAAAAGTACACACAGGAGCAATGCATTGCTATAATTATTAGGCACAAATGTGGAACAACATCTTTAGTTCTATTGATTGCATTTTGAAATGAAGGACACATGATTACCGGTATCTGTACTTGTGTATGCATGCGTAACTGTGCTTTTGCACGCCATTTTACCCAGTATTATTGTGAAGTGTGTTTACTCATCTTTTTAGGTGGGTGTAATTTAGTGCGTGCCAGTTTGCATTAAATTCTTTAATCTTTGCAACTGCATTCCAAACACATTCGCACACGCCTCACCAAAACAGACACACTCTCTATATCTCCTCTTTCTGCTTATCCCAAGGCCTCCTGTCAATGCGCAATGACAGGGGTGTGCCTCAGTTGTCACCCCAGGTGACAGTCCAGTTGCCGTGGTGACGTGGGTAGGATGATTACCTGACTCCTACGCTCAGTGTCAGCATGGTGCAGTGGAAACTTCAGGGTGCAGGCATCTCTCACAGTCGCATAGTTTCTTACATATTCAGAGCCTGGCTTCCTTTGCCTTGACAGGCTGCCAGCTTAATCTAAAATAAACGTCTTTCAAAGACAGGCCAACATAACAATAACATAAATACCATAAATAATTCAACAACATGAGCCTGAATGACTCACATCTAAATGAGGATCCCTCTGTACATGTTCACTTTATTCTACCAGCAAGAGTTTTCCCACATAAGTTATGTGAAAACTCTTGGATTTTTATATTTTATGTAGGGCTGTCAATGTTAGCACGTTAACACACGTGATTAATTATAAAGGAATTAAGGCGTTATTATTTATTGATGCAGATTAATTACACGTCTTCCACTTCACGTTAGGCATTATTCCACTTTTACCATGGTTACTTACAAAAGAAATAGATATCTAATCAATTTTTTGTACTTGTTATTTCAAATGTTCTTGTTTTATTTCACAAAAAGTGGACTTTTTCATACATGGTGCAGCCAGTTGTCACAGTAACACGAGAATGTGGTGCTGAGCCAGCAGACCGCGACTGCAGCGGCAGAGGAAAGCGATATATGTGCTGATCATCACGATACGTTCAGTAAAGCATCAGTTCAGAGAGAAAGTTCACCTCTTATTCCCTGTTTTTGTCCAGAAGATCAAGCAAAAAGTTTGTTTTAAAGGGACCATACCATTAAAACCCCCCCCAAAAAAAGTGTATTATACAGTTAATTTCTCACTATAACCAACCTCAAAGCTGTATTTTGATCCATTCATGCATTTCTGAGTAATCCTCTAAAAACCTGTGCTCTGTGCAGCAGCCCTTCCCCTACCCACAAAAAAGAGCATGCTCTCGAGCTGACGTCATAGATTGAGGACAGCCCCTGAGAGTCTGCGCTGCCAGGACTGCCCCCAGGCTAACACACACACTTTCTCTGCTGAGCTAGTGGTGATCTGTAAAACACTTTCATTTTATATGCCCAGCATGCACATCCATCTTTGCAAAAAGTTCGGATGTTGTTTGTTTCCATGCGTGGACATACCCAGGCACACTGAGGCTGGCTCTAGGATGAGGTCGTGAAATAGTCGTGACCGACAAGGAGCGAAATGCTTTGTCTCAGAGATCGAGTCGGTTTACTTCTGGGTTTGAGAAGAGTCCAAAAAATTACTCATATTTCATAAATAATTTGTTTTTGAGTGTTTCAAAGGTAAAATATGATCATATATTTGGATATAGTTTGCTCTGAAATGCTTAAGAAAATCTTGGTATGGCCTCATTTGGGCTATGTGACCTGAACTTATTTTTAAGGTGCGCATTAACACCCAGCAGCCAATCAGATTTGAGTATTCACCCGGATCATTTAACGTGCAGAAATACAAAGTTTGTTTCTTATGGCTGTAAATCAGCATCTTGATTTTCTAGGAGTAAATACTGCAGACATTAAAGTCTTTACAGTTCTTTAGAGTTCTGCTCATCTTACTGTTCATGTGTTTCTCAGATATCTAAGTTAACACCTTAAAAATTAGACCATTTCAGACAGTAAAAATTAAGGAAAAATATTCTCTCTGGCCTTTTTTTTGTTCAAAAGCTGCATATTGTCATATAAAATTTACCTAGTAAAACATTGTGTTTAATCGCGATTAATCACAATCCAAAAGTGTGAATAATCTAATGATTTTATTCTATCCATTGACAGCACAAATGTAATGACATATTTAAATTATGCACCTATATTTTTGACTTTGCCAACAGTTTTGTTTTTGTTTTATCAATTCATGTTAATGTTTCATGTAGAAAATCATGGTCAGTATATTTCTACCATTTCATGGCCTTTCATAGGATTATACCTCCCTCTGATTCAATGGAAGTGGATGTACATTACATATGTTTTTAAAACCCATAAACTAACCAATATCTACATGGTTGTTTTGAGTAAATTAGAACATGTTCAGTTAATTGGTTTCCTTAGAACAAGGATAGGCAACTCCAGGTCTCAAGGACCACATTCCTGCATGTTTTCCAACATACCATGATCTGGCATGTTCTAATTGGCTGGACACACCTGAACCAGGTAATCACTCATGAGTAGGGCTTGGATAGCTGGAAATCATGCACACACTGCGGCTCTCCCTTCTCCCTTGTCTATCCCTGCCTTAGAATGAAACCTCTCAAAGTTATTAGTTTCACGTCCTTTATTGTATAACAACTTAAAAAAAGACAGTACAAATCTTAGGACAAACAAAAGCAAATTACTTCTGGAGATCACATGGCAGTTTTTTATGCGCAGATAATGTCTTAAATGATTTGTGTTACAGAAAGAATCAGTAACAGGCCTATTTTTTGGCTACATTTTAGCAATTATATCATTCTTAATTAGAAAAGTTATTATAATGCATCTTTGTATGTCTTTTAAGGCATTCAAGAGGATTGAAATGGGTGTCTGCACAACACAGTCCCAGCAATAATTCAACAAAGAAGAAAGAAAATGAAAATGCAATCCAGAAGGTAAAATGGACACAGTCTTATCTAAACAAATCTACTTTTTACTTTTACTTATATTACACTTTGTGTTTGTGATTCCATGTTTTTATGTGGTTTTTTTTTTTTGTTTCAGTAATTTTATTGAATTTGATGATAACTCTAATAACATGGAATTCATTTGAGTCTGGTATCTTTGTGGAAATATTATTTGTAAAAGGAATTCTTGTGACTTTCCAGGTCATATGGGTTAAGTAGTGTCATGAAGCTAGGAGTAAGAGTGAAGTAGAAAACCAAACGAGGCTCTGATGCAATACAATCTGTAAAAAAAAGTAAAAAAAAAAAAAAAAAATGGAAATATGATCAAAATAAAAAAACATTTTTACAGTGAGTTTTTTGAAGCAGTTCCACACCTTATTTCAGGTCAGATTGTACTTTTGAAAGATACATGTATTTCTTCATTGGAAAATGTAACAAGTATATCACAAAAAATGCATTTTTAGAATTTGAGCAGATTGTTTAAAGACATGCATACAATCTGGGAGCGAACAGAAACTATGCCACTTATTCTTTTATCTATGTTGTCTCAACAGCAATCAGGCAAAGTGAAGATTCGAGTCCTGAAACCAGAATCATTTACAGGTGAGCAAATGCAGCTTTTGTGAAGTTCAAGGAACAGATATATGCAACATAAAGAAGTCACTTACTAACTTTATTCAGTCATGTTAAAAGAATGAGTTTAGTTACAAATGCTTAGATTTCTTTAACTTATTGCTATTTAGCTATTATCTGAAAAGCCAAAAAATGTTTGAGCAAGAAACAAAATTTACTCCTACAGTGGAGAAATAGGCATATGATAATTGTTGATTTTGTAGGTTTGCCCACCTAAAAAGAAATAGACAGTCTGTTATCTTAAATCTAAATTGCTAAGATCACAAAGAAAATCAAGACATCGACTTTAATGAGTGTACATGCGCTTGTTTGCATTTAGTTGAGGGAAAATTGATCCCCTAGTAACCATTAAGAGTTCTGGTTCACACAGACCAGTTAGACTTCCCTGTTTTGAAGACACCTGTTTGGACGAATTATCTACAAACTCCTGTCCACAGAATCAGTCAATCAGTCAGACTCCAAACTCTCCAGCATGATAAAGACTAAAGAGTAGTCCTGCACAAGACCGGAATGGACTTCAAAACCATCAGCAAGAAGCTGGGGGTTAAGGTGACAACTGTTGATGCAACCGGGACAAAATACAAGAACATAACCATCAATCCACCTATAGGTCTGGGACTCCAAACCTGATCTGACCTGGTGGGGTTTTCATGATTGTGAGAACAATGAAAAATGTTCCTAGAACAACACAGCAGGAGTTAGTTGATGATCTCAAAGCAGATGAGACCACAGTCACCAAGAAAACCATTGGTAATCCCTAATGCTTCAATGGTTTAACATCTAGCAGTGCTCTCAAAGTCCCCCTGCTTAAGAAGGAACATGTGTAGGCCTGCCTGAAGTTTACTAATGAACATCTTCATGATTTGATAGAAGCTGCTGCGGTCAGATCAGACTAACATGGAGCTCATTGGCATCCACTCATTCCTTCATGGTGACCCCAAGAACGCCATCCACACTGTCAACCATGGAGGTGGAAAGATTATGCTTTGGGGTTGTTCTTCTTCAAAGGGCTACTTTACCGTGTGGATGGGAGGATGGGTGAGGCCATGTACCATCAAATCCTGAATGAGAACCGCCTTCCCTCCACCACAAGGGTAAAGATGGGCCATGGATGTGTTTTCCAACAGGATAATGACCCAAAACATGCAGCAGAAGCAAGGGAGGAATGGCTGAGGAGAAGCATATCAAGATCATGGAGTGGCCCAGCTAGTCTTCGGACCTCAGTTCTATAGAACACCTATGAAGAGAGCTGAAGCTCTGAGTTGCTAAGCAACAGCCACCAAGTCTTAATGATTTAGATGTCATTTGTCCAAGAGTGGACTAGAATTCCTCCTGATATGTGCAGAAATCTGCTCATCAAATACTGTTAATAAAGGTTTTGCCACAAA
The DNA here is from genome assembly GCA_036245035.1 of Adrianichthys oophorus. NCBI lineage: Eukaryota > Metazoa > Chordata > Actinopteri > Beloniformes > Adrianichthyidae > Adrianichthys > Adrianichthys oophorus. The sequence continues at coordinate 22,623,494 of BSAI01000072.1, read as the reverse complement.
GTACCAAGTCTTATATATATATAAAATTTCTTTAAAGTTGATTTCTGGTTATGTTCAAATGAACCTGCCATTATGATGATAGACTGTAAATTTAGTTCTAAGTGGGTAAACATACAAAATCAGCAAGGGATCAAATACTTATTTCCTCCACTGCATGAGGCTATTCAAAATGAGTGTGTTAGTGTTATTAGTGCACTGTGTTGACATGTAGGAATCTCAGGTCAGAATATTGCACAAAACGTGCAATTTTGTTTACACAAAATGTGCAACAGTTTCTAACTCTTTAGTTTCAAGGTTATGTTTCAGTTCCAATGTCATGAAATCAGATCTCTGAGGCTGCTGTCATTTTGAATATACCCGTCTTTTTTTAGCCCTGCTTCAGCCGCCACCTCCATCCTCTTTCCGTCCTGTTGGTCAATGGACAGCAAGAAAAAACAAAGTACAGGGAATGAACTGTGGACCGTGTGAGGTTAAGACTGCAGGATTAGTACGTGTTTAGATGCACCTCTGCACACACACAAAACAATGAAGGTCAAATTATTGTACTTTTTACAAATTACATGCAATTTTGATTTCACTTCAGTAACTTTTGTTATTTGGATCATAACAGAACATTAGATGTAAATTCACTTTCATGTCTTAATTGACTGAACTTGAGTTCAACACACATTGACGTGTAAACAGCATTCACATATGGTTTACAAACACTATGGTAAAGATGAAAGCAAATCCATGTTCATGTTTTTCCTCTTGTTCAATCTTTTTTTTACCCCTCCTTCCCACACAAAATCTGTTAGCATCTTCTGTGATTCAGCTGCCATTTATCTCTCATCGCATGTCTCCTGTTGGTCTTTAAATGACCCATTTCCACCTTTCTCTCCTGTCCCTGTATTTTCTTTAGACTCCCTCTTCACTCCCCATACTTCGCTGTTTTTTTCCACCTCTTACTGCTTTACGTTCGCTGTGCCTCACTCGTCCTATCTGATTGTCTGTCTCTGTGTTTGTCTTTTTACTGATAGCAATTTAGTTGGGGCCATTCATCAATGTTTGAGACTTTCAAAGCTACTGTTCAGTCTTGCTTACTCCTGAGTCACTTCTGCTCAAGAAGAGAAACTCTGCTGTGCAACTGTATTTGTGAATGGGAAGGAAAAGTATTTCATAAATTGTCGCTATAGGTACAGAAGAATTTTTTTTTTTTTTTTATAATACTGTGTCCAATGCAATGCATATATTGTTCTTTAATTCTAAAACTCTTTTCCCAAAATATTTATTGTTTGTAGTAAAAATGGATTATATCCATGTCTGATGATAATTGTGTAACAAGGTATTCATCCAAAACTATAAATAATAATTCTAAAGTTCTTCTGTTACTATAACACCAAGGTCACTTTGAACACATTAACCTGACGACTGTCCGTTTATCTGCCCATTTACACCATATACACACAAATTGCTACCTCTTTTACTTTTTTCCCACTTACAAAGCAGCTGTTTACCTTTAAACCTGTCATTTACTCACAGTTCCCAATGTTATGCAGACTGCCTGGCGAGGATTGTGTGCCCTCGGTTTTTATATACGTCTATGGTGTAAACTCACGCTGTTAAAGCAAAAACACAGTTTGTAGTTTGCACTGGAAAACACCAATTTAAAGGTATTGAAGACAACACTGGCCTTTCACAACAGTTGTCCACTATCAAAGTTCCCTTTTATCTCCTATTTGTTCTTTGAAATGCTTTAGAAAACATGTTGAACACAAAGCTGGCTTGTATGCAACGTTAAAAAAAATCACTTATAAGCCTCAATCTTGATGCAAAGACTCTCCAAGCCCACTTTGCAAGCAAAATAAATACATTTTCTGTTTATCATATATACTTACTTCAACATACTGAAACAGACTGAGAGCAAGCTTTTTCTTTTTCATTGTGACTTTTCCCAGATGTATAAAGCAAAGTTCTGAATAACATGATGATGAACCTCAAGGAACACCTTTAAAATGAACTACAACTGAAATATAGGCCAGGCTTTTCATCCAGCATCACTGCCTGACTTCAGCAATTCCATTGAGCCAGAATTTGTCAAAAAGTCAATAAATATGCAGCTTTATAGCAGGATTGGAATCTGTTAAAGCTGCAGAGGATATTAAAACCTACGAGTTTAATAGATGGCTAGTAAAGTCTGTGTGTAAGTGTGTTGGGATTAGGTCTCACTATAACTGTTTCCAGACAGTGTGTGTGTCACACTTAACCAAGTAAAGCATGCATGGATAAAGGTTTGTCCCATGTCACCATGCATGAACTAAATCTCACAGTAAATTATACTGTGTGATTTAGTTTGAATCCAGAGATCTATAGTATTGACTGACTTATACTTCTGAGAGACTGCCTGTAAGATTAAGAATGTGACTGGTTGGCAGAATAGCAAGACAAACACACTGAAGAGAAGAAGGAGAAGGAAAGTCTACCTTGCTGAACCAACAAGTTCAAACTTTTCCTTCTGTTAATAATTGTCTGAATTTTTTTCTAGTTCAATATTTTATTTCATTAAGAACATTTGCTTGTAATATAATGGGATCATTTGCTTGATAGCAGCAGTGGAAGACATACCATACTGGACTGCTCAGTGGAAATGAGGCTTAATTGCATGCATGGTAGTCATAAAGACAAAATTACATAGCTTCTTAACGCGTAATGACAAAGAGACAGTTACAAGAGCTTTTGCTGTTCTGTGTAAAACTGCACTTAAGCTTGCATTAGACAAAGAACAAAAATGACTAGCAATTCAGCAATTGTGAGTGTGCACCACGCATCAAACCATTTCCAGAAACTAAAACATGCAGTTTTGGTAAAATAATTTTTCTTACCTAATTATTACTAATTTAAAGAAAATTATTCAAATCTGGGGAATTTTAGACTTATATCAAAGGGATCTATTTTTGCAGTGTGAGATTAGAATCTAAATGCTCCTGGGTGAAAAAAAGACCTGAGGCCTCGTAAAAGTCTCTACACAGAAACACATTTGGAAACAAGGTGTATTTGGTGTATATTTACATAAACAAAACTTCATGCAAAGGAAGCTATTTGAAAAGAAAACATTTGCAAAAAAATTATAACATATAAATTGCATTTTTTAAATTTTAAAATTGATCTATTTTAATGGGTATACCCATTAAAATAGATCAATAGATCAACCGCAAGTTGGTATTTTATTATTATTATTTTTTACAAAAAAGACTGCATTAAAGCATGTGTCAAATCTTTAAGTGTTTTAGTTTCTTCCTGTTTTCAGATCTGACCATGTTCTACACTGAAACCCCTTGTTTTGTAAACAAGGCCCCTCTTCAGTTCAGCTATCTTGTCTTTTCCTGTTTGCTCTTTCCAATAAGGCTGAGAATATTTCTTGAACTTGCTGATGCGAGTACTTTTTTCCCCCTCTACCAAAACTTAGATACTTTTTATATGATTAAGAATAAGCTCCCTTAAGATGCATTCAGTCAGTCACACTTAACTGTGCATTACACACACACACACACACACACACACACACACACACACACACACAGCTTGTGCAAATGCATGCATTTTTACACAGTCACTTCATTTAATGCTTGCACACCTTACATCAGAAGAATCCCTTTTCAACACGACTTATTCCTGTCAGAGCTGGTTGGGATTAGGGGACAGGATACGTATTTATAGTTTTAAGTTTTTTATAAACACAGTCTTCACTTCCTTCTCTAAAAAGTTGTAAACTAGCACATTATGTTCACACTGACCAATTATGTTGCTTGTTGAAACCCATAAATATTCACACTTATACACATACTTTTAAAATATTTTCTTCTGTGTCACACCCTTACACATACTCCCTTCTGGACACTCTGATAGTGCTGTCTCTGCTTAAAAGTGTGCTGAATGTACTAAAGTCTACTGCGTGGGAGATTGTGTCAACTTCCACCAGAAGGGGGCATTAAAGCTCCACAACATAATCCCTGCTCAGGTGGGCAGTGTCACTTGTGAATATCTCTCTCCTTACTTTATCTCTCCCTTTTTCTGTTCTTTAAAATTCCTAATTATATATTTGCTGGTTCTGTTCCTTTTTGAACCAGTCAGTTTTTTTTTTATCTCTTAAGTCTTTAAAAGCTGACCATTTCTTTAATCTTACCTTTGCCTCGAAGCCCCTCACCACAGTAGTTTTTGCACAACCATTCACACAGTGGCTGGGCGGAGAAAATTTATTAACACATTTCAGTTTATCCAGTTCTAAAATATCATTTCATAGGATAAAATAATTATTTTACATTGATAGACAGGCTTCACTTTTCAGTGAAATCTTAGCATGCTGTATGTTGCAACGGGTGAAAACTAAGATTTGCAAGACTGCAAATATTATTTGGAATTATTACATGACGATGAAAGTTCTTGGAGGGAGTGATAGGTTGCAGACCCCTTTACTCTGGAGAAACTCACATTCACAGATGTAGAAGACTTAAGTGTATCTCCTCTCTGACTTAACAGCTGTGAAAGTAATGTAATGAAAAATGTAAAAATAACCGTTTTTGACAAGCATGTTTGTTAGTGCTTCCATCAAAATGCAAGAAAGTAACTGAGTTACCTTAAATAAAGCCTTTTTCCTTGGTGCACCTCTTACTCTTGCCTGTGAAAGTTTGAGATCAAGAACTGTAAAAAAAAAAAAAAAATGGTGAGCACTGCCACTTCTGCAGGCACTTTTTCAATGAGAAAAAATAAACTGTTTTGTTGCAATATTTTAAACCCAAACATGCAGTAAAATATGCTGAATTCCTTTCTAATGGTAAGTTTAGCTAAATACTGTCCCAGTTCTTTATTTGGTTTTATTATAAAATGTCTTTATTGTTCTTTTACTTTACACAGAGTGGAAAAAAAACAAATTGGCCAAATGCAATCACCTTAAGAAAAAAAATAGCATTAGTATATTTCATCGCAATGCCAGCTAAAAAAATAGCATTAGCTGCTTTGCAGAATTTTGTGTGATACATTTTTAAGAGTTATTTGTTCTACTTATAAGTCAGAAATGTATTTTTTGATTGATTGATCTGGTTTATTTCAAGCATAAATTGGACAATACAAGAGAAAGAAATCACACAGATTTATCAAACTCATTATAGAAAACAATTAAATGCATTTGATTGATTTAATATTATGATTAATAACAAAAGTCAAGTAGAGCTTGATTGATTAATTAGCATCTAAATATCAAGAATTTAGTCTCTTCTAACGCGAAAGATAGATTAGGTAAATATTACATATACTGGTAGTTTAAAAAGGTTTTGCATTTTTATTTTCAAGTTTTACTGTCCTCTGTACTGTTATGCTTTACAGAACTTTCTCCATGTACTAATGCATCTCATGCATCGTACAGACATACAGCAGATCTTTGACAAATAATATGACAGATCTATCTTTGCTATGAAGACAATTTTACTTTGAACCAAATCCTGAATGCATTACCTTGGTGGCATCATATTTTTTCAATATACATTCATTTTACATTTTTGGGTTTGTTTTGCTCCATTTTTTCTTTGCTAATGATTTGTAAACAGAAGCATGCCCATCATCAAACTGCATATACACATTAGCATTGCAAACATGTCCCTAACTTTTAATGTCAGTAACAACTTAAGATATCAAGGAAACAATAAAAATAGTGACAAAAATATGTAACCATATATTGACTCACATAGTTAAATCAAGCAAAAATTTACTTTTTCCGCACTGAGTTTCAGTAGTTTATTATAGTAATATAGTAATATAACAATAGTAATATTATAGTAATATAGTATCATAGCAAATAGTAGTTTTATTTGCAAGATTTCATCATAGCATAGTAAAGTCTGAGCAGTTATTTTAAATATTAAAAATCAAAATTCTCTTAACCGATTTCTAAGAAAATTAATGTTGTCTTCAAAAAAACGACTTTATATAGGCCTAATAAATAAACTGCACTATTACAAATAAACAAGATTAAGTATGTTTAAAGGCTCTATAGGTTACAAAGAGACATGCTGATGTAAAGCTATTTATCATCAGCATAAATGGGAAAATCTAATTTGTATATCCCAATGACCTCCCTAAGAGACAACATGAAAAGGATAAAAAATTTACTTCTTTTCCTTTTGGCTTTTTCCTTCAGGGGTCGCCACAGTGAATCAGCATCCTCCATCTAACCCTGTCTTCTGCATCCTCTAACACCAGCCACCTTCATGTCTTCAGTCACTACATCAATAAACCTCCTCTTGGATCTTCCTCTAGACCTCTGGTCTGGCAGCTCTAGACTCAGCATCCTTCTACCAATATATTCAGTCTTTCCTCCGGACATCACCAAACCATCCCAGTCTGGCCTCTCTGATTTTTTTTTCCCTCTCTCTCCAAAACTTCTAACATGTTCTGTTCCTCTGATGTACTCATTCCTGATCTTTTCCATCCTGGTCACTCCCAAGAATCGTCATCTCTGCTACCTCCACTTCTGCTTTCTGTCTTTTCCTCAGTGCCACTGTCTCTAGGCTAACCAACATGTCTGGTCTCACCACAGTTTTCGACACCTTTCCTTTCATTTGAGCTGAAACTCTTCGATCATACCTGACACTTTTCTCCACCCATTCCAACCTGCCTGCAGTCGCTTCTTCACTTCTTTTCCACATTCTCCACTACTCTGGACTATTGGACTCTAGATACCTAAAATCCTCCACCTTTTTTATGGTTAAAGACATTCAAAACAGAGGATAGTCGCATCGGAAAACGCTTTGTTCTGGACAACTGCTTGAAAGGACCCATGATGCTCATTGTTGGGCATGATCAGATGACTCTGATTTGAATCTCAAAGATTTGAAATAATCTATCAATCTTTGCAAACAATGATTTTAAATAATCCATGACACTGTCAGGTCTCACCTTTTCCAAAGGGGGAGGTGCATACTGTAAAGTCTGCAGGGTGCCCAAACTTTTGCACATGCTTTTATTTTGTTTTCTTCATGGGGGAACAAAGATCATTGTGAGAAGAGATTATTACTCTTTTCAAATCTGAAAAATACAAACAGATGACAGATCATGTGCTTGTTGTTGCATGCCACTGTCTTTCCCTCTGCCGGCCAACTGTGGCATGCGTGCCCGAGGTTGCCGACCCCTGCTCCAAAAGCTCTTTAACAATATTGCCACTTATGTGCTTGCCATCATTCAGCTTTTGTGTTTTTATTATCCCTTTGAAATATATAATACACTTAGAAATATGTTCCTTTATTAGAGAAAGAATAAAAAGCATCTTCAATATAAAGGACTACTAATTAGCTTTATTATAGTATTTCACACATTCATCACATACCGTAATTTTTATGGTGTTTATGTCAATTTTTTTAATCAGCAGGTTTGAAATTATTTCTTGATGTCAAACGAAACATTGTTTTTATCCATGAACATATGAAAAATAGTTTTGAATACCTACAAACTAAAATAACAGATGAACTACATTTCACTACTTTCACTCGCTGTGACAGAGCAGTTGAAAGATATCAAACAAGCCTCTACATTGTGTTAGCTCCATCTCAGCACCTTGGGAGTCAGTCGAGACGATTTCAAACACACCCTAATTGACACGATATCCACAGGCTGTATCTACAGGCAGGCTTGTGAACTGCATGTACCTTGGACTAAAAAAAAACTCCCTCCAGCAGGGCAGGTCTGGTAAGAACAGTTAGATTGACATTTCAGACTTCTTTTGCAACAGATCTCAGTTGACCTCATTCACACGCAGTCATTTCAAACTGCTACATAAGGGGCTGAAACATTCAAACCAGTATTGAACTTACATGTTTGAGTTGAAAGAACAACACTTTTTAGATCATACAAAGAAAGGGAACCATGAAAAAAATCCTAATGTGCTTTTATACCAAGGGCATCTAAAAAAAAAGGTATTAAACATTTTATTAAGAGTTCTTTCTATCTTTAGTTTTTCTTGTGATTTACTAAATCTATGAATAAAACCACTACAATGAGATATACAGTATTTTTTCATAATGTAAAGTTTAAACTATACTTTTTGAGTTTGTTTTCATTAATTTACTTTTAAATGACTACAAATGGTTTTTAATTAACTAAAATCCACCTTTGTAAAGCCACACTTTAGACAACATCTTTTTATCATTTCATCAAAAAGCAAGAATTTTCTTTGACAAATGGAAATGGTTAATTCAGAATATTTTTGTGTTTGTCAATGTTAGTGTTTCCCTTCCCCCTACAAGGGTAGGTACTGGGTATTGAAATAATTTTAAGCCAGGTGGGAGGAGAGGGCCTGTGTGAGGGACAAGACAGAAAACAAAACAATTCTGTACATGCTGCAGCCAAACAGGGCTCAGAGGCATATTTGCGATAATCTCAAAAACAAATGAGGAAAAAGGGAGTGGTTCCGTTGAACAGATCACTCCCAAACCCCGACCCATCCACCAGGGACAGCTGAGCAGAAAAGAAGAAACCCTGGTGAACTTCCTCTGAGGCAGGCAAGAAGAAGAAAAGTGTTCTACCTGACCTCCTCAGAATAAATGGGCAGAACAGTAACAGGAGTTTGGCATTGTGTGGAATGGCACAGCCTAGCACCAATTGCTTTAGTGAAGAGAACCACTTCAGCAGGGAATCTCCTGCACAGTCCAAGCTGGTCAAGTCATTTTTACCAGGAAACGGTGGACCCTTCAGGCGAGAAGTGATAATTAAACATTAACTTGACAGACACAATTAAACTAAAACATGGCAGAATCAAACTTCAAAAAAACACAAAACAGTGAGTATGACAAACAGATGACCTGACAGAGATGGACAGCAAAAAATACTTCTGAATTAACTGTGCGATCAGTAAGTAGCCCAGCACAGCTGTGGGTGATTAACAACTTAAACCCGGTGGGACTATGACAAGAAGAAAAAAAACAACTGAAAACAGAACATAAACTAAGGGTCAACAATCCTCACAGCCAGAGAGATGGAACAGACAAAAAGAGAAATTAAACATGATACAATAAACCCATACACAAAATATTCATCCACCCATTTTCTAAATTTTCCATTTCCACTCTTCCATTTTACATTTTCTAAACCCATTTGGTCTGGGCTGCTCGAGCCTAAACTGGCCACTCATGGGCAAAGGTAGGGTACACCCTGGACAGGTCGCCAGTCTGTCGCAGGACCATAAACAAAGAACTAATAATTTATTTTGGTTTCAGAAGTAAAACAAAACTATTTTCTGCACAGGGCTGTATATTTACAAAACAACTTCAATTATCAATCTTTGTGAATCGAAAGGACTATGAAAAACTCTACAAGATGTTTTAAAGCTGTTATTGTGTCTTATTTTAAGGTATAAAGTGTCAAAATAGTTTATAAATGAAGAATATAGTCAGGCAGGGATTTATAAGGGTTAAATTATATTATTGTTGCGAGGAGGCAGAAGTGTTTGGATCCATATGCGCATGTTTTAATGACATAGCACAGGAGCAAGACATAGGCATAGTCAGATTTCAGGCAAGGGTCAGAAACACAAAGGCAACTGGATGGTGAATAAACAGGCAAGGGTCAAGGCACTAGGGATCAGATACAAGATATAACACTCAGACTGTTAGCTAGACAAAACAAGACTTCACAATGATGTGTAGACTGGAAGAGGTATTTATGCTAGCAGCTAATGATGTTGATAGACAACAGCTGCACAGGAATGAGTCAATGGAGAGCTGAAGAGCAGGGGAGCTTAAAACTCAGGTAAGGGCTCCCTCTGGTGGTCGGAGGCTTAAGTGGCTGGCTGAACCGTGACAATTATAATAGGGGTTTTAATGTTTTAGCTTCCTCATTTAAATTAAAGGTTTATATAGAATATATAGAAGTTTCTTTTACTCTTTTTTTGCCTAGTCATGACTCATTGGATTCCTTTTATGGTAGGTGCTGATGGTGAATGATGAAGAGGAAAAGGATACAGGAGGAACTGAGACTGCAGTTAGAAGACAACCTTCCTGTCTTCTTGATGGAGACTTCAGTGAGGAGGAGTCGGCTAGATATTTTCAAGAAGCTCTGAAACAATGGAGAGGAGAGAGGAAGAATGAAAAAGTAAAACCCATGGATGGAACTTTACCTCTTATATCCGGTATGAATTTTTCATCAGTCTCGTCACTCATTAATTGTCTATTCATATAAATAAAAAACACCACTGTTTTTTCAATTATTGTTGGGCTCGAGATGATTTGACTTTGTTTCTTGACGTTCAACATTCTTACATTTCAGACAAGAGGTGCTCTGTTACAGAACTTCAGTGTTATAACTCCATTGCTAGAATAATCAATGTCTTCTTAAATTAATAAAAAGATAAAGCTAGATATATTGGTGTGTTTTATTCAGGGTATTTTTGAATTTATTATTCATAGCATGTTGCATGCAAAGTATGTCCCTAACATGTGACCTTTGGTCAAACCATAGTCTAGAGAGGATTTCCCCAAGTATGTAATGTTCATAGTTTTCACCAAGAATGTCATATTTTTCTTTTTAAAAAAGATAAAAAAAATCTTTGAGCACTTTAAAGGAAACCTTGTTCTCCAGTCTTGCAGACAGTACCAGTCAAAATATTGGTAACACTGTACACATTTCATTAAACAAATGAATATTAAAATTAATTTGATTAGATCAAGTTTGACCTTCACCATAAATCAAAGTAGTCAAATGGAAAATATCAGTTGGATCAAATCAGTGCCTTGTTTTTTTTTTTTTTTACACTCATTCACATTTCTGTTCGCGCTGTTCCCAGCTCTTTCTCTCCTTCAGTGATCACACTATGGTTGGGTAGATAGTGACTGCATTTACATGAATTAGGATTGTTGAGTAGCTTTGAAAAGACGATTAGGATTCTAACTGTGTGTGTCCTTTTATTACATTGGAGTTCATCGACAATGTTGACAAATTTAACCGAAACGTAACAAAATGGCCATGACATTGTTGAAAAGCCTAAATACAATTTGTCCAACAGCATAAGGGGCAGCCATGGTGCAGAGGTAGCACAGTAAACCTCTGATCGGAAAATCGCAAGTTTGGTTCCTACCCTGCCTGCTCATGTGTCAAAATGTCCTTGGGCAAGACATTGAACCCCATTGCTCCTGGTGGTTATAGGTTGGCACTAGTGTTGAGCAGTGTTCATCAGTGTGTGAATGGGACTGTGATTGTAGAAGCACTTTGGGCCTTCGAAGAAGGTAGTAAAGAGCTATATAAGTAAATGCCATTTACCATAAGGAGCAGATAAAAATAAAATGATGCATTTAATGATTTTTTTCAAAAAAAAGAACTTTTGAAGTCGGGATTTGAAGGAATCTACATACTTCTGTTCACAGGGGTGCATGTAGATTTTTTTTATCAGTGTTGGATCGCACTGGGTTTGTATGTGTGGAGATGTTTGTGGTTTTTATTGAACTTACAATTTTCTGTTTAACTGCCTGGACGGACTGTTTTTCTTCATTCACTCTGCCCTGCAAATTACAGTTATCCCTTCCAGTCCTATATTCCTGTCAGACCAGTGGCACCGAGAGCCATCTGAAGCTGCCACTGTGAACTGCCAAACTGTCTGGAGTACTCTCATAGCATCTCTTTCACTTTCTTCTTTGTCTGGTCACATGTGCTTTTTTTTTACTATGTATTTGTTCTTCTTCTCCTAGAACTCTATTGTTTCTATTTCTGTTTTGGCGCTTTTGGTATGTTGACAAGGTGTTTTCTCACCTCATAGAGTGCAGTGTGTTGTGTTGCTAACAAAATTTTGATTTTAGTTTCCTTTTCTGCATTTCACTACATTTCCTGTTTTTCTTTCCTATTGGCTAAGTTGCACCTTTCTTGTTTTAACTTTTTTGTACAACCCTTTAGCTATAGCAACCCAGGTTGACCTCCTTCCAAACAGAAAAGCTGAAGAAAGAAGAGGAGGGGAAGAAGAGACTCCAACCGTCAGGGTGCAGTTCACACAAAACAAGCTCACCTACATGCACAGATTGCTTTTCAAGAAGCACCGCAGGTGTGGGCCATTATTTTCAGCTATTTTTAAACATGCACTGCAAATCTGAAAATTCCAAAGCCTTGTCCACAGATAATGCATGGATCAGCCTGTTGATGAAAAGAGAAAGACATTTTTCATAAAGAGCGATGTCTGCTGTTTATATTTGTTACCTCGATTGGTTTCTGTCAGCAATTTTTTCTAGTCTTTTGCAACATGGACTTGGATCAGTTCATGGGGTATAAATATTACTGAAATGTTAAGCGGATTTTCTGCCTAGCATACAGACAAAGCATAAAATTTTCTCTGTGCTTCCTAAAACATGTCATGGCCACTCTTTATAGGCCTTTCTCCAAAACATTAAACCTAAGTGTTCATGTCTTAACAGGCCGATTGGATGCTGTATTTTGGAGAAATGTAATTTAAAAAATGTTGTCCACAGCTCAACATGGTTCTCGTCAATGTGAACCTTTCCCAGACATAGCTATGATTATGATCATTTTAATTTTTTGGTTTTTAATTTTCATAATTTTATTTCTTAAAAAAAGTAAAGTTGGTCAAAAATGTTGTTCTATGCTATGATTGTAAAAATGTACAATGGTTGCTTTTTTTTTTTTTTTTTACAAAATCAAAATGCTCTATAGTCTATCCAGTTTTCTACATAAAGGCAAATATAGTGTGCACTACAAATGTTATGCATATTAATATGTAGGGTGTAACAATTTATCAACTTATTCGATTTCAATTCCTAAGATTCAACCAGATCGATCTGCCTGAGGCGATTTGTTTATCGACTCGACCGATACTATAATAAAATTGTTTCAAAATGAAATAAATTATTAGAATCATTCATTCAGTCATTTTCCAAACCGCTTTTTCCCTTTTGGGGTCACGGGGTTGCTGGAGCCTAACCCGGCTACTCATGGGCGAAGGCAGGGGACACCCCTGGACTGGTCACCAGTCTGTCGCAGGGGCATTATTCGAATCAATATTGGAAAATATCATTTTGATTGAGACATGATGGGTTTATTTTAATATACCACTATAAATTGTATCAACAATCACAAATACTGATATGAATCAAAACGTTCAAATTTGCCTTTGCTTCCTTTTTCTTTTCTTTTTTTTCCCCATTTTGCTTGGCTTTTACAAGATTTTCTCAAGATTCACATTAAACTTTAAAAAAAAAATGTTACCCAACCAAGAGATCAACATAAGATAATGCCCAAGTTATTAATGACTATTCCAAAGCTCGGTAAAGAATAACCTTTATTCACTTCTTGGCTTTACGCTACAGTAAGAGCCCAGAATGTGTTACTCTAAATAAAACTGTTGCGTCTCAAAAGGACTGCTGGCTCGAAAAATAGTGGACGATGATGACAAAAAATGGTCCTAACAAGGTGACAAATAAAATACATGCTCACTTTGCTGTTGTCACTAAAGATTCCTCTGCTGCTTTTCCATAGTTATCCTACATAAGTCACTAGTGTAAAAGCAATTTCTTTGCAGTTATTGTGTAGTACTCTGCCTGAAGGCTTGGCTTCAGCAGGTTCCACTATTACAACCTTTATTTAAGCACCTCCTTTTGCACAGAGTTGTTCACTGGAGAGCACAGTGGAACAGGGAGCAAAGTGCAAAATTAGGCCCTCTCACTCCCTAAGCAGGAATGCTCCAGTCCCCAGATAGAACTGCCTTTAACTGTGGAATAGAGCAGAGAGCTAATCTGGAGTGCAATAAGCCCGCAGCAGTGATGGTGGCAGAGCTTAATGGGGAAACAGAGAGACTTGTTGGCTGGCAGGAAGGAAAAACAAAAGACTGAATTTTAACAAGCTTCAATAATAATTGGAAAAGGAGTGGAGAATGTGGAAGAAGGGAGGAGACGGAAGGTTTAAAGAATTTGCCAGGAGTGTTCAGATATTAGAGTCCCAAACTTTGTCACCCAAGTAGATCTGTGGGTGGCTGGAAGGTTATAAGGAGTCACTTACAGACTCGGTCTGTATTAGTCAGATGTTTTGGGACTTGCTGAGCAGTTTGGACAGGTTACATGGGCCACAGATGGGAACTTGGACTTGAGAATCAAATTTTAGTGACAATTAGGTCTCATAGGCAAAGACTTGAAACTTTTGAACAGTATTCATTTGTTTTCTCAAACTTGTTTGAGCTCCAGGACATCACTGTCAGGTCTATAAAATAAAAACTTTCTTTACGGTGCTTTTGCTTTGTAATAAACACAGTGTGCCTGTGATTGTGATCGAACAAGTGCTTCAACTATAAGCATATTATGAGACTTGAGACTTTACTTGAACTTGAAAAAGGGACTCGTGAGCATTTCTGGACTGAACGCTTGCCATTCTGGGGAGGGCCAAAAGTAATGTAGCATTGACCGAGGTGAAGGATGGACAGACTTCTGTAAAAAGGCAAAATCAAAGTCAGAAATTGTGTCTGTTTTAAAATTAAAAGAAAAGCCTGGAATGCTATACGAATGGTTAAAACACCACAGACTGTGACTTGTAGGAAAGTTTAACTCAATAAAACAGGTGATTGAGTAGGCCGAGTGTAAAATGTCAAAATAAACAGAGTTATTTTAAAAGTTTTATTTTTCTTAAAAACCCACTTCCATGACAATTGCATTTTTTGGTGTTTTTAACACATTCTATTAAGATTTTTTTTTTATGATGGAGGGCATATATAAAATAATTTAAGATTAAAACTATAATTCTGAGTATTCATTTATTTAAATTGTGATGGATCAAGAGCAAACAAAAATCAGCGGTTTAAAAAAGCTCAGGTTTGTGACGCAGCGACTACCGTAGGTGGGCTGAAGTCTCCTTGCTCTGCTTTAATTCTAAATCCTCCACTTGCAGACAAATAGATCAATTAACGTCTTCATTTTCCTCATCTGAGCTAGCATCTGGTTTAAAACTGTACTGCTTGATAGCTTTGATTTTGTTCTGCGTTTTTTTTTTTTTTTTTTTTGCTATCCCAATGTTAGGTTGTGGTTATGAGGAGCTGTAGTCCAACAGGAGAGAATGTAAACAAAGGCATGCTGGAATATCAATGTTGGGGTACTTCCGCCCCAACAGTCTCTAGTGGAGAATTTCTAATGAACTCCTGCTGCTCTGCAGAAAGTATGTTTAAAAAAAGACTCAGGCTTTTTGACATGTGCTAAAAAGTCCATGATCATAACTGAAAGACCACTGGGAATGCTTTTATAATATGAAAAATATAATTGGACTGGAACTTTAAATTGTTCATTTTTTATAAAGGGCATGAATAAAAAAATTAAAATTAAAAAAATTATCTAATTTACTCACATATACGTTTTTGTATTTGCAGGATGCCAACAGAAAACCTAAATCTGTCACAGAATGTTGGAACTGATTTGAAGTATCTACCTGCAGAAGACACAGAGGAAGACGCTGCATGTGCCTACACAGGTACAACATGTAAAACTATTATTTTAACTCCACGTTTGTCTTTTTTACTTGAGAACGTAACTGTTTTGCTGTAAACGCTCTTCTCTTTAAGTTTTCTAGAACTGTCCAGGCACTTCAATAAAACAAACACGGAACAGAAACCTGGAGAAGTACACATTATCAGACACACCGTTCTCAGATAGACAAACACAGAACTGTAGAATCTTGTTCTCTCAGTGGGTCAGACATATCAGTGCTTGCACATCCGTCCGTAGCACTGTGATGGGTAATCACTGGCTGTGATTGTGTGGGCAGAAAGCTGTTAGAGGTGGCTAAAGCCTGACAGGGTTAGGTATGGGGCGTTCAAAAGGAGTATGAAGTTCAGTCTGCACTCTCCAGCTTTGCTATCTGGGACTCATCAATCAGTTGTGTTTTTTTTTCTCCCATAGCTGTGGCTGGAAAAGGAATGGGTGGACCTGGATTAGTTTTCTCCTTCAAAACCTCTTGACCTAGTAACTGATAACTGACTCTCATCACAAAATGTAAACAAACTCATCCTTACTGTTACAATCTGCAGGTTCTTGCCTTCCTTCCTGCAGCTTAGCTACTATGAAGACTTGTTCCCTCCAAATTGATCTTTGTTAATCTCAGTAAAGTAAACTATCTGTTAATATATACTGTATTTGTGATGTCTTCTACAGTGGAGTTTGCTTTTGGGTGTCTCATTAAGGTACCCTAAAAAACTCCTGATGTGCTTTAAGCTTTTGTCAGGGGTAGAGGGGTTGACTCGTACAGATTGCTTGGGTTGTCAGGTTGGAGGTTTGAGAGGGAGCATCAACATCTTAAAGTTCCCCTCCAATCATCTTTTGATCTATTTTAAAAGCGCTCCCAGCGGTCTTTAATTATGACCATGATAATTTAGCCAAAATTAAAAAAGTAACGTAATTTGCTCGCACTAACGAAGTACAAGTGATGTTGTTGTGTGGTACCCTTACGCCACAGACTAATTGTTGGGTGCACGCACTGGCTCCTTACTGACCGCATACAAATGCTGCATGTAGGGAGAGTGCAGTTGATACATAAGTATCCAAAGAATATCCGTAGGATGCCAACACAAACTATACTCTGATTTCCTAAATTCTAACAGTCAGGCTGCACACAAGGAGGGGGTGTGCACTTATCACTTACACACCACAAACAAGCTCAGTGCACAGTGTTTGGAGGGGAGTGGAAAAAAAAAGAAAAATCCAAACAACAGGCCTGCATCTAATTTATTTCATCCTAACTTATGCTTACTGACACCCGCAGCATCCCCGCAGTAAAATGTGCATGGAAATTTTTTCTGCACAGCAAACTCCAGGCCTAGAGAGCTAGTGACCTACATGTTTTCCAACTAACCTACCACTGAAGCTTTTTATTGGCGGAACTCACCTGATCCAGGTAATCAGCGGCAGGTAGGACTGAGTTTTTACAAAACCAGCAGGATGTTGGCCCTCGAGGCCTGGAGTTTAACACCTCTGCTCTACAAACACACAGAGAGGTCTGCGATCTTCGTTTTTCATGCAGGCCATCTGTGTGCCCAGTACATGTTTGCCAATTTTTTGCCCGCAGGCAGCCCGGATCCACCCATAAGGGCAGTTATGTCTAAGCCCTTAGATGAAGGTCTTTGTAGTTAGACCATGTTTTGGGGGAATAAGGGGGTGGGGGTGTCATAATCAGCCACATTCATGAAATACCTTTTTCTGTTTCATACTTAAACTGTACTCAAATCCAGAAAAAAACAAGTTTTATTGGGAACCATTTAGGCCAGTTTCTAATAAAAGACCAAAAACTTAGATCATGTCAGTGGCATTTATTTTCAGAATTATACAGGTGATATTTCTTCTTTTACTTACAAGCATTTGTGAGGAATTTTTTTTTGTTAAATTGGATTATTTTCTGCTCTTAGTCCCTCATTTTTGGCTCCTATTATAAACCTTACAATCCACGATTGCTGCTTCTGCAGTTTTCACAATGTTTCTCCTCATCTGTATTTAAATAGTCATTCAATTTCATGTGTTCTTCATTAATAAAAATGAATTTAATAAGCTTATGGAGATAATCTTAAAAAGAATTAAATTACCTTTATGTCACATTGCTCTCTTTTAAACTGATACCAGTTTCATTTATGTGATCTCATTCACAGCAGAGGAAGAGGATCTACATCTCTATTATGCATCACTGTTTGCTCTCCCTGACAGCAGCAGCAGGACAAAGCTGCAGATTGTTACACATGAACCGTGCTTTGTCATGCAAGTCTTGGATGAGGTGAGAATTTGAATGTGTTTTATAAAAAAAACAAATCCTTAAACTTCCATTACAAAAACATAGACAATCCCAGCAGAAAGGGGTTGGACATGTAAACTTGCCCAGGCTGTCAAGTGGTTTTTCCCCTCCTGTATAATGTTAATTTTGGTGACTTGTATTCTGACAATCTGTTTCTTCTTTTTTCAGACAAACACAAACAGAACTGAAGAATATACTGAAGAGGAGAAGACAGATAGAAGAATGCAAGTAAAAACAAGTTCAAGGACTAGACAGCTACCTTTACATTTTGCTTGTTTGACAGTCTTACCAAAACATGAAAGCAATTTTCTGTTATGAATATGTTTACTCTATCTTTCTATTCATGCCATTGGTTTTAATAAGAGAACAGCTCTAGACTGTTGTAGGAGTCAGTTCTGTAATATTTGCACAATAGTTGAGTGTGGACAACTGAGTTCCATTCTTTTCTCAACAGGGTTTCATTGGTTCATCAGGTCTCTGAGATGGAGAGAAGTTTGGAGTCAAAAACTGTTCAGTCAGGTTCCTCCAGAGCCAAACGCTCTTCTTCCTCTGCAAAACAGCCACCCAAACAGTCTTTCACACCAACACAACACAAAACAGGAAAGAAGCTCACGCCTTCACAACTGCAGGATGCAGGTAAGCTGTATTTAAGTACAGAGAACACTGTTCTTTGAGGTTTATCTAAGTAATAAGAGCAGTTAGGTAGTACAAATGTAAATCTGTTGAGAAATACTGATTTGATCATATCTGTCATAAGTACACACTTAAAGACAGATGAGATGAGAGGGTGAATGACTCTAATGAGCTCTGTAAAAGTCTAGTAGAAGCCCACACACCTGAGGCTCATCATTTTAAGTGAATTAACCAAAGCATCTGCTTCAAGCATACTCACTCCATTGGCTCTCACTGTTCTCAAAGGCTCCAAAGCTAACTGTTAACCACTAGAATTGTTCCTGCAATTATCACACTCAGCTTGTGGCCTTTGGTTCCTGATTAATATTTACATAATTCCATCCATCCATCCATCCATCCATCCATCCATCCTCACACTGGTTTGTGATTTTTGTTTCTTCCAGCCTTTGAGTACCGCAGGTCACCACCTTTGACCCTAGGACCTTTTCCTGTAAGATCTACTTTCACAGTCTCACCATCAAGTTCCACTGAGTCAGCCTTGTTACCCAAGATTTATTTCCCAGCCCCACAGACAAGATCTGAATCGTCATTCTTCCAAGAGCCAGCCTTTCCTGCAAAGCTTTTGGAGGCAGTACAAGACAACCTTACATTTCCAAACCATGTTCAACATTTTAAATCTGGCACAGAAAATCAGCATTTGGAAGATCAATTCACACCTGTGTCCTACATGCCTGACAGGCTACACCCAACTCCCGCTACCCTGGAACCAGTTTTACCATTAACTGGTCCTGTGCCATGTCAGTTACACGTGCAACACTTCAGTAGGTCCATCCCTAGATATGGAGAGTCTTTTACATCATCCACTCAAATTTATGGTGACTTAAAAACAATTCAGTCAAGTCAGAATACAGAGTGCGTCGCATCACATCTCTCAAATATCAATGCCAACACTGTCAAAATGGAGGAAGACTTGGAACTGTCAGCAGGTAAGCTGAAGTCTGTGTTAATCAATGTCCATGTGCCTTGATTCTGTTCCAATTCTGTTACCAATATCTACTCTTCATAAAAAAGATTTGAATAATTTTAATACATAAACCAAATAGCTTAAATCCAAACATTTTTTTTACTAACTTTCATAGAGCAAATCAGATGTGTGATAAAAAAAATGAAAAACTTTGAACAAAACTCTGGTACCAGAAGAAGATACATATTTCTTTGAATATATCAGAAAAACAGTGAGCGCTTGATAATTATCACGGTAAAACGGTTATTTTGAAATAGAACACTTCTTTCTCACTCTCAGGCCACAGAAAATTGTCAAAGTGGAATGCCACTTTAACTATATTCACGGTTGGGGTGTCAGTAAAAATTTGCAAACGCTTCACATGGAAATTAGATTCCTTCTAGCCAGGTTAATAAGGGTTAGAAATAATTTATAATTTTTAGCAAGCAATGATGAAACAGCTATTTTGCTGGGAAACATGTGCTAGCAATTTACTAAAGCTTGGAGCATATTTACCTTTAACTGCCTCTTGAAAGTTAGACATTCTTAGAAATCTGGATGGTAATAGGTGTGTTTTTGGACTAGATTTGGACTTGATGTTGCATGTTGAAGTTTTTTGTCTTTATTTAATTATTTTACCCATAAACTAATCACCTCAGGGTTTCATCTGTCCATCTTTGACTTCCAGCTCTTCCAAATTTGTTGCAAAAAACTGAATATCAGTTGAAGCAAACTTAAGACACTAAAATTACACGTTTTATAAATCAGAGACTTAAACTGTTGCCTTACTGGTTCAAATGGGGAAGATTAAGGACAGTTGGCGTGTTTTTCTAGTAATTCTGACAGTTCAACAGGGTTTGAACCACAGAATTACTATGTTGGATTATTAGTAAGTCACAACTCAAAGCTGACATATTTTTTTCTTAATACTTGTGTGTGTTTCTGTGTGTCTTACAAAGACAGTGAAGATGAAATGTCCAGTGATAGCCTGAGTCTGGCGTCATTTGAAGAAGACTCTTCAGGCGGGGAAACACAGATCCAAGGACATTTAACAACAAAGAAACTGAAGGAAAAGCAGAGCTCTGCGAGTTGTTTTCAGGAAGAATTCTTTATTCCCGCAGAGCCTGAAAAAGAGAAGGATCCGCTCATGGATAAGCCTGAACGGCAGCCAGAACTACTCATGGTAACATAATAGTGTTATATTTTTGATTTTTTAAATTTTAGACCTTATGATGGAATGCTCTTGTAGTTGTGGGAGGAACAGCCTTCTCATTCAAACTAACTTTTAACGTGATGCACATTGCTTCTCACTGTTTTCCCAACAATCTATATAAACACTTATCATCCTTCCGTCAAAACCGTTGTCTTGCCAGTAACCGTCTTACAGCATGCCTTCGCCACACAAAAGTAGCAGTAAAAAGTGTTGTATCTAATGATGATACAGACGTTCAAAATTGGTCAGTGAAATATTCAATGAAATATTCCGACAAGGATAGCAAAGAGCAGGATTTCCATAATTTCCACCTTTAGTTGCTTTGCCCCTTGTTATTCCTGGCGAAGGAGTGAAGAGATATTTAGTAATATGGTTTTGTTCTGGAACAAGATAGTCCATTTGTCGGCACTCTGAATACAGACCAAACGCAAGGTTCAGGACTCTATCCAAAACAAATTAAACGGATTTGGACAGAACAAAGTGATTTTGCTAGTCTGAATACACTGAATAGCAAGGAAAGCATTACTATTATCCATTACTTATGACTTAACCCTGTTTTTCACATTTTTTTACCACCTCAAAACAGTCTTACATGCCTTCCCTTTATTTCTTAAAAATTTTTTTTTGTTGCTTCTTTAATCTGTTGGATAATATTTATGTAAATGATGATTTTATAACATTTATCAGAAATATTTATCGCTGAAAGGTCCCTGTCTAATCATCTTTTGATCTATTTTTAAAGTGTCCCAGTGTTCTCTAGAATATGAACAAGCCAAAATTACAAAAAAAAAGAAAAATTATGGCGTGTCCTCGAATATAGTTTCTTCAGAGCGGCAGGAGTTCATTGGAAATTCACCTTTAAGTTGTGGGCAAAACCGTTAACATGGAGTAAGCTACCCCCTTCTCATCATCCACCTGTTTACACGCTCTTCCGTTACCTTACAGACCCTCGCATCCCCTACAAGCGGATGCATCAAAATGGAGTGGAGCAGGGAGCTTGTCAAAAAACATGCCAAAAAAACGCCCTAAATGGCGACAAATGACTTATTAGCCCTTAAATCTAGTAAATCCTATGTAGTATGACAGAGGAATGAAAACATGAAAGAGTGAGGGGAAGGGGGCTATGAAAAAAGCTGGAACAAAATGGTATTCATGATGTTAAAGATGGTGGAAGCTCTTTTGATCTTCTACACTCTTTACATCGATCTTAATCTCTTCCTCTTTGTACCTCCTGCCTTGCTTTCGCATTGTCAGGCAGTTGTTAATAGTTCATCTGTCATCCAATACAAAGCCGTTGGCCTCAACAAAAACATTTCTCCTCTTGTAGCATATTGTCATTGTCTTTGGTCTCTTGCCATTGCCTTCTTTATTTTTTGCCTTGTCTTACTCCTGTCTCTATCCATTCCTACACTTTCCTCCTTTGGAGCAGCTCTATTCCCAAATGTTGTTCCCATATTCTCCAGACTTATCTTCTCAATCTCACAAGTTTATGCATTAAATCTAAACTAAACTTTTTTTTTTTTTTTTTACTTAACTGCTGTCTCACTGAATCACACTTGCATGGGAGGAATAACTTTCACAGCACCCCATTATAATGCGCTCTTAGTCGCTCCAAGGGTTAATTATAAATCAATTCATCAAGTGGAACAAAGAAAACACAGGCAAAGGGGAATAATCTCCTGTCAAAGACGCAGCCTTTTCAGTATGCATTTACACACAGTCATTGAAAAATGCAAATTTGGCACAATACAATGTATTAAACATTAGTTTTTTTCAATTTAAAGCTAAAGATACGCTATACATTTCTGCCACTAATCTATTTTTTCTGCTAGAATTTAGTCCACTTCCACGTTGTGATTATTAAATCCCTATATTACTTGTGTTCTTACATGCCCTGATCACTTCCTTGCATTATCTATTTCCTCTTTTCTTTGTTTTCCCCTCCTGCTGTCTTTACTGTGAAGCATCTGTGCATTTGTTTTGTATCTGTTTATACTATCCTAACATGACCTGCTTTCTGACTGTCTTAATTTTTCATATCACCAGTCTTCCTTCCACTCCTCCTTCTCCTCCGTCCTTCCATCTGTTTCCATATCCCCTCAGGTGATGCAGAGCCAGAGTGTTGGGACTGGATCAGAGCACTTCTGTGATCTGAATGGGCTTTCGCCTTTGGGTTTGGATGTGGATACTTGTCACACCCATTCACCAGAGCATGCCTTCTGTGGCAGACAGTCTTCACTGCATGACTTGAACCCAACAGGTTGGTTACACAGGAAAAGTCTTTCGGTATGTGTTGTTGTGTGCTTGAATATTTATTTTTCAATGGTTTCAATATCTTTTGTCAGTTAAAAATGTGTTTTCCCAAAAGCTTTATCTAAAAAATGCTACTGCTGTTTTTAAGCTTTAGGGGATTGGATTTTGAAGATTACCTCTGTGTCCAACCTAGACCTGACAATACTTTCCAATTTCCAAGCGCAATTCATATCATGAAGACCTTATAATAGGATTTTGAACAAATATGTAAAAATATAAAGTGAGCAAGAGACTTGAAAATTAGTTTAAACCCAAAGGAGTGCTGTTTGCTTGGCGAAAAATGAGAAATGTGTGACAACACAATCTACTTCTCATGGGTCTGAAGAGGCTTTGTGTTTGCTTCTCCCTGAACATGCGTTTGAATCTTCATACATATGTATTTGCATTAAGTTCCCTAATTTTATTTACAACAAATAAACAAAGACCACATTCTGTATTTCTCCTTTGAACAATCAGTATAGCGTTCATTTGAACACTTGAATCAGTCATTAACACCACAATATAAGAAGTTGTGTTGGGGCTAATTTATTATATTCAATACAGAGAATAATGAATAAACATATTTTGAAAAATATTTGAAAATGTACCTGACAAGCGCCGACTTGAACTGGAGATTTTAAATTTGACTGGAGACTTGCGTCATGGCTTGTTACTCCACTTAAAAGATTTTTGACTTGAGGTTTAGGACTTGGAAACAATGTCAGTTGGTTTATTGTTCTGTTCTTTTTTTTTTTTTTATAGCTCTAAGACATCTATTTGAGGTCTAAAAATTAATTTATCTTTACAAAGTTCTTGCATAGAGGATGTAGGAGTACCAGCTTCCTGTCTTTGTGTGCCCAAAAGCTGTGTAAAAGTAGTTTACTGAAAAATTGTGACAATAAAATATTTACCTAAACGTTTTATATTGAGATTTCATAGACTTGACACGTGAAGTTACAATTAAAACACTTAAGGCTTGACTTGTAAACAGAGCCGGCCTTAGGCTGTGTGGCGCCCTAGGCGGAGAAGCATTTTGCCGCCCCACCCTCCCGCTACTGCCGCCACCGCATGGCTGGAGAAAAAGAAAGGGGGTTCTTGCGCCTCTGACAGATGCCAGAACGCCAGACGCCAGACGCCTCTGAAAGACGCCTCTTTCATTTTGTGGCCACAAAATATAAATATTATATATATATATATATATATATTTGTTACATGAAAAGACTTACATGAAATGTTTTTTTTCTTAAAACAAAAACATTTTAAAAATGACATTATGCGCCCCTTCAGCAGATGGCATCCTAGGCGATCGCCTAGCTCGCCTACGCCCAGGGCCGGCCCTGCGTGCAAAGAGGAACTTGTGAATATCTCATGCTCATGCATTCAAATGTCAGTACATATGTCATATGTACAGTATGTGCAGTCATGTGATAAATTAGGACACCCTCATTAAATAATCAGCTTTTTAATCAGCAGTTTTTAAACTGTGGTTATTATTCTTGAATTTGTACATTTTTAAATTCCTGTTTTTCTTGCTCTAAAAGGCTCATCAATGTTTTCCTTCAACTAGCATTAAAGATCGCCTTTTGAATGTTCTCGTGCCTGTGTTAAATGAATGAGGTTGACAGTGAAATGACTCCTACAAGGGCACTCTTACCCTGCTTGCAAGCAGCGAAGAGCTTGTCAAACGCTGCACCATCTCCTCCACCATTGTTAAACCTTTACAGATAATGAGAGAGAAAGGTTACAGATGAGAAATATCACCTTGACAACACTTCTCACTCATTTTTGTTCCTCCATCCTTCTCCTCTGTTTTTATTCTATGTAAAAGCAAGAGTGACATTCAACAAGATCAACAGTCTATATACGCCATACTTCTTTACAAGTTTTTCTTGTACTGTTTAATGCTAATTTCCAGTTGTTGCATGATAATTTTGTCAAAAAAACATTTAGAAAGACATGTCTGAGTGAAACCTTAGATTATAATAATTTAATAAACAGATATGATAAAAATCAGATTTGCAGCAAATCATCTGATTTTAAACTTAAAAAAATAAATATAATGATTTCTTTGCAGCTGTAAGAACTCCCTTACATACTTCCTCAGCAATACTGCTCATGCGTTGATACTGTTAAATTATATAAAATAATAAGACAGAAATAAAATGCCTAATAATAATAAAAATAATGGATGGATTTACCTCCTCTTTTCTAGATGCTCAAAGTGCTTTCAATAAATATCTATCCATTATACATTCACACAGGCTTAACAAATGTACCAAAATTTATTTATACAATTTGAACAATGCAATGCAAATATATATTGTCTAAATTAAGTGTCATCAAGGAAAATAATCTATCTTCTGTAAAATCTGACATATTTTGACCAATGTTTCTTCTAATTCTTGTGAGAAAATTCTTTTTAGGTTGCAGCCTCATGCCAAACTGTACTTCAAAGACACAGTGCTGCGACTTGACAGGGCCAAACAAATTGAATGCGTCTTCAATAAATTTGAGTAAAACTAACATACCTTTAAATGAATTGATATGTGCTTTTTTGAATGGATCATTTATCAAAATGTTTCAAAAGGTTTTTATACTGAAAAGCCCCACTTTCCAATGACAGATTACACCCTTTAATTGCTTTTCTTACTATTTTAATCATTTTATATGATTGAGATACTTGTTGAACCCACGTGCTGCAAGCCAGAAAAAGAAAGTACTATGGTGTTCTAAAAGGACACTTGCTTGATCTGCAGCTCATACTAGAGTACAAAAAAAAAGAGTGTGAACGCTGTCACATAAATCCTGTCTCATTGGACTTACATATATGGCACTGTACTGATCTTTGCAACAATAGTGTCTGTAAAATGTTCTATCAAATACATAAAAATAGGCTATTTGAGTGTGTGGCTATTTGAGATGGACTGACTTGACACTTTTTCAGTCATATTAACATTTTTTGAGTTAAAAAAATTACTACAATGCAGTAACTTCTCTTGAGAGGGCAAGCTGGTAAAAGTCTTTGTAGAAAACCAATTCAATCACTTTTACGGCTCTTATTCCCCATACTGTCAATAAAAAGATTACACGAGTCCTGTAAATGTGAATAAAAGACTCATTGGAGTTTAAGCATGGACTTAGAATCTTGTTAACTTTATTTAGTTGTTTTTAGTGGTTTATTTTCATTTTAGATGAAACTTTTAAAAAGTAACTTTTTTTATACCTTTTTAGTGACTCAAATTGAAATAATTTGCTTTTTCTGCAAATACTTGTGTTTCAAAATTTAGTTTTTTATGGTTTTATTCCAACCCCATCTCTAAAGTCACCCTGAAAAGCCTTTAACCAAAATGAGTGTAAATTCAGTCAGAAAAAAAAAAACCACTTGAAATCCCAATTTATAAGTTCACATGTGCATGTTTCTACATATAATGCAAAGGTCCATTAGTCATGTGAACATAGGGGGTTTACTTTGTTTTCTCTCTGGGATAAAAATACCTTCATTTGACGTAGATTTCATTTAACTTTGTACTTTTTATCTATGCAATTTCACTTTCAAATGTCATCATCACTGGCTGAAACAGATACATGCTTTAATACACACATACAATTCAGAATTATGTGGGTGTGGAAATAGCAGGAATGTCTTTTTTAATTTGATGATTCTAGACTCAACAAACCCTTCAGCTTCTTATTTTGCCACTTTAATCAATCCATAAAATAGACCTATGAGAGGCAATATAATTATTCTAGTTATTCTGTCCATCCATCCATCCATCCATCCATCCATCAGTAAGGATAAAAGGTATTAGGGCTTTCACGCTGTGTAATGTGCTGATACATTTAATGGATGAAGAAGAGAGTGGAGGGGTGTACTGTAAAAATGTTAAGCAAAAATGCTCAGTGTGTTTTAAAATAACCTTTGGCAGTTCAAGTCTGTACTGTAGTAGTATAAGTTAAGACTCAAGCCAGGGTTCATAGAAAGCTTAATTAAAATGGGAAATTTTCCTTCCAAACTAAAAAGGATTGATGGTTAGGATTAATTTGTAATACTTCTAACTACGTCTTAAATAAAGTGTGTCAGTGGTGGCTTGTCTTGTGGCTCATTGATAAACTGTGGCTTGGATGCACCTACAACAATCCAGGACATCAATTTTCATGAGGGGTCATCATCTAAAAGTTAAAATGAGCAAATTTTTTGTTTAAGCACTGAGTGAACGTCATTGACCGTTAGACCTGCAGGGATCAACGGGGAACTTCACAGAAAATGTCACAGGACAGCACCTTGGAGTTTAGACACAGATGTTTGCCATGAGGTCAAAGATGACTAAAATCATAAGAACTGGGTAGAAAAAGGAAATTGAGGATTTGTGCACTTCAGCATTAAAGACAGAGAAAGACAAATACAAAGTTTAAAGGAACAAATAAGAACAGAGATTGGCTGAATGAAAGATTGACAGGATCCTATTGGCCAAGAGGAGTGAGGATAATTGTGAATAAAGGTGGATTTAACAGGCTGGGAAAATACAATTGACAGCACTTGGCAGTGTAAAGCCTACAGATGTGAATGTGTGGAGTTAAGTGAAATTCCTGTTGAAATAGTACCAAACACCCAGAAATAAAAGAGTGTATCAAAGAACTTCTTTCATGAGTTCTTTCCTTAAAAGTGTGAGTTTCAAATGAAGACGTTTGCTGAACTGGAGGATTTTAATATGTTTGTTCACCCAAAAAATGAGAAAATGACCAGCATAGCACTGGTACAACCTGCATTCAAGTACAGTGTTCTTTTTTTTGCTTAGTTTTCTAATCATCTTTTTTTGGCCAGTTTCAGCTCACCAGGCATTTATCCCTCAAACCAAATCAATCCGGTTTGGAAAACGAATGAATATAAAACACAAAGAATGTCCCATCCTCTGTATTCAACATAAAAAAAAAACATAAAATTACATGTGACAAAAAAAACACTAAAGTGGTTTTACATTCTCATCCTCACTACATTCTAACACAAACTGGGGCTACATTAACAGTGCTGCCCACTTCATACACCTGTAATCCAAAGTTCTTAGATTTCATTTTTACTTATTTATTTATTTCATTTTCATAGCACACAGCAATAAATTACATAATATTCTAGTTTTTGGTGCAAATGAAAGGGGACAGAAGGAAGAAAACGTATTATCTCTGTATTATCTATTTTAACCAAATATATCTCTCTGTAATACAATGTATATACATCAACTGGCTGGCAAAAGCTGAAAAAAAATTAAAGGCAACAACAAGAAACAACAAAGAAAATGCACCAAATACCTCAGATTTATTTTATATAATCCATTCCCGATATTCTTATAATTCATAATGTCTGAGCATTTTTTTCACAGTTTTTTTAAATGTTATAATTGAGTTGGACTCTTCATAATCTTGATTCCTCAAGATTATTCCATAGTCTGATACCCTGCACGGAAACACCTTTTTCCTTCATTTTTGTTCTGAATTACACAAAGCAAAGGATGTATCCAGTAAGATATATAAAAAATTTATTTCATTATTATGGTTCAATAAATCCACAAGCATATTTGCGTTATGTGTGCATATCCAAAATTGTTTTCACTGCATGCATCCTTCCTTCCAGGCTGCTGGGTTTGACAGATCAGGTGGTTGCGAGGCACTAAGTGGAGGTTTGTGGCAGCTTAAAGACAGAGCCAGACGCAGAGGAGGAGGAGGAGAGAAGGAGGGCTGTGGGGATAAAATAAGATTGAAAGACTGAAAGATTTAACACTGGAGCTGAAACTGGTTAGACAGCGAGCAGCATGAGGAATTAGTGTGCTGCAGACACACATGTAATGATCCACACCATCATAGCTTCTCAGTTGGAGCCTTGATGTGATTTACAGTGAGCACGTGGGGATGGATGTTCAATCTGATTCAATTTGATGTGGCTTGCAGTGGAGTGGGATGAGACACCACTCGTTCCATTGTCCTTTGAGACCATTTCTGTATCTCTCACCCTTTTTCTTTGATTTCAAAGCTTCCATTCGTCTCCTTTTTGCCTTCTTCTCTGCATCTTCTCTTATCTTCTTCTTACATGCCCACTTTCTATAGGTTTTTATAAAAATGTCTGTCTTCACTATGTCCATTACATCATGCATTATTTAGCAATACTGCTAACCAAAAATTGGACACTTCACCATTAAAAAAAAATACTACGAATCATCTGTTAAAGGAAATAACATTTAGCTGCTTATTTTGTGTGTAAAAACTTTTTTCATAGTTTTGTGGATTTTGGCTTTCAAATCATCCATTCTCCAAATCCCTTTGGGGTCATTGTGTTGCCGGAGCCTATCCCACCTAATGTTTGGCAAAGGCAGAGTTCACCCTAGACAGGAAGGAGGCCAGTATGTTGGAGGGCCACACACAGTCACATGCACACCTAGGGACAATTCAGAATAACCGATTAATCAATGATGCATGTAAAAAAAAACAAACAAGCATGTAAGCACATGGAGAACATGCAAACTCACAAGAGACAATGACACAGCTGGGATTTTAATCTGGGTCTTCTCTGTGAGGCAAGAGTGCTAACCATTACACCACCATGCAGTCTACTTTCAAATCATGTTGTACTTTATTATTTATCATTTATTTGTATTCTGACGTCTGCCTGTCCAACTCTAAAAATTTTATTAGAGTCTGTGGATAAAAAGTTTATCACACTTCTTCTGTATCTGTGAAAACTATCACATTTGTAAATAACAAATAAGTATAACTGCTGATAGTCAAAATCATCTATATGAAGCCAGTGACTTCTGAAAAAAAACTGGAGCTGTTTAGAGTTCTTAGTTTCTTTTTCAAAGCTTTTTAGCAAAATCTGGAAAGAAAAAAGTTCAACATAAATGTAATTTGGTCTTCAGGGTGCCATTTTTGTACCAGTAGTGAAACTGAGTTGTTCATCAAAGTCAGTATTTATGAAATATTTACTCAGGTGGGTTTTTAATTCTCCTATTACTTAATTAATCTGAAACCTTAATAGTTATAGTTTAAAATATAAATTGTTTATCAAAAACACAGTTTTCTGACTCTTCTCATTTGTTTGTTTATAAAAAAAATTATTTTAATAAACTATTGTAAAATGAATGTGTAGTTTTATAAGTTCAGTTTTTTCTGTGCTGTGTTTGCTCTCCCTTTTTGTGAATGGAATACATCTGTAGCATAAAATAATATAAATCACCTTTCTTTTTTTGTCTCTTTTATCTTTTTCTTCCTACAGTGTCTGTGACTGACAAGTCCACATCAGTTCCTTCTGACGTTGACATTGCAATCCCAGGACCTCCTTCTGTACCAACCCATTCATTTTCTCAGGCAGCAAAGGAGATCATGGAGATCAGTTACATAGACCCAGAGGGGTGTGAGGATCCAGATGTAGATGCTGACACTGTTGCACACATTTTACAGTGTCTGGAGCAGGAGCTAGAAGCTACAGCAAAGGGTGCAGCAAACAGCTCACACCCATTTCTGTGACCTTTAATCAGCATATTACAATGATCCTCATTAATTTCAACCTCCAAACAGGCACTTTGTTATTGGATATTGGAAACAGTGGAGGTCAAAATCAGGATTCAAAGCCCTGCTTTGTTTGGTGAGTAATGGGCAGACACATCCATTACCACAGCAGCAGGCAGAAGAGCTAAATCTCCTTTGAAAATCCATTTCAAGATGCAGGAACAGTTTCAGCTTTGTTGTTTTTAATCTAGATTTTTTTTAGAGTTGAAATAATGATGTTGAAGTAGCCTTTTATTTGCTTGTTTGAAAGCAGCATTGAAAACAGTGGTAACAGTGATTCAAAAATGGTTACAAACAAGGATTCAGATAGATAACATGAAAAAACAACCTCATTGTCTGCCTTTGGTTTGATGCTGCGTTCACACAGATTAGCTGGTCAAATTTGCATCTGATGTGTGTCGAATTCACTGCTGGATGCTTGTTCAAAAATGTGTTCATAAACCTGCCGCTCCCAGCGCATTTGAGAGGAGCTAATGTCAAGGGTTTTTAGCCTCATAGCTAAATAGAAGAATTGACTATATATCTTATATACAGTTAATGCTTGGAAGACAGGATGATGCTGAGAGATCAGGTTTATTTAATTTGACGAGCTCGTCAAAAGCATTGGTAATCATGTCTCCGTGCCCGGGTTGATGAGATCATCTAGAGACTCCCAGTACAGTGAGGTTCTCCATCTTTGCAGGAGCTGCGTCAGATTGGCGGCCGCTTTTATTGGTACTTCTATCTCTCTATGGCCCAGTTTGACGACTTGCTGTACCACGATAGTCCAAAGACAGAAAAAAAAAAATGAAAAAAATATCAAAATTAGAGGATCTTTTAATTATTGTTTTGATAGAAGTAAGACAAATATCTTAAAGTTCAGAAGGGAGAACAAACGGCAACAATCAGCTTCGTCTCAGTGTTGGTTTTGGACTCCACCCACTTGTTAACATCATGGGCCAAAACTGAGTGTCTTATTGGTGGACACGACACAAATTCGTCACTAAAGTTCAAATCTTCAAAGCATTGTGACGCGACACCCAGAACACACTAGACTGCTGCACTGCACCAGATGCTTAATATGCACAGTAGAATCTGTCAACGCATCTTTACATTGACTTAACATTAAAACTGGACACCCCTTCTATGCGCATGCCATGCGGTGTAAATGCAGCTTAAGAATTTTTTGAATTCTTTTGAATTTGTTTTATGCTATTTATGTAAAAAAAAATCTTTTGAATCTGTAAACATTTTTATACAAGATTTATAATCTGATGAGCAAATATATTTTCTCCACATTAATGTGTAAACACGGTACTTCTACAGTTGTCTGTTTGCACCATCATTTACAAAACAAAATTTTGATGTCTTCAGAACCTTAAAACTATTCCCTCAATTTGAAAGACAACTATACATCTTAATCTCCTCTTTTAAATCCTTCTCCCTGTGAGATATCTGAAGTGTTTACCATATTGGTTATTGACCTAAAACACACGTTTATTGTGTCTATATATGAGGAACGATCGTTTGTGTTGCTCTTTATCAAATTCTAAGTGTGTGGGCATTTGTTCATTGCTTCTTTTTTCTGTATGTTCATATATCTTATCTTTGCCAGAGGCGATGCAATGTAAAGCGGTACTTTGTGAATAAAACAGTAGGAGTGCAGTAATCAAATTAAAAGAAACTGTTCAGATTACATTTCCAAACAAGTTATACAGCCACTCTTGCACACAAACAGATACCACAGTAACCCCCCCAAATAAAATTAAATGAAAGTAGGCTTAAACATAAAGCTTTTTTTGGTCCCAACCAATTAAGAAGTATATTGAAACAGAAACTCCACCAGTACTTCACCAATACTAGCATATGTGCTCACAGATTGGAAGAGGCTTGGTGCGAAATGTCAAAGCGGTGCAAATCTGGCAAATCGTGCTCCGAGCCTTATCTTTCAAAGCGCTACACTTGGTGTATTATAATTCCCACCAGTTATTAATTTCTTCTCTATGATCAATTTTCAAACAGGTGGTACTTCTGTGTTTTGAAAAAGATGCTACCCATACTTAACTAACAAATCCAAGTCCCCGATTGGTCAAAGTTCAAATGGTTAACTTTTAGTCCACATTCAATGTCCTCTTTTTTTTTTTTTTGTACGTAGAGCCCGGAAATTTACTTAATGAATTGCGTAATGACGCGTGAACATGATAGTTTGAGCGTGGAAACCCAAAAAGCGCACATCTGTGCATTTAGATAGGCTTTCCCTTGAAAGTGGTCACTAGAACGCATTTCTGAGTCTGGTGTGAATGTAGCATAAAGATCAGGTGGCTGTTTTCAGCCTCCTGCATTATAGTTTTCTGTGCTGACTTTCATCATCACAGACTGTTAAACATTAATGAAGACTCCTAAGATCCTCATTAATTCACCGGTTCTACATTGGTTGGACTGCTTTTTCTTGTTAAGGTAACTGTTATATAAAAATTGAAATAATGGATCCATATATTTGTGTTTAACTCATAATTGCAATACAATATTTGACATTTATATTTTTATTGTTCATTTAAATAATTATGTGGTTCTGTTTTTACTTTTGTTAAATCCATAAAATTTGGTTATTGGGTCATGTATATACAATCTGACAGCTATATAGGTTTTTGTAAAGAAAGATATCTCACAAATATGCAGGGGAAACTGGGCTCAGGATACCAATGTAGCTTGTAATGGTTTCTTCTTTCCTTTTTTCCATTGTTGTTTAGAACGTAGCTTTATAGAATTCAGATAGACTGTATGCGTTCAGGTCAGTTATCTGAACATGTCGCAGTGCTTTTCAATAATGCTCAATAACCTCAATTATCTGAACAAAACAGTAGATGCGTGATAACACAGTGCAACATTTGAAATATGTGGCTTTAATAGAGCAACCAGGCCACCACAGCAGCTGTGTGACAAACATACACAGATGTTTCTCTGACAATAGTATCACAATCTTTAGGTGGTGCAGATGGCATTGATACGTTTTCTATCTTAATGGATGACGAAAACATCTAGTCAAAAGCTGTTTGTGCTTCTGTATATATAAAAAAACAAAAGGGAAAAAAGATAACCTTAGTATACTGAATGTAATTTTTGCAATCTTTAGGAAGGTATTTGATGTTGCATGTGTTAAATTATCGTCCCTTAATCTAGAGATTGGTTTTTGCAGGGGTGGGGTCAGTGAAGAAGAAAAGAAGAATGAAGAGGCCGCAAATAGAGATAGAGAGAGTGTCCTCCTGCTACCATGAGTAATGTGCGCACTCATAAAAGTCATGCAAGACGAAGCCACAAGTAAAGTCACATTATAGAGTTGAATTGTGTTTATCCAGAGCGAATGCCTTACTACATTAAAACATAATCTGTCAACAAAGGTTGTTGTGCAAATAAACGAACATATTTGTAAGAATTTGAAAAAAATATATATATTGGAACAGCATAAAAGCTGTATTGATTCATGATTTTTCTTTAATGTGCATGACTGCTTTCCTTGCTCTGTGTCTATATTATTCATATAGGAGCAGAAGCTGTGAGATGCAAGCCGGTGGATGAATTAAATGAAGGTATAAAACAGTGGGACAGGAAGCGGCTGAGGAAGGGAGGGAGATGACAAATGGTGAATTTGCCCTTTTTCTCAGCCGGATTGTGCTTGAACCCCCTTAATGGAGTGTATGTGTAGTCTCAGAGACACGACTTTAAGGACAGGCAATCGGGGCAGCTGGCTGTAGTGCCAATTTTACCTACAGGGGGTTAGGAAAAACATTTTTCTCTGTCTGTGCCAGTTTGTTTCTTAATAAGGTTTGGGTGTCACCGGATCAGTTCAGACTGTCTCAACATGCATGCACTCATAGGAGGCCCCTACCAGTGATAAATTACGGTTGTAAGGCAGGGAAAGACCCTATAGTCAGTGCTGCTATCTCTATTGATGTGTGAGCAGATATGGAAGAAGAGAAGCATCAGGACATCTTGCTTGCTTGTTTCTGCGGTGTGAGTGCATGTTTTCTTCAGTCAGTGTGTTTTTTTTTCATTATTTCTCACAGTCAGTTTTAATCTATTATGGCCACCAATGTCCTCAACTGGGATCACAACCCAACATCTGTCTCTTTATATCCAGCTGAAATGCATTTGATGATTAAACAAAGTCAAACAGGTGGAAAGTCACAATTGTAACTCAAAAATAAACTCAAAACACAACTGGAATTCAATCCAGCTTCACAATCTCCAGTGTCCGTTGCTTCTGATGACCAGTGGAGGAAAAGTCTCTTCTAATCTTCCAGTGTTTTGTGTGAGATTTCCTACTGCATTGGTAGGAAGAGGTGATGACTTGGTCAAGTCGGGCACCACTTAGCTTGCCACCAATAAAGAGAAGAAGGTAAATCCCCAGGTGGAAAAAAACCTTGATGGTATAATTTGGACCAAATATTAATTCAATCATTATCATATTTTTTTAAGAAATCATTGAATTACCTTTCCAAAACAATCAGCATTCAAATTCATCAGAGCTATGAAACATGATCACTAACTGAGAGTTATGGAGACCAGCTGGCGCCTGCATCAGCTGATTCAAACAAAAACAAATAGCGTCACTCACCAGTTAACGTTTTTGGTGAACCTCAACAGCTTCATTTGTGTAATGGTAACCAGTTGAAGATCTGCAGCAAGAATTTCAACAACAACTTTCACACATGCACACGCCATCTCGTGTTGTTTTCTGTGCTTTTGTACAACAACCCCCCCCCCCCAGAAGTTGATGGTAAACATGTTGTGATTAAATGGATATTGTGAGACTCACCAAATGTGTGTGGGGTTGTATGCCAAAGTGATATATAAAATATGTGGGTTACATCTGCGAAATGTCTTCGGGCTACTTTTGAGTTGTATTGGTGTGTTGAGTGTCAGTGCATATGACCATCCCCATAACTCACTGACTGGAGGGATATAAGGGCCTTTTACTTGTCCAAATGTTAATCGCTAAAAGTCGACAGCAAAACCCCTGAAATCCACCAGCAATTACTACAAGACTGATTGAGACAAAGTGAAACATATAGAGAGAGAAGGAGAGACAGAGATGGGGAGAGATGAAAAGGTAGATCATTGTTACTGTGTCCTTCACTGAGTTTATCACTTAATGTTTAGGAGGGAAAAATAACAAAGACATAAATCTGATGGATCTCGAGCCACTGGCCTAAGCCTAAACAACTGGAGCAACCCTACCTCTTATCCTTCCCTCTTCATACAGTTAAGCACAAGAGGCTCACATGCATGAAGACAGGAAAACACCAGAGAACTAATATTCATTAGATTCAGCCTTGTGTATTGTTGATGTTGTCAAGGAAGTAAATCTGTACATATTGACCTTTAACTGCACTAAATCAGTTGAGTTTTCACTCGTACTGGATTTCATATTTTTTATTCTGCAAGAACTCAGCCCTGTCCGACACACTTGTATGTGTTTTGATTGATTGTCTTGTTTTAGTCTTCAGTAATTTTTCTAAATACACACAAAGTAACACTGGTGGCAAATGATATACTCCTATCCAGTTAACAATTTTAAACGTAACATTAGCAATTGTCTTTGTCAAAGGTGCACAGACTTGTGTGTATTCTTTTCTTGAAGTGTCTCCAAACCAGAAACAGAAAATCACTTCAATTGTGATTTTATACATGCATTTGCCTAAAGATGCTTATACACACATTAAAATCTAAAGACATAAAAAGGAACAAACTGGAAATCAATTAGGCAATACCTTGTTTTATTATTAAAAGAATTGACTGTTTTGCAAGTGTCGTAATTTAGAAGAATACGTTGGAAAAGGCAAACACACATTTAGCCTTTTCTTATTTTTCTTAAGCATTTCTTTAGGTTGGGTAGTGAAACCACGCACGCACACACACACGCACACAAATGTCTTTTACATTGGTTTTACCTTGATTTTGGTCACACATTTATTTCTTTTCTTGCTTTTTCTGACTTGCCATTGGTCCTTTGTGTTGCTTTAATAAACACAAACACCATGGATGCTTTATTTTGCAGAGTGAAATAAAATGTATTTCATCCATCCATCTTTTAGTCCTTTGCAGGGTCTTGGGGATAGCTTGAGCCTATTCCTGCTACCCTAGGGTAAGGACAAGGGCAAGGCAGACTATATGGACAGGACAAAATAATTCATGTCATGCAGTTAAAATATATCAAAAATATAGGCAAGGATTCAACTTTTCTCTCAGCATAAATCCATGTTTAGTTCACACCACGAATGTGTCTCCCTGACCATGCTGTGATGTTGTCAGACACTGCAGCACATTAAGCTTTAACTTAGTTCTGAGGCTGAATTACTTTCAAGGTTACAGCCTCAATATTGCTTAAATGACTCCATACACTGTGAGAAACCGAAAGTTCATTCAGCAGAATGGGGAACTATAAGAAACGTAGAAATCAACTGTGTAAAAACTAAACAACAGACATTTAAAAATGTGATAGTTATGTAGTAAAATTAGTGATAATAATTATATGCATTTTTTTTTCTCTCTTTACAGCCTCCCTTTTTTCTTAATCATCTTTATCCTTACAGCACATGGCACCTCTCATACCTCTTTTCCTCCCCTTCACACTCCTGCTCTGATTCTCATCTCCATAGCTGCTCCTGTGTGCTATTTGCTTCTCCCTTCTTAAACATCCACGGCTCCTTTACTCTGTTGCATTTTCCCTTATTCCTTCTATTCATTCTGCTTCCCCTCCAGTCCGGTGGCAGACCCAGGGTGCTCAGGTTTAGCCACCAGTACCCATCGACAAATCGATACATCACTGTAATTGATTCTGTCGGGTCTCGTGGTGTTTAATGAGAGTCCCACCTTCTCATATCCTCTCTGTCACACATGGGTTGCTGGTGCAGTCCAGCTAAATGGCTAATGGAGGCATCCATGTGCGGCAGAAAGAGCTGAAGGATGATACAGTGGTGGGGGGGCATCTGTGTGTGTTTGTGGGCTGTTGGAGCTAAAGGTCCTGAGGGTTAATCAGAGCAGTTCTCACGGTGATCTACCTGGTTAATTAGGACAGGTATTGCTACAGTGATATACAACATATGTACTTGAAGAAAGAAGTACTTCTGACTCACAGTATGTTTGTTTGTGTGTTTGCTTACAGCATAGCACACTTGTGTAATACAGTTGCAGTTTGCCATGGGGCACAAGTTTTTTGTTATTAAATAAAAATACACGATAGAATACATCTTATGGTGTCTTTAGACAACATAGTTGTCTAAATTATTTTTTTTAACAATTACCTACTAGCTGTAGGGGAGGATATCCCAAAGCAGGATAGCACCAGGATAACACCATCCCAGCCAAAAGTTTAAAATTAATAAAAAAGCAAACTGTCTAATATTTTTAACATGTTCTTGTTGAATTTTTCACATGATAAATGACAAAGAAGTATATATTTATATCTATCTATCTATCTATCGATCAGTCGATGGGTCTGTCTGTTTGTCTGTAGACAAAGGACCCAAACCCACTTACCTTTCGCTACCCAAAAGAAATGCTTAAGAAAAATGCAGTTGCATTTCTGTATTTCTAAGCATTTCTTTATTTAAATTTTTAAGAATCAAACGAAAAAAATCAAAGCCATTTGAAAAAGTTTGTAAGCGTGACATAGGACTTAGAACAGCAAGTGAGAAGCTCCCTGCTCCTCTCCATTCTGATGCATCCCCTGGTTGACAACCACATCCATGTATGTTTCGTTAGGGGTTGTGTGTGTGTGTGTGTGGGTGTGTGTGTGGGGGGGTGGGGGGTGGGGGGGGCACGGCACTCTAAGATAGCAGGACTCTAGCTAGTAAACAAAGGGATGATGGAAAGTGGATGAAGGCTTACTCTGCGGCAACTGTCTCTCCCACAACTCAGAGGTGAATTTCCATTGAACTCCTGCCATTCTGCAGAAACTGTCTTAGAAAATGACAGATTGTTTTACTTAGGCTAAAAATGATTATTAATTAAAAGAGCACCGGGAATGCTTTTGCAATAGATCAAAAGATGATCAGAGTGGGTCTTTAAAAAATAATGCAGGATGACTCATTTGAACATTTAAAAGAAGTAGCTGTGAAAAGAATGTCCTCACTTCCATTCTTGTTTCAAGCACTTGCTAATGCTAATCAAGTTTTATATAATTGCTACAGTGCTAAATGGGAAGCTTTGTAAAACTATTAATCAAGCCAAATGTTAACCAATCCACAAAGCAGGTTTAGTAAGCTGTGTTAAAATAATGCACAGATAAACCAGTTGCATAAAAAAAGCAGAAGCTCAAACATATTTTTTACTTAAGCTGTGTAGTAGGCTAACGAGAAGAGGAAATATTAGCACCGATGGTATGCACATCTTTGTCAGCTCTTTTTTTTATTTTCCACAATTCATTGTATTTAATTTTTAAGGATTTCTATTAGATATTGATTAA
Source organism: Adrianichthys oophorus (assembly GCA_036245035.1). Classification (NCBI taxonomy): domain Eukaryota; kingdom Metazoa; phylum Chordata; class Actinopteri; order Beloniformes; family Adrianichthyidae; genus Adrianichthys; species Adrianichthys oophorus. The sequence continues at coordinate 22,584,584 of BSAI01000072.1, read as the reverse complement.
AATGTTGCTGTTAATGTCCTATGCAAAATCTACAAATACCATTTTGTAAAACATGTTTGATTCCATTATTTTTCACTATGTTACCTTTTGTTTTAAAGCATCTGTTTTACATATTTTTTGCTCCATCTGACTTATACTGAGTTTCTTGCTCTTTATTTGACGCCTGGTGTTTTGTCTCCTGATTGTTCATAGCCTTTATGAGTAAGTTGTCTTCTTTCCACTGGAGTGGCCAACACAGCCATATTAGCATGAGACTTCCAGAGAGTTGATTGATGACTTGTTTGCTTCTGTTACCATATCAATTTGTTCCATCCTAACAATGAATTACATATTTGCAGTTTTGATGGGCCCTGCCCATGAGCTACTGCTCAGCCAGTTTTTGCTGAGGCTCCACCATAATTTGATGAATATATTTTAGCTGTCTTTTTCATGAGAGTGATGTGATTAGTCTTTTAAATGTAAACATGCTAGGCATAAAAAAAAAGGCTTCGGCTAACTGGCTTCTCCTTTATTGACGTTTGCATTATTAAAAAAAAAATGTAGGTCCTCATATGAAACTTAGTTCTCACAAGCATTTTCATGATTTGAGTTGTTCTACATATACAAGTATCAACAGCATTGCTGTCTCCATTCATCCATTCATTTTCCAAACCCACTTTATATCTTTCTGGGTCATGGAGTTGCTGTAGCCTATCTCAGCTACTGTTGGGTAACTGGCTATATATGAGAACTGGAGAGAGTGAGTGTGATGTCACCCATAGAAAATGCTTACTTCTGAGTACATGGAAATGATGTAAACTCAGTCTCCATTTATTCAAAATATGGACATCACCAGATGCCATCCATAAGCAGTCGGTGTTATCCTTTCCCACTCTCACCAACGAGGAGTGTTGGAAGTCCACACCCCTCCCCTAGCATGTTTTTGAACTGTTGGAGGAAGTCGGAATACCTGGAGAAAACCCACAAATGCATGGGAGAACATGCAAACTCCAGACAGGTGGGACTCAGCTCGGTGTTGAACCAGGGCCTTCCCAATGTGAGACAAGAATGCTTACCATTACACCACCATTAAAACATACATTTTTTTTCATTTATAATTTTGTTTTGATCAGCAATGAGCTGTATTATTAGAATTTTTTTCTGAAGAAAGTATTAATAAAAATTAACTTTTCTTAAACTTTGCTTGCTTCCCAAGTATTGTCCTTGAGCAAGGCATAATTCTGACAACAATTGTTTTCAAGGAGAATAGAAGAATGTAACTTGTATGCCACTTTTAAAAGTATCAGGTAATGGAATAGAAATTGGTTTTATTTAAATTATTTGTCACAAAAAAAAATCAACATATTTAGATACAATACAATATACAATACAAGATGTATTATACATGATATATACATATATACATGACATATACAAGATATATATATATATACAAGATACATTTAGATTGTTTTTCCAGTTTGTTATTCTGAAAAGCAATAATAAAAAATGCTTAGTGTGACCTTATAAAAAAAAAAAAAAAAAACTATGGTCGACAAAAAGCAAAACTAACTTTTTTTTGTGGATAGAGTCTATTAATTTCATGAATCTAGCTTCACATGTATGTTAAATATTAAATTTAGAGTAGATTATCTGTTATCTCGCCTGTCTTAATGCATTACCTAGCACTACTAAGCATATAATTCAATGTTCACAAGCAGTGAACAAGCAGTTAAGTATTACTTAACCTTACTTGATGTATCCTTCCCTATGCATTAACAAAAAGTTGCATTTCTTCTTATTTATTTATTTATTTATTTTTAAATCATTTTGTAAGAGTTATTATCCTTCAAGACTCTGTTAGTAAATATGTTATTTTACTACTTCTACTATTTCTCTCAAGTAATCATTTACTATGGCTGTTATCTAGAGTTAATCCGCAATAAGAAACAGCTAGCATTACAATGACCAAGTCTACCTTGCATGTTGCTCATTATCTGGATGGCCATTAATAAACAGCTTATTAATATCTTAAAAAGTCATTTTTCGAATGCTGTGCTGCTATATGTCAACAGGTAGCTCTTACCTGACCCTAAGCACAAGTAAACAAATCATAATAAATGATTGCGCAGTTTATCAAACATTTATTCATTTAAAGTTAAAGTTACATTAGTTGTCACACACATAGTGAAATTTGTTCTCTGCATCTGACCAATCCCCTGGGAGAGTGGTGAGCTACAGACACACGGCACCATTTGATGGTGTGTCATTCCACTCCCACCCCCCCACACCCAATCCAACCCCTTAAGGCTGAGTGTCAAGCAGGAAGGCACTGGGTCTCATTTTTAGAGTCTTAGGGATGACTCGGCCTGGATTTGAACTCACGACCTTCCAATCTTAGGGAGGACACTCAGTTTACATTGTATTTGTTACAGAGATATTGCTTTTGACATGGTAGTATGGCATGGTTATTCATGGATTTAATGCATAGGCTAAATAAAAAAATAAACTTTTAGAAATGCTTAGCAATGCATTTAGTAAGATTGGGTAATAAACATTAGTCAATTGCTTACTAAAACAATTAAATTACACTCTTAGTAATTCTGGGAAAAGGAGAACGCAGTTTTTGATGCTTTATTTAATATTTATTCAATGCTTAAAAATACACTAACAGACATTTGTTTAGAGGCCCTTTTTGTAAATGTTACCTGGTAACTGTAAATTAGTGTTTACAGTTGCTAGAGAACAATCCAAGTTTAAATGTTGGAAGATAATGTTGCCGAGCCAGGATAGCTTTAGGGTGCTAACACTTTGGGGAAAAATGTACTTGAGATGCAAGTTTATCTGCAATACAAACTCATTGTAATTAGTGAAGTTAAACACATCGAAAGACAGAGTTGTTGCTGAATACAAAACAAAAGAGAGCCAATGCAATTCACATTAGCTGCTGCATTCTAATGTAGGACAGCTGTGAGTGGAATTCAATACGTGTGTGTGTTGGTGGGCGTGCGTGTGTATCAAATGCACACACTCACATATGCACTGTTTAGACAGGCTAGACACTTAAGGCTAAGCAGTAAGTAAGTAAGTTTCCCAGCCGCTGTCATTAAAGCTCCACATAAAAGCTTAAGCTGCTCTTATCCTTTCAAGGAAGAAAGGGAGAATGTCAGCACATAATTAAATTAGATGAAATGAGGGGAATTAGAGACTTCTTCCTCTTTAAACATAAACGACTTAATCAGAACCTTGGGCAAAATAACAGACAGACAGCTACATGATCATGGGCAGGATAAACATCATTTTCCTTGCTTTATCTATTTGGATGTATCACTTTTCTTCATCTTGTCATCCTCTTTCTTACCTGCTGTACATCTCCTGCTGTCTGTTCCCTGACTCCTTTGAATCTCGTTTCCTTTGTTGTTCCTGCAAAATTATGCAAACGTTTCAGTCAACCTTGTATATTCTGAGTCATATTCCCTCCAACTTTTTCTTAGCTTCATATCTTAAACTTCTTATTGGAATTGCTCTTTTACTCAAATGCACCCCCAACCCCTTCTCCCATCCAACTCTTAGCCTTGCCCTGAATTCACCATCCACAGCAGATAAGGTTTGAAGAGTTCAAATCTGTTTGAGAAGGATGTCAAGCCTCAGTCTGGAGGGGATTTGCTTTCCATCAACATTGATCTGTTGCCTCATGTGTATCCTCAGAGGATGACAGTTTATTTTTGTATGATTCATATAAACACTGTTTTAACTGTTGGCCATGATGCAAGCAAGAGCATCAAAGAAAGAAAACACTGACTGCCTTGTTGGACTGAGTTTGGATTTTAATGTCAGAAAATGTTAATTTCTCAAATCAGATGCAAAAAAAAACCCTCTAAAATAAAATATCCCAATAAAGTTTTGGGTAAACAAACAAAGAAAATAAAAACTTGTTAAAAGTTTGTAACATCTGTTGTTAATTACCATTAATTCAACCACTATCCATGTTTTGTTTTTTTTAAACTACTGAACATATTGCCCTAATTATATCATTGCAGATGTAATCTATCATTACTTCAAGAGTCAGAGCTTTTAATTTGAAATCTCTAGAGAATTTTTGGGCTCTACAGAATTTGATTTTTAACAAATTTATGTTCACAGAAATAAGAAGAAAGATTAGGATATCTAAACTTGAATAGATCCGAGTTCGAATCTGAATCCTCTAAACAGAATGAGAAGGTTAGAGACAGTAGGTAATATGATCCATGGGCAGAATCTGGCACTTAACAAAAACATAAAACCAAGTGTCAGAGGCTATTTTTAAAATTATTTTTACTGTATTAAGTGTTTCAGTTTTTTCAATTATTTTTTATGGATGTAGTTGTGTTTATAAGTCTTAAAGTCCCACTCCAATCATCTTTTGATCTATTTTTAAAAGCAGTCTTTTAGTTACCGTTATCCTCTTTTTAGCCAAAATCAAAAAATTTAGGACAGTTTCTGCAGAACAGCAGTAGTTCATTAGAAATTTACCACTGAGTTGTGGGCGGAACTGTTGCTTACGAGAAGGCCCGCCCCCAATTTCCCATTATTCATTTGTTTACCCTCTGTTCTACTAGCCTACAGCGCCTCACACCCCCAAAATAGCATTGGAAGTGCAACAAAACAGAACAGAATTGCGAGCTTAAACGAGGAAACATCTTCTACAAGTGGATGTATTGGAATGGAGCAGTGCATGGAGCTTGTGGCCTGTCAGTTGTAGAACTTATGTCATTGCTACATGCCTATTTTAAATGAAATTTTTTTCTCGTCTGCTCCTGATTTAAAACAATTTGATGAAAGAAATACTGAAAAGTACAATATAATCTTAAATTATTTATGTCCTTCATCATGAGAAATATGTGACAAGAACATATAACAAAAAAATAAAAAAAACACCCGAAAAAGGATTTTCATTGGAGTGGGCTTTAAATGCACTTGGTTTTCCTTGAGTTTCCTTTCTGTTTTTGTTTTTTTTTCAATTCCATTGTTTTCAGCACTTGCTCTTTAGATCAAGATGGTTGGTTTGACAATCAGATGGAGAACGTCATTGTTCGAACTTTATTGTGGTTACTTCAAGGCTGGTATTCATTTTCTAGACAAACTCAACTTCTAGCAGCTAAAAACGGTTACTGCTTATAGGTCTACAATGATAGAGGGACAAACAAAGTAGATGATTTTGCCCCCTATAATATTGTGGCTCTAATAGCATTTGTTGAGAACAGCTATCCTCCCTGTTTCACACCGGTGCCTCTTTGTTCCTTATTTAATTTCATGCTTGGTCCTTTTTGTGATTAAATTTGCTGTTGCTGTTCGTCCCTTTCTAGTTCAAGGTAGCTTCAAAGCAACATGTGACCTCTACATGACATCATTTACGAGATCATCTTCCTTTCAACTCTTAAGAAGAATACACACAAGTCCATTTGTGTTTGTTGCATGAACAGAATTCCAAATACTAGTGAGGGGTAAAGCAATGCAAACAGACTTTTAAGTGCTCTCGTGGATTTCTCTGTAACAAAAGAATAAAAGGTCTAGTGCGACAATGAGTCTGTTCATTTTTATATCTGAAAAAGATGCTGGTCATTCATGTCACTTCTAACTTAATTTATAATTGACTAACTTGTGCCCCATCAGTAAGGATTGGTGTTTTTTTTGTTGACTTTTCTTGGTTTTGGTTTATTCATTTGTTTTGTGTTTTCCAAGTCAAAGTCATCAGATTTTAGTCTTTTCTCGTTTACAGCAATCATATTGAAGTCTTTGATTTTCAGTTGCTTACTGTTAGACTCCTCTTTTTCCCGCCTCTTCTAATTTTTGTGAACTTAAAGGCTATTACAACAGTAAACACATTTTTTTTGGCTGTTTATCTGTAAAAATTTGGCTTAAAAGTCGTGACTGTCAGTCATTGCTAAACTTTTGACAATTTAAACTGAACTTGTTTACCGTTTTTCTTCGTTGGTCTGGCTCATTTCTTGTGACTGAATTGACATTCTCAAAACAGGTCATTTGGCCAAACAAACTTACACTCCTGAACAACCGTTCACCTTACTAGAAAAAGCAAGTTTCTTTCCCAAAACTCATCAGACACATTTCAGAAGCAGATTATTTTTTCTAGTAAAGGGTCAATGCCATCAAAATTACAAAGATCTTTCTCAGTTACTCTTGCTCATTATCATTCACTGAATTCTTTTCTGGCTGCACAGTGGAGCAGTGGTTAGCGCTCCTGCCTCACAGCAAGAAGGTTCCTGGTTCAAGTCCTGGCTGGGGGACCTTTCTGTGTGGAGTGTGCATGTTCTCCCCGTGCATGCGTGGGTTTTCTCCGGGTACTCCGGCTTCCTCCCACCGTCCAAAAACATGCTTCACAGGTTAATTGGTTACTCTAAATTGTCCCTAGGTGTGGATGTGAGTGTGCATGGGTGTGTGATTGTGGCCCCTGCGACAGACTGGTGACCAGTCCAGGGGTGTCCCCTGCCTTCGCCCATGAGTAGCTGGGTTAGGCTCCGGCAACCCCGTGACCCCGAAAGGGAAAAAGCAGTTTGGAAAATGATTAATGAATTATTTTCTAAAAACAACTTGAATGTTTCAGCACAACACCATGGATCACCTGCAGATACTCATATCTTTCCCTTAGCAGTTTAACCGTGGGTCAAAACCAAGTTTATTTCTTACATTAAAAGTCAGAGTCCTCAAAAAGCAGTGTGTAAGGACTGCAGGTTAGAATGCTTAGATGCTTTGTCACTATTGTAGAGGTTGTCCATGTATGTACTAAAGTAAAAAAACAAAACAAAAGGATTTCACAGTAAGACCACAGAGAGAATAAGGGTTCACAGTGAGATTTTGTTTTTCCTTTTTACTCATTATTGCTATAATTGACTACATGCGTATGTAGTTTTATTTTAATGTTATTCTTCCGTGCATAGACTGTGTGTATATTAGTTGTCAACAGATTCATCTTGAATAAAAACCTGAGGGAAGCTGTGGGGGATAATTAATAGTTCATGGGAAAACAAGAGACGATCAAACTGATTTGTCCTCTTGGAACTGTTCCCTCTGGGACATCACGAATGTCTTTTCTTCTTAGTTTTTTGGTTAAACTGTTCAGGACGTTTAATATGTAAGCAGTATAACATCAAAAGCATTAGACACAGCATTTTTTTTTTATTTTTTATATGACACGAAGGTCTTTGATTTTTTCACTTCCTCATAACTTTACAAAAAAGAAATGTTAAAACAGTAGTTCAAACGCACAGCTGGCTTTTAAAAAAAAGTAAAACTAGTGAAATCAAACCCTTAAAGCATCTTACTGAATATTCATCCCTCATCAGTGTTAATGACTTCATCATACCTCAATATTATTTTCACTAAATTAGAGAAACTTGGCAGCATCAAGAGGAGATTTTTTAGTATAAAATGACACCCTAGCTTCATGAATATAAGGTTCCTTGTAGTTCAAGGACAAAAAAGTAAGAATTGTTTTAAATAATTAGAGTTAATTGTAACTTTTTTGAATGCCTGCGGTTTTCCCATTTAAAAAATTAAAACAAGCAAAGCTTGTCATTATCTCCTATATTAAGAAATTCTGTTAAGTTTTTGTCTAACTTTGTCTTGAAACCAGTTACTTCCATATTTATGTTATGTTAAAAAATGGCTTTTACTGTCATTTTAAACTCAAATTTTGATTCAGATTTAGATTTACTTTATTGTTACCAGTTGTGGAGCCAGTTAACACAATAATCATCCATTTTGTGGTACAAGCACCAAATTTAGCATGGATGTACCTTAGGATCTCTTCTTTAAGAAAAGCACAAAAGCCACAAGAAAATCCAAGATTTTGCTATATACACATAAAAGTATTCTGTGGGTATCCCTCAAGTTTAAAGACTACTTTTAATGCATAAACAGCCCATATTGTTAAGACTTGGGCAATTACACATTGAACATGTTTGCAACCATTGAATATGGTTTATAGCCATCATATTCATATTCATATAGAAGATAGCCATCTTTACAAAGATTTTTGATTTTTCTTGTGGCTAATGAGTGGGTCCTTAGGGACACATCCATGCCAAACTTGGTACCACAAAATGGACAAATAGTCTAAAATGTCAACTAACTGGCTCTGCTACGGCGAGACATTGTGTGAATGCAGCATCTTCTTCACATGACCAAAAATAAACAAACTAGTAATTATAATTCATAGATTAGCAGATCCTGTAGTTTACACATCTGCACAATGAAAAACGTTGAAACTAAATTTTTGAAACAAAAACATTTTTCTACTAAGTGGATGGAGCTTTCCTTTTCAACAGCCTCAAAGGAATTGTGCAGTAAATGTAAAGTAAATGGCTTCACGTAAAGTGTACACAGCTGTTTCTCATCTTGTTTCAACACAGACACTACACAAACATTTTCAGTATTTTCTCAAAACTCCTACTGTCCTGTATCACATTTACATTTTTGAAATGTTTAAATATACTTTGATTCCCCAGACAGTTCTATTTAAGATACAGTACAATGTGTTACCTAACCCCACAGAGGAGGAAATTCACGCGGACAGGTTGACAGTTATCCAGCCTCAGTGCAGTCAACTCCACACAGTAGTATAACTGTGTACTAATTATGATCAAATATTAACAACTCTGAAAGCGTACAGTCTAAATGCACGGTTTGAGGTGTTCAAGTCTACTTCTTAGTCTGTTGTGTCATGAATCGTGTTCAGAGAGGATCTGACAGCAAGAGTAAGGCTGATTGCTGCTAAACTGAGCTTTTACCAATATTCAATGAAAACTAGAACAATTGCATTAGTTATGGTGATGCAAGTGTGAATGCTGTATCCTGAAGCTGATTGATGAAGATTCTGAAGGAATTTGCCAAATGCTAAACTAGCTGAAGATGTTGACATTTTCCAAGGATAAACAGAAACTGAAAAGCCAAAAAAATAGTTTAAAAATATTTAGCATCTTATTTTTGTTCAGATAATCAAGTTACCTGATTTGACTTATGGCGATAAGCAAACCTGCCCTGAAAAGAGCATATTTGCTTTCTAAACATTGTGAAGAGAAGTCATTCCTGATGTGTGGTGATAGAGAAGTTAATCTGTTGTTGTAAGGTCAGATAGATTAGAATGTTTTGGAACTGGAACAAAGCAGGATGTCTTCCATAGCACTCTCCAGCTTTCTGCCCACCTGTTTATTTGATACAGGCAGGCTGGAGGAAAAGGAGGTGAACACCAGCACTTTCTAATGTTGTTGATGCATCAGCACTGAGATCTGGTGTCAATACTGAGTTGGAAGGTGAAGCAGTTAAGGCATGACAGTAAAGCTGTGGGTCAGGGTGGGATAGGATGTCTCCTCGGCTGATTTCGGAAATGAACTTATTGAAGAACATTTTCTTTTTATTGGCTCGGTCTAGACTTCATCTCATTGATCCTCTTTTTGCTTAATTCTCTGTCTCTTCCTCTGAAAGTTTTTTAAATGCTTTAAGTATTAAATGTGCTTTGAAAGCAGAAAGTGCTTAAGGGATTTTTGCCTGAAATAAATAAATGCCTAAAGAAACATAAAAAACATTAAAAAGTAATATAAGCTAAGATGATACGTAATATAAGCTAATAATAAGCAAAAATGCGCTGATCTATGCTAAATATACTCTTTGAAAATTCCACTTGTCTCCCATTAAAGGATCTTTAAATTCTTTGAGAACTACTAAAACACAAAATAAAACAAAAATCCAATAGAAGTGATCGAAAGTATTTAAAATGTCTTAAAAAATGACAGAAAAAGCCAAATAAAATGACAAAACCTAAAAAAATGTGAGCTGTAACCTTAAACCTGCTGAATTACAACAAAGTAAAAACAACAAGAAATATTAGCTAAATTGTTTTAAATGATGTCAAACACTTGATCTTTAAAAATATCCAAAAATATTTAGAGAAGAGAAGATATAATAAAAAAAACCTGCATTTATGTAAGCCAAACTGCTTTTTTTTATTGAATAACTGTCACAAACGGCTGGTTCCATGTGCTGAAGGTTTTATTGACTCAGACAGGAGTAAAGCTCAGCTAAAAGTCCACAAAGCTAAATCAGGGTCAGAGACCTGGCAAAGAGGCAGGGTCAAATACAAAGCAGGGCCAGGTAAACAGGTGATTAGATCATGAAAAACTACTTGGCATGCAGGCTGAATGGCTCAAACATTGCTTCACACAGAGCCAGGCTCTGTTTGCTGCTTATGTGTTCTGTGGTTGATTATGGTTGATTATAGACGAGCGTCAGGTGTGAGGTATCCAGGATCTGTGCGCTGGGGAAGCTGGGAGATGTAGTGTCAGTATTCAGGAGATGGCTCCCGCCGGTGACCAGAGAGGAAGACAGAGCTCAGACATCTTGACAATAACAACATCAAAAATAAATCCAAAATCCTTATTGTAATTATAAATCTGTGAAACTGCAGAACTATTTTTAGTATCTTACATTGTTAGTTGAAGCTGTGGTTTATGGCAATATGAATTATTAAGGTGGTGTGAAATAGTGAGTGTACTGATCCTCCCAAACAGTACAGCAGTCTGGGAGGATAAGGGAGTAGAAAAGACTGCGTTTTTCTGTGTTGAGGATGTACATTCATTTTTCTATTTTGTATGTTAAGGGGACACTTGATTCTAAGTGTTATGAAATGTGATGTGATGGCAGAACCCATGACACCAGTGAAAATGCTGAAACCAGCACAATCTGCGACTTCATTGGCACATAGTTATCTTTAATCGTAGACACAACATTTTTCATCAAAAATGTGTCCACACAATTTGTCTTGGTAGTTTACTCAGTTAGCTAACTAAAGTTTCTGTTTGATTTATCATCTGCGTTTAATACAGTATAAGTTACCCGTGTTTAAAGGTTTAGAGTTACTGTATGTGTGCAGCTCTACTTCCTAGATTCCTTACCTGTGGTCACTTCCTAGTCTAAAGAGATGGATGAGGATAGAGCTCCCTTTTATTGTAATGCTCCATTGACAGGAAGTGAGAAAGAGTGCCTGCTTAGAGTGCTAATTAAACAATTGCTGATGTATTGACTCATTAAATTCTTAAATTAATAGGCCTTTTAGTTAATTTTAGTAGGGTTAGCGTATCTTTTGTTAAACCAATTAGCTGTTTGGGAAGTTTAGGTGTATTGTGTAGTTCCCTCCAGCTTGTTTCAGTCATTTTATCAACCAGCTTAAAAACCCAGTGATGTGTTTTGTCTGGAGGTCTGTTCTGTGTACTGTGTCCTGCTTTGGCTAAGTTAAATATACTGTTATTGAGATTTTTGTGATTGTTTTTAATTATTTAATATTTCTAAATTGTAGGAGTAAAACAATTGTTTTTTGGGGAGTAACTAAACCCCTTTTTTCAGTTAATCAAATCCCTGACTTGTTTGTGATTGCTTGGTTCATCTCATCGGGGGTTTGGATTTCACTGTTCTAAAACCGCAGAGTTAAGAGTTGGCAGTTCATCTGGACAAAGGAAGTTGGAGAAGGTTTTTTTTTTTTTTTTTTTTTTTGTCTCCCAGAAAATGGTCAAGGTTATCAAGAAAAACACACACACACTTTCACATGCCTTTTACAGATGTGCTGTTACATAGACGTCATAGTCAATTAGCCCAATTGGTGCCACATCACTTCTCACACAAGGTCGAATTTAGATAAGGCCTTCCTGACAAAGGGAAGCAGTCTAAAAAGATATATACATCAAATGGTAAATAGCGTACACTTATATAGTGCTTTTCTACCTTCATTGAAGGTAGGCCTCAGGCCCAAAGCGCTTTACAGTTATTGTCGCATTCACCCATTCACACACACATTCACACTGATGGTGGCACCGCTGCCGAGCACTGGCGCCAACCTTCCATCAGAGGCAAATGTGGGGTTCAGTGTCTTGCCCAAGGACACTTTGACACATTGGTGGGCAAGGCGGGAATATAACCTGCAATCCTTTGATCGGAGGCCGACTGCCCTTTCCAGTGCACCACGGCCGCCCCAAGCTCTGGATCATTGAATTAAAATTCAAGTACAATTTTGAAACAAAACAATTGACTGAACTGGAAGCAATTTTAAGGCATGGGTAAAAGGGGCACTTTATCTTTATCAACTTCTGTCCCCACGATTCAACCAGATTTATCTGTCAGAGGCAAGTTGTTGATTGAATGGACCTATACCATTATGAAATCATTTCAAAAAGAAATAAATCAGTATTGAAAAATACAATTTGGATTAAGGCACGGTACTACAACATACTACAACATAAAAACGACCAACTTCGATCACAGTGGACAACACATGTTGTGACATTAAAAAATTGTCAAGCCATTATTACAGTCCAATGTGTGGAAACACAAAATTATGCAAAAACGTGACCATACAGTGTGGTAGGATGTTCTAAAAATGTTATGTTTTTTATTATTTTGATGTGGAAAAACAACAGTGGGCTGAACGTTATGAACCTAAAATGTGAAAAGATTTGTCATCAATTCTTGTTTACTTTTTATTTGTAGTTTTTTCTTTTTAGTTCAGAACCAGGCATTTATCTCTGAGTCAAACAAGCTGAATTTTTGGCTAAAGATGTCCTGGATCGATTTTGGTTCAGTAAATTGGACCGTTTAAAATGAACCAATATCAACTATGAATCGGATCAGCAACCACAAATTACGTTATAAATTGAATCTTTGTTAAAATGAATCATTATACCTCTAATAGATGAGATTATAGAACTCAAGAGAACTAAGGTCAAAGCCATGACTCAATTTCTGGAAAAAGCAAAAAAAAAAAAAAATAGGCCTGCATGGCAGAGCTCAAGAGGAATTATATTGCTAGGTCAGAAAAGACATTAAAAAGTCCAAAAACTCTGAGGTATCTCTGCTCAGCCTGCACCTGAGATCTTGCTGTTTAAGAAAAGACCGAGTTGTCATGTCAGTTATCAGAGCTTGTTTAGTGGAGTAATGTTGAAGTGTTCATTCCAAAGTAGACTTTACTGGTAATTAGAACAGTTGGAATTTATGGTTGTTTGATTGCAGATGAAAGCAATAATGATAGGTTTATTAAAATGAACAAATTTGTCCTGAACATCTATATATACATCTTCTAGCCCTATGCAGGGATCACAGTGCTGCTGGATCCTATTCATATTCGAACTTGTTTTGAGTTTGAAGACGGTGTTCATACTAAATCCCTAATTCAGGAATATATGTTTTTTATTGCTGTTTAAAAGTTACTTGGGGAGCTGCTCTTATGGCTGGGCTAGTGCTTGCACTCTGTGCTTCTGGGTGCTTGGCCTGGTGGGTGGATCTTCTCCGTTGATCTCACAGTACGTGTGTGGAGGTATCCTGGGCACCACTGCTGCCTCGGCGAGGGTCCTGATGTGGGGATGGCTGGGAGGGGTCCCCCCTTTTCCTTTATTTTTTTTTTTACATTCCATCACCCACCTCAGCTTAACATAGGCCTTCTCCTGAGCTCAGGTGTTGGCTCACGTTTGCACGGTTGGTTAGCGTGATGGAATGAGGTGCTTTGCATGTGTTGGCTTGTATGCATAGGTGTGCATGTGAACTGTATGTTGACAACTTTGTGAAGACTCTTGAGCCAGCAGGTATGTTAGTAACGTGAGTGTATGGACGGGCTCCGCCCATTTTGGACTAACATTTACACTTGACTGTAATGATTTTAAATCTCCAGTATCTTGTCGCCTGTTGTTTTTATGATTATAAAACATCCTCCAACGTCTGTAACCCACTCTCTTCCCCGATATCCCTCTCTCTTCTTCCCCCTCTTTCTTTTCCGTCCGGTCCAACAAAAAAAAGGGATACAAACATAATTAATACAAATAAAGTTTAGTTTAAATTACAAAAGGAGTTTTTTCGAATATACACCTTGTGTGTACGATGATTCATAACCCTCAATTGTAACAGTAAATTCTGTCTAACACAAGAGGCTCTCAGCATCATCTGTTTGCTCAGCTGTTGGACAGGACAAATTAGAAAAAAAAAAAAAAGCTTTACATACTTTGTATAAAACGCCAAGTACTTACTAATAAAGATTCATCATGTAAATGTGAGTCCACCACCATGGTTGAGCTGGGGACTTCAGCTAAAGCCATTAGACTGGACAGCCCTGAGTAAGGCTCTTCGGACCCCATACTCCCAGAGCACCAAAAGCAAGAGACCAAAAACAAGCATAAAAACTTGCATTGTGATGCGTGAATGCAAGAGTTTTGAACACAGAAGCCCTACACATGCATTTACACGTGTTTTCTATAGAGAGACTTTTCACTTATAGTGGTCGCTTGAATGTGCATTGCTGAGGCCGGTGTGAACATTAAAGAGTTAAGTTCTCTTATGATACCAAGTTTAAGATTATCCAGCTTCACGTTCTAAAACAATAGAGTTTGCCTGTCCCTCATCAGTACATAAATCCTACTTTTGGATGAGACCATTTACTGGCCTCAGTTGATGGATTACTGACTGGTTTAAAAGCATCCTGATTTTGGATTCATTATTGACTATCAATCTCTGTCTTTTTTGATTCTCCTGCTGTGACTCTCTCCCCATATCTCTATTTATTTTCACTCCTCTCAATCTAGAAGGAAACATGTTCCTCCTTCCCAGTGCGCCGACAGCCCCTAATGGATTATGGCCTTGTTAAATCAGATTTACCAAGCTCTCATACCAGTGAATAATGCCAGGGCAGAGTGTGTTGGAAAACATGTAAGAGTGCGGCCCTTGAGGCCTGGAGTTGCCTATCCCTGCTCTACACAATCAGAAATAGTATAATCCTTTTGTGAGCATCTCAGCACCTTCATATTTCTTGGTTTTGGGTAAGACCTAAACGTTAAGTAGAACCAAAAATAAATGTTATCTTGTACACCAAATATAATAGTATGTAATCTCCATCTACTGTACGAAAACATTCCTATAACTGTATGTTTATCACACATAACAAGCACAGTTTTGCTTGCAACCAAAGACAAACAGATGGATTATACAAAACCTATTTGAGGATCACAGCAGGTAACTGTAAAGAGAATCAGGAAAACAATGCATCTCGGCAGTGCAGAGAGAATTGAGGGTTCCTTCATCATAAACATCACAACCTCTTAACGTTAATGTGAATTAACATATGCCTGCTGTTAGAAACACGCCATGCGGGTTTCAGGGCAAAGGTGTGGAACTACATTGTAGGCCTTTCTTGCTATGTTTTAATCACCTGCTTATTCTTCTATCCCCCCCACCAAAGGTCAAACTAGTCTCATGTGCCGCACAGACTCAATCTCACAGAAACTCATCAAAAAGTGATAAAGGACTGATTATGCTGGAAACGATGTACTTTGCAGGTTTTAGAGTTCAATGCCAAATTGCCAGTGAAAAATTAACTTCCTCACTTGCAAAAAGCAGATGAAACAGGAAATCTCTCCGCAGGGCTGGGAGCTAATGGTTAATGACAACATTCCACCTTTTGAACACTTAGTCATTATCTCAGTGTCCAGAGAGATCACTAGCCGTCATGAAGCAGTTCTTCTATTACACAGCTTTTAACATTTAACCTAACAGTTATTCACACCTTTTGCGTGACACTAAATTCCAACATTGATGTAATTTGCTTGGATTTTCACAGGTCAGAGTTCAATTAACTGGAAGGAAGGGTAACAAGTTTCTGACTCCTTTTCATCAGCTGGAGGTAAAGATTTTTGCATGCATAAAAATATCACAGACATGCCTCCTTAGGATGGTACTATGTCTGTAGATAACAGGGTCGGAAACATTAGCTTCATGGATCATTTGTGATTTTTAAAAAATCCAGTCCATACAGCAGGAAACGAATTGCCTTTAAAAAAAAAAAAAAAACGACTTTTCTTTCCAAAAAAGTTTCTCCAGTTTTCTTAATAATTTGAAGTTTTGTCTTTACTGAGGCTGGAATTAAAATAATTAAATGTCTTGCACAATTTTAGGGAGAAAGTTCTCAAAGTTCCCTTTCCTAATAAAATATAGACCAATTTAGAGAAAGTGCAAACTTAACTTTGTAATGCACTTAAATGATAATGCCTTTGATGACATGCGTGGCAGCAGTTAATAATGAAAATGCTCTTTTAACAGGCATAGAAGCACTTCCCTTGCAGTGTCACATTTTAAATCAGAGCAAAGGAAGCATCAAATCTACTCAATAAAAAAGTGACTTCTTTCTTAGAGCATTTTCATTAAACCCATGTTTTACACCTAAACTTTCTTAATTAAACTACATGAACCTAGAGGACACACTCAATGCCTATACTTGGTATGTTCTGTGTCCTACAGATGGCTTTAATTATAAGGGTTTTTTTTTTATTATGAAGACTGCATACATTGTTATTAAGAGAACCACAATTTCTCAAAAGTTTGACAGTGCGTTTTTTAACAATTTAACATTAATCGATTGTCAACAAGTTAAATACATTGAATAATATGGGATAGATTAGTCTGTTGTTCACGTTTCGGCTTATTCCATCCGGGGTCGCCACATCAACTTTGCTTTCACTTCACATTGGCGGTTTGACAGAGTTTTTATGCCGTATACCATTCCTGTCACAACCCTGTATTTTTAAGGCACAGTGGTTCCAGTTAGGCAGCAGCGTCAAAAGTCTTGTTTTAAGGACCAGTGTTGGGTAAGTTACTTCTAAAAAGTCATTGATTACTTTACTTAGTTACTGGATCAAAATTGTAATGGAATTACTTTACTAATTGCTCATTTGAAATAATAATTCACTACTCGTTACTTTACTTTAACTTTTTTCCCCTTATACAAATTCTCAAGGGAAAAACAGCTTCACACAAACAAGATCCTCTTGTCTTTCATTTAACAGGGCTCCTTTGAAAAATAGATTTTTATACTCAATAGGACTTATCTGGTTAATAAAGGTAAAGAAACTAAATTAAATAAAAAGAAATAATAAGAACCTACATTTTTAAAGCAATAACATTGTGCAAGGTATGAACATGGTTCAAGACATAACCTGGCTTCAATTTAATTCAGACAACAGTGTGAAAAATGACAAAAAAAAAAAAAAAATTACAACATCTGTGGTTTATGCTACAGCTCAAAGTCAGATTTGGAAAATACAGTTACTTCATATTCATCTCTGTTAAATCTGCAGCCAAGCCAGTTTTTTTTTTTTTTTTAAACACAAATAACCATTAAATGCCTCCATGTTCATTTAGGGGAACTTTATGTATTCCATGACAATGAGTTGTACCCAATGCATCAGTCTCTCTCTCTCTCTCTCTCTCTCTCTCCATCTGTCTTTTGTGCACAGTTCTGCATGGCTGCAGGTCTACCAACCTATGTACCCCCCACCCCCACAGAGCGCATTGAGCCCAAAGCTTACAGAGAGAAAGAAAGAAAGAAAGAAAGAAAGAAAGAAAGAAAGAAAGAAAGA
>BSAI01000072.1:22526996-22567160 GCA_036245035.1 Adrianichthys oophorus | reverse complement strand
AAGAAAGAAAGAAAGAAAGAAAGAAAGAAAGAAAGAAAGAAAGAAAGGGTGAATTAATATAGAAATAATCATCTCCGAGTCCCAGGAAGGAGCTGCCTCTTGTCTTTCACACCAAAGAGCGCCTTTAGAGTCGTTTCATTTGTAAACGACACAACAGTTCACGGGGCAGATCTCTGCTCTGACGCTCACCTGCTGCTCTGTCAGGTCTCCTTTCAGGACAGCTTCTCTTTTCATCTCATCTTTGATCCAGTTTGGAAAGTACCTTGACTGCAGCAATGAGGGCATGTCTGAACTTTGAGGTAACATATGTTGCGTCTTAAATAATGGAGAGTGATACAGAGCAAAGTGACGCCAGTTTCATCACATACGTTTTTGCGGAGGTTGAGGATTTTTGTCCTCCACCTTCTCCCGAGGCAGGCGCTCATGGTCCAGAACCTTATTGTTTTGAGCTGCTGGCTCAAGACCCTGCCTCAGCATTGCCTGACAGTGGGGCTGCAATACGAGCTCCACAAAACAAATCAATGATGTCAGCGACAGGGGATACAAATTCTGGCAGGGGATACATATCTTGGCACAGCACCTGGCATCACTGAGGTTTTGCAGGACCAAAGGGCACTTGTGTCTGAGTGGTAGAATGGCTCTACCAGCATAGCTAATAAAGGCTAACAAGTGAAATGTTCATTGCAAATCCCATCCCCAGGCCGGAGTTCGCTGGATTCAATGCCAATTGCATTTAAGCACTGTTACCTAACTTCCAAATCCACTGGAAAGTTATGCAAGTAGGGCTTTTATAGGGGCTTTTATACTGGAGCTGCAAAGCATGACGATATGAAATTTCTGAAATTACGTGGACTTACACCAGTTGATCAATCACAAAATTCAACTGTACTACTTTATTTCAACCTGTAGGGGCACACAGATGGTTTTAGACTATAATTTCTGGAATTAAACAAGTTTATTTTAAATTGTCAAATATTTGGCAATGACCAACAGTCAGCACTTTTAAAGCCCCATTTATACAGGTCAACAACCTGGTCAAACAAACCCAGGTTTCCTGCGTGGTAACCCTACACCCAGCCCACTGCACTGTCCAGCCATTATGGGATAGATTAGTCTACTCAAGATAAAAATCTGATAATAATTAGATGGATGACATGTGTCACATTATATGAACATAGTCCTCCAACATCCTCCAACAATATATGTTAATATGCTATGCTATATTAATGCTGTAGTGCTTGCCTCATATACCCTGATGGAATATTTGAAATATTGAAAGTGGCCAGAGGGGGAGACAGAGAGCAGCCTTGTGACAATATGTTCTAAATGTGGTGAGGTTTTACAAACCTGGGTGTTTGAAAATGTTTTTTCCCATTTGATTCATTGCCTAAAAGAGCAGTGAAGCACAATCACAGTAGTGCTTGGGAAATGTTTGGTGATCTCTGTCTAGCTTTTTATGAGTGTCAAGCAAAGATTTGTCAGGTCCTACCTCTAGCGTTTTTGCTATGACCTAACTATGGGTTTGAACACTCAGCCTCTTAGTTTTAGAACAGACACTGTAGTACTTGGCCACTGAGTTGCTTTAGGCGCTGTCACAAACACTTCTGGATATCCTCCAGTTAGCTGTCTGTTTGCTTGCTTTCGGTGGGACATCATTGCAGGGCAAGCTGTGTGAGAAGAATAATAGTTCCTTTTGCCGATACTAATTTAATGCCGGTATGATATTGTTCCAACAATCAAATCAATGAAAGTGAATTGACCTGAAAGCACATCTTGACAGACTCAAGTTAAATGTCTACATAACAACATTATCTGCACTATAAAAATCTTTCATTTTCAATGTAACAAGATCATCATCCTCATGGACGGCAGATGCTGTCTCTGTACATCTGACAGTGTAACAAGCGCCACTGCCAGGACCCAGTTATTGATAAATAGCCAGGATTCAGTGCATCTGGCAAAACTACAACTAATGTTGAGTTTTTTCTGTTACAGAGTGGTGGTGAGAGCTCAAAAAATTAAAGTGCTTATTGCTGTGTGCCACTGGTGGTTCCTGCGCCTGTATTTATTGGTTTCTCAGGCATATCTTTAACCAAATCAGGTTTGTTCAGAAATGCTATGTCCTACATGTGACATGTGCGTGTGAATGAAATGTAAAACACGTGCCTGCTGAAATGAGTCAAGCCTGAAGTGCTGGAATGCAATTTAAATTAGGTGAGTGAAAATTTCACATAATGATAAATTGCCTATTTCACAGAGCTTGCATTTTCTACTACACTTGTAGCACAACAATAACATTTAGATGTGAAAGTTTTCTCTTCCTTTGGCTTCAAGTGCAAATAATAGTATAAATCCTAATAGGATGTCATCTCAATTACTTCTTTTCCTTGACTTCAAAACTTACAGGGTTAGCTGGAGGCTTTCTCAGTATTTATTAATTGGTAAATTATCACATCTCTACTAAGCAAATGCATTTATACCTACTCCTGAATTCAGTTCAGTATCAATTACAAGTACCTGATATACTTGCTTTTTCTTGACTGTAAAGGATAAGCGCCTACAAAAATGGACTTTGTTGACAATATAAATGGCTAATATCAGATACAATAGTTCATAACAGCAGAAATTCGAGAAAAGGGGCGGTGACATACTGTAAAAAGCAAAATGCACTTAACGTTAGAAGCCATATAGAATTGACCAAAGTGTTGGGTCAGTGGTCAGTGTCAGTTCTTGTAAACAAAATATTTGCCAAAAATTTAGAGCTGTGTTACACCAAGTTTCTATGTTATCAAATAACTTTTATCAGTCGATAGAATCAAATCGATCAACTTTGTTACTCATAGTTGGTTGTCTTATCAAATCCATCTTTATTTATTTGGCACTTTTCATTCTTAGCATAACTCAAAGTGCCTATCTTGTTTCAAAAGTAAAAATACAATTATGTAATCTTGATTGCATAAGCACAGACATTTCACACTAACTGTATGTGATAAGATATAATTTTTATTTTTAATAATTCAAAAAAGATCATCCAAACTCAGTAATGGTTTCACAATGATTTTCTTTTTTTGCACAAATAACTATTGAATACTCCTATTCCTTGATTATGATGGTTATTATTATCCCCGTGTCTAATAACTGTGATTGGGACCTACCATTTTCTGGACAAACCCAAGGTTGTGTGACTGATAATGAGTCCTGATCAAAGACTGGTTTGATTGTCCCTCTGATACTACAGACTATTTCTACCATACAGTCCTTACAGCACATTCCTATCAGTGAAAATCATTAGTCATTATTTTTTTCCAGTTCTTAAAATATGTGAAGTTCATGTTTGAATTCATTCCTGATCTTCTTAGGATGACTTTTTGTCCCTGGCATGCTGCTTTGAAAGACTTTCCAATGTTCTGCTTGCTTTCGTCTGATAATTTTATCAGTGAGTTCTCAAGAGCCTGCAGAATGATTTCCTTCCTCCTAAAAACTATGCCTTTTATTCACTTCCAAAAAATTAAGTGAATGGTTAGATGTGTTTTACATCTTTAAAAATCTGATACACACTTATACAATCTATCAATCTATCTATCTATCTATCTATCTATCTATCTATCTATCTATCTATCATCTCATATTACAGAGTGCTGCTTGGTTTAGCCAACAAAGTGCTGCATTTTCACAGTCTGGTGACCAGATACCTGCAGCAGAGTGAGGCTACAGGCCTTACCCAAGGACATATTGATTTGTAGACTGCCAAGGCTAGAAATCTATTAGCAGACGATTACTCTACCTCTGTTTAAAGACTATAAAAAAGAAAAATAAATAATCACTAAAGCTTTTAAAAGGCGCTTGCAGCCACATACTAATTGCGCTGAGGTGTTTTCAAGTGTCAATTCGTGAAGTATTGACATACATTAATGAACAAGCTTTCATAGTGATGGACAAATGACACACTTGTCTCCTCTTAGTGATCACTGGAGTACTTGATGGATCCCAATGCCATGTGTTGTCAGCAGGCCACACTATGTCAATGCAATATGATTCAGAGAAAGTACTTTATTGGCAGCTTTTGTTCCAACAAGGTGGTACTATGAATCATCAATATTTGCATATACTGCATAAGTGATCCCCAATCATGGTCAGAGCCCCAGCATGCAGAGGAAATAAAATGATTCTCAGATGCAGACTGTGTAAACCAAATAAAGCTAGTGTTTTGCTGCAAGAGTCAGAATTTCTGGTCTGTCACACTAGACTTAGAGCTGATTTAAACACTGGCCAAATCTTTTGACAATTTTCAGCTAGCAGTCGCTAAGCTGTCCACCAGGCAGCTGGCTAGCATAGCGGGCACGATTGCACCAGCTCCATGGGCTCTGTGACAGGCTTCACTGTTGGTCAACAGTAACTAGGACAGTCTCCAGCAACCCCGCAGACCCAGCGGGTTAATAAAAAGCTCAGGGCCAAAATCCTCGCATCAATATTGGTTCTTTTTTTTTCAACCCTTTGATATAGTCACTGAAAACGTAACTTTCCCAAAGTTGAGTCCCTGATTGGTTGACGCACCACAGCAACTTGACAACATTGACTAAACATTGAAACTTAACTCCTCTGCCTGGCAAATTGCGTTCGGTGTGAATGGACCATAAGAAGCAGATCCTTAAATACAGACACATATATAAGTGCAGGCAGCTGTGACAAAAGTCAGGTGCAATGCAGAAATGGGCTAAGCCTTTCTGGAAACAGCCAAAACCAACCTGCACAATAAAGAACCCAAAAGCAAAGAGCCAACTCTGACCACAAATTACAACTTTGTATAATTAAACGCATTACATCAAGAAGCAATACAGTTTTAGGATATTAGAAATGTGCCCAAAGTTTTTATCTGTGCATAAAATGCATTTAAGGCACATTTTCTGATAAACTCAAACTCAATTAGTGTTTTCTAGATGAAAAAGTTTTTGATATTTACCAACAAACGCAATTTCATGAGAGGTACAATAAAATCTTGTCCAGACAAAGATTTGTACTTTGCTACAATATTGTGAAGTTTCTTTACTTTAGCAAGATGTTTTGGCAAGCAAAAGTTGATCAAAAATCACAGAAATGCTATTGTCAGTCAGTGGTGGTTTTTTTTAGTTAATTGAGACCAACCTGCACTTTGTCATTAAGGTCATTGTCATTTAGACCTCCTTCCCATTATCCATTTGTATACATGCTGCCCCACTTACAGCCCCTCATAACCCCAACCTAGCAGGAAAATTAAGAATTATATGAATGCAACAAAATTGAGTGGAGTAGGGATCTTGTAAATTGCCATAATAGTGTATGTCACACCTAGAAGGTTTTTTCAACAGCTTTTTTACGTCTGCTTCTGATTTACAACTATTTGAATTAAGAAATACACAGAAATGCAATTTTAGGCTTAAACATATATATATATATATATATATATATATATATATATATATATTATATTTGTGTGTGTGTGTGTGAAAAAATGCCACAAGAACATATTGAAAACATCAAAAACATTTTCACCAAAGCTTTTCATCAGAGTGGATCTTTAAAGCTAAAAAGATATGCCTTTAGTTCAGTACACTCAAGTTGTAAAAGATATGTTAAATTAATCTCAAAGTTAAAGCACTGACCAAAAATAGGAAAATTCCAGGTCAAATAGATGTCACTTTCATTGCCTATCTGTTAGTCTGTAGAATAACTGTACCAGTTATTTTCAACACCCAGGATGTTTGGGAAATGTTTAATGTACAGTATGAATTTTCTTGGCTTATTTGACCATGTTGTCATCAGCTCTGCTTAAAAACTTTAGACTGTGCTTAAGAAATGTAACTGTCAAATAGAAAGAAAAAAATGTCAAAAATTGCATTGTTTTAGGGCAATGTTGTTGGATTACAATGTATTAAGGAGGCATTTGAGGACAACAATTCTGACTTGTGGTGAATGTAAGAACCTGTTTTTCCCATCAAATAAATTAGCATTTGCAGCATAACTTTCTGACCCTGTGCCAATGATTGCCAAGATAGCACTTCTTGCCTTCAATCAATAAAACAAATTTTTGAAAAAAAAAACACAAGAATGCTGGACTGAATGCTGCATGAGGAGTTCTTGCACCTGGTTGACTGATGTAGGAGGTAAAGCTGTAGGGCTCACTAAAAGCTTGTGCTTTTTATTCATGTATTTTTTCATTTTTTTTAAAATTTATTTCTGCAATTAGTTTTACAGTATCAAACCACCTAGAGGAGTTTCATCCAGAGGCTCTAATGGTTGTAGGCATTTTGCAGGGTTGTCATTAATGTTGCATAAAGGTAGATGACAAAACCTGCATACTGAAAGTCCAGATTCTCCTCTGGAAGATAGGAAAGCAGAATCTTTGCAACGTTACAGTATCACAGTCTCTCTGGAAACGACTAGGCAAAAAGGATAAAATGTTTGGTTGTGGCTTAAATTGGCATTAAATATGCAAGTCAGGATAAGAGACTACCGCAGCATTGAAGCAAAGGCTGTTGCATTCACCACATGATCTGTAAAAAACATGAATTGCAGAGAAGTTCTAGCAAAAGTACTCCAAAACTAAATTTTTGTTTAAATTATAGTTAGATGCAATTGATTTTGACAAAAATAATGAGTTGTTGACTTATTATGAAATACTTACATAATAAGTGTAAATTTTAGCTGACACATTCAATAGATCTACATGCTTCCATCATGTAATCCTAGCTTTTTGTTTCAAATTACAAATGTTTAGCATGTGAGCATGAGGATCAATAACACTGGGAAAAACTTTGACTGATAGTGCTATCAGTTTTATCATTTTTCATTACATTTTTGGTGTAATTTATCTTTATCGACAAAAAAGCGATTAGCAACTGTTATGTCAAGCACTTCTTCAAGTTTTTCTTTTTACTGTTTCTCAAATTAAGTCATGAACCCAGAGCTATATAAATACTACAGTGCTCTTAGGATCAATTCCTTCTGATATAATCACCAACCATTACGGAGACCACCAATTGACAGCCTGGAATAACTCATATCCTGGGGGTATGATTAGTTTCAAGGAGCGCAGTAAATAAACATTTAAAGTGTGGAAGGTTAGAGACTTCAGGCTGGATGGATGATAGACAAATGGACTAATACTTGAATAACCGGGGAACATAATGCCACTGATATGGAAGCAGGAATATGTGGCAAGAAGAGCTATAGTGGGAATCAAAACGAGACTTTTCCGGAAACAAACCAACATTTTCTCTTAAAATGTCGCCCATAAATACACTCTTGACTTGGTTTTATCGCATGGGTTGCTTTTATCAAATCTGGACATTTGTGACTCTGGGCTTTCTGATCATATGTCTGTACTATTAAATGTTCCTTTTAAACTGAGCCCAATTTGCCACTGTCCTCCTGTTTGCTGTTTGTAAGATTTTAAACCCTTCTTCTGCTGACCAGTTTTCTGCTTCTCCTTCCCTCTTTATGAGTCTGACACTGAGGAGCTCTGCTCTTGGTTTGGTTCCACCTGTCAAAGGATCCTGGACTCTGTGGCTCCAATCAAAACTAGGCAGCCTAAGTCCAAATCAGAGCCCTGGGTCAATGACAGGACTTGTGCTGTCAGAGGGGGCTGTCTCAAAGCAGAGCGAGGGTGGAAGAAGGATAAGCTGGCGGTCTCACACCAGATGATAAAAGCTTGTTGGCGTCGGTACCAGACTTTTGTCAAAGAAGAAAAGAGTAAATATCTTGCCAAAGTCATCTCTTCCACCAGTCAGAATCCCCCTGTTGTTTTTAGTACAGTTAACCTGGTTCCTGCTCAAAATGTTTGTTTGGATGTCTCATCTGATGTGTGTGATGTGTTTTTAATGTTTTTTATTAAAAAAGTTGGTACCAGCAGAGCTTTGATCACATCTCCTGAACCTGACCCTTCTGCTCCATTCCCTTTCTCTGCTGTCTTCTATCAGCTTGAGCCTGTAACTCTCTCTTTTAGAGAATGTGGTGGGTCATTTGAAACCTTCTGGCTCACCACGTGATCCTATTCCTGGGCGATTTTTTAAACAAATATTTTCTAGTACAGCTCTGAGTGTTAAACATTGTAAATTGTAGTTTGTCCTCTGATGTGGTTCCTGTTGAACTTAAACATGCAGTGGTCCAACCTTGTCTGAAGAAAATTGGTCTGAACCACTCTGTGCTAGCTAATTATAAGCCCATCTCTAAACTGCCGCTTCTTTCAAAAAATTCTAGAGAGGATTGTTTTCTGTCAACTACAGTCATTCCTGGAACAAAAAGACACTTTGGAGATTTTTCAGTCAGGCTTTAAGGCCCTTCACAGCACAGAATCTGCACTGCTAAGGGTCTTCAATGATGTCCTGCGGGCATGTGATGCTGGTGATCATGTTTTTTGGTCCTGCTTGATTTAATTGCTGCCTTTGGCACAGTGGACCATAAGATTTGAATAGCCTGTTTAAATTACCTAGTGGGCATTTGTGGAACAGCACTTGACTGGTTTAGGTCTTATCTGGCTGATAGGACTTTTTGTATGAGAATCTTGAATGCGGAGTTGTCCTCAGGGTTCAATTCTAGGACCACTGCTATTCTCCCTCTACCTACTGCCTTTAGGCTCTATCCTTCAGATACACAATATGGCCTTCCACTGATATGCTGATGATTGCCAGATGTACTTACCTTTAAAAAAGAATGATGCCTTCTCAGCTAAAGCACTCCTGGACTGTCTGAAGGACATACAAAGTTTGGTTGGCCCTGATTTTTTTTTAATTTTACTGACAAGAAAACAGAGGTAATAGTATTTGGACCAAGTGGCCCTTTTGAGTCCAGTTCTGTTGACCTGGGCCCACTGGAAACACATTTTAAACTCACTATTACCAACCTTGGTCTTAAGATTGACAGTGATTTTAAATTGGACAGCCAGGTCAGATCAGTAGTCAAGTCCTGTTTTTACCATTTAAGACGACCGGCTCAGGTGAAATCGTTTCTTTCAAGGCAGCATTTAAAAACCCTGATACACTCGTTCATTTCGTCCCACCTGGACTACTGTAATGGACTTTATTTCGGAGTGAGTCAGTCCTTGCTCTCCCATCTGCAGCTGGTCCAGAATGCTGCTGCTCGGCTTCTAACTGGTACCCATAAAAGAGAGCATATCACCCCGGTCCTCGCATCACTCCACTGGCTGCCTGTGTCATAGAATTAATTTTAAAATTATTTTATGTGTTTTTAAATGTCTTAATGGTCTTGCCCCTTCACACCTCTGTGAGCTTCTTCACCTCTACGTCCACTCTCGATCCCTCAGGTCAGCTGACCTACTGCTCCTGCAGGTACAGAGGTCTAGCAGGAGGCTCATAGGGGATAGGGCTTTCTCTGTTGCTGCTCCCCAGTTGTGGAACAACCTCCCTCTGAGTGTTAGAGCTCCCCCTTAATTGTCCATTTTTAAAACCCGTCTTAAAACTCACTTTTATTCTCTGGCTTTTTACCCCAACAAGACTTAAGCTTCCCTCTTAATCCTTTGTTTGTTAAGCTGTATTTAACTGTTTTATATTCTTATTGTTTTAAAAATTTACAGCACTTTGGTCTCAGCTGTAGTTGTTTTAAAGTGCTTTATAAACAAAGCTGAGATGAAATAAATATGAATCTACAGAATTAAGGCCAAGCTTGTGTTCTGCTTCAGTTGCTGCCGTTGGCTAGCCACAGACAAGAGTGCAATGTTTTAAAAAGCTTAAAACCATTTATCAAGGTGTCTTTACTCCAGCCGACAAAGTCAAAGAATGGAAGTCAGTTTTTTTTTAAAAAGAAGGCAAATTGCACCTTAGTTGACCAAATGCAGTGTACAGCGCTGCAGTCACACCTGTCTGTCTTAACTAGATTGTAATTGGTTTGTCAGTTGTTGCAACAAAACCCAACTCACATAGAATTGCAATTATAAAATAAACTTCTTTTTTGCAGCATCCTTTTTTATTTTTTAATGAGTTTTTAAAGCCCTTTGTGACCTCTATTTATCCATTCATTTCAACTTGGTCGTTGCTGGAGCCTATCCCAGTTTTTGGTGGTTGAAGGTGAAATACACAAAGGACACTAGGCCTGTCTGACTGACTGTAAGAAAGTCAACATGCCTAAAAAAACAGGGGCAAGTAGAACATCCAAACTCCACTTTGAGAGAACTAGAGTGGCCTTTGTGAACTTCATTTCACAGCTTTTGTGTCAACCGAGAAATACAATTTATAATATTTCCCATTTCGTAGGGTTTTTGGTTCAAAATGGATACTTTGAAAAGGACACCATTCTGATTCATTAATTCATCAGCCCTGGAATAATATTTTATTCACTGTTAAAAAAAACAGCTACAGGTAAACATTGTTGGTTTCTTGATGTTCCTATTACAACTCTTATAAAAAGGTGTAATTTGTTAATGCCTTTAAAAAATGTGACTAATGTTGGCCTTTGGCAGCAAAGACATTTACTTATCCAGCCTCCTCTAGTGATTGGAACAGTACAATCCTTAATCATGTTCAATAATCTAAAAAGATAGAATTGCAAAAGGGAACAGAATCCCTTTCCAAAAAGTTTAAATTAATTAAATTAACAATTAGCAATTAAGTTAACCTGTGAGGAGCCAAATAATAAATACATATTGATTTTTGTGGTAGATTCCCACTGTAGTTTTGTAAGTATTTTCCCTCTGTCTGCCTCGTAAATGAAGTTATTTCAAGAGCCTATGATTGAGCTTGTGTAATAAATTAAAAAAAAATATTTAAATAAAAAATCTACAACTGTTCATTTTGGGCACATAGTGAAAATGTGGTATAAAAATGATTTATGTATGATATATTACTTTCATCTAATTTCAAGCCCATACTTGTTTCAAAAATGTTCAAAGCTTAGAAAACAAAGCTTTTTTGGAATTTGTGTTGCTTGGATGTTAAAGCAATGACATATCTAAAATGACGATGCTGTGACATCTAAGAAGAAGGAAAAATACATTCACAAAAGTACATAAATCTGTCGAGCTTAACACCATTTAAATCAAGACAGCTAATTAACATTTTGTAAGATGATGTGTGGATATGAGTGCCTGTCTGTAATCATGAATTTTTGATGTCCAGAGTATCTCTACATGCTCGACTCTCAGAAGATCATGACATGTTGGGACCACAGATGATGTCTGCATAAAACATGAGGTCACTTCCTCATCAAATCCTTTTATGACTTGTTCAGCTCCTTCTTCATCAGGGTCTCACTTTAGGATTTAAACATGTCCTGCAGTTTCTTGTTTATTTATCATCTGAAGTTCAAATTAACCAGCTTTGTGATTACAACAGCGTTTGCAGAGTTCTCTACCTTTACTACAAACTGTAAACAGGTACAACAGGCCGGAGCAGTGACCCCACTCACTGGTGTAGAATCAGACAGCATAACCAATAGGGGTCACTAGGAAAATGCTCTCTCATATGAACTGCCTCCAGTGCTTTTTGGTGGAACTGCAACATTTGGTACTTTCTAGTTTGTGTAATTTCTTAAAAAAATGGAAAACAGTTGAATCACGTGAAATGTATCCTCCATCCTCCCGTTGATTTACATTGAAGTCTTTCCTATTTAAGCATTTATAACATAGAACAGTAGATATTAATTTTGATTTGACAATTTTCAAAGTATTTGGCTTCCAATGAGTGCACAACACTTACCTTGTAGTCAATAAATGTCCACTTCTTTTGAGACAAAGAGGCTACCGTACAAGCCCCTGCTGCCCCAGTTAATGGAGCCATGGAAGCCGAGAAAGGGTTGTACCCCTGTCCTGAAAACAACCGTACTGTGTGCCCTAATAAGACACCAGCCGTGGAGTCTCATGAACAGCAGCTATACATATCTTCAATGTCACAGAATTGATTCCTAGACAGCCTATTGCTAAATGTTTAAGATAACCTTTTAAAAATGAAATGAGAACATGGGAGAAAACAGAGGCCTCTAGAGAGGAGAAGCTCAATGTCCAACATGCATAACTCCAAAGCAACAAATAGGCACTGGAGGCACTGGCTAAATACTGTGGAGAGTGAGCGGTGATGAGACCCAGCTGTGGGACTCTTGGGAGTGGCTGCAGGGGTAGCTGGGTAATGGGGTAGGGGAACCAGGAAGTAGTTAGTACTCTGGAGAGTGTGAGCTCAGGCCACCAGAGGGCAAGACAGAGGGCAGCCTCCTGACAACACCAATGTAATGGAATGTCATTGTAAATTGTAAAATGGCACTTGCTATTTGGTTCAAAAACACGGTGCCTAGTTTGATACCAGCATCAGCTCATTGGAAGGATCTACTGGCTTCTTTTACTCCAACCAGACAGTTTCTGGCCTTTTCAAAACTTGGATAGCATCTATTTTACATCCTTTTGTTTGATTACATTTAAAATTTTCTTGGCCTTTTCAAAATGTACACAGGCAAATTGTAGTTTGATTTTGTATTTGATCTCTTGTGAACTAACCTGATGAACCATCAGTTATTAGTTATATTCAGGAGCTAATAAAAGTCAACCAGGAATCATAAAATATATATATATATATATATATATATATATATAAAACAGGGTTATTTTAAAAATGCAGCAAAAAGAAAAAAAAATTGAAAAATCATACAATACTCTGCTGATCAAGATAAACATACACACTTTAACTTGTGCTACACAAATAATATTTGTTTTCTGTTAAATGTGTTAAGTGGGATTCATTCTTTGAATATGTTCAGTTCATTTTTTTTTTCTCTCTATCATCTCTCCTGCCAGTTTTGAACTGTGAACAACAGAAAAAAGCAAAACTATTCATTTCAAAGACCAAAGATGAGTGAAGACACCAGAACAAAAACTGATTAACAATTACGGCTGTGTTTGTTTGTCTGCAGACTGGTGGCAGAGACCCCCAACAGAGAGGCACAGAGATATTTGTGAAGCTGTCCTGCCTACTTCCTCTTTACACTTCAATATGAGCAATCAGTAGGAGTCTGACTGTGAAACAGAAGAGGAGGAGCAAAAGGGGAAAATAAGTTAAAAGAGAAAGAAAAGAGCAAGAGACACAGAGAGAAAGGGGAGAGCATCAAACACTGTAATAACTGGCTTTAATTAAGGCCAGAGGGAATATGGGAGTTATTAGCTGTCATAAGCAAGTTTATCACACCCAGAGAGAGCAGATACAAGCATGTTTGTGAGGATGAGAAAGAAACTGCTTATATGGTGTGTTATTATGCTCTCACTGTACATGGGTGAGCGGATGAGAGAAAGCAATGTTGATAGAGAAGAAACCTTGTCTATAAAAACTTTCCCAAGTCTGTCTTCATGCAGCAGAGCGGCACTAGCCCAGCAGTAGTGTTTAAACACCATACAATGAAAATTGTGTTTTTGCCATGGTCTTTTGTCATGGTGGACAATATGTATAAAGAAAATTAATAAAGTTGCATTTAGGACTATTTCTTTATTCAAATTATTTTTAATCAGAAGCAAACAAGAAAATGCAGCTGGAAAAAGCCAGTAACTGTGGGGTAGAAGCTGCAATCAGCAGGCTACAACCTCCCTATTCTGCTCCATTTTGATGCATCCACTTGTGGATCCACGCACGTCTTTGTTTTCCTCTTCCAAGCTGGTATCTCGCTCCAAACTGTACAACTGGATAGCTTCAAGATTGATCGCTATTTTTGTTGTACTGCGGAATATTTTTTGAGCTTGCGAGGGGCTGTAATCTAGCAGGAGAGTGGGTAAACAGAAGGATAATGGGAAATGCGGGCAGACCAGCAGTTCCGCCCACAACTCAGAGGCAAATTTCTGATGAAGTCCTGCTGCTCTACAGAAACTGTCATAAAAAGCAACACAGTACTTTATTCATTCATTCATTTTCCAATCCGCTTTATCCCTTTCGGGGTCACGGGACAGTACTTTATTTTGACTAAAAAATGGCATAATCATAATTAAAAGACTACAGGGAACGCTTTGAAAATGAATCAAAAAATGATTGGAGTGGGACTTTAAAATGCAAAACAAAACAAAAAAACTCACATCTCCTAACTTTTTCAAAAGCTAAAGTATGCATAACTACCAGATTTTTTAATCCACCAGCAAGATGGTGGTGGATAGATAGCCAGCAAGATGTATCCATAAGGGATTGTATTTTATTTTGGATAACTTTTTCCCATAACTGTTGCTGAACTTTTCTCTCGCAGCAATGATAAAGATATTTTTGGAATCTGAAGACTTATTTTGCATATGAGACAATAGTTGGTTCATTAACTTATCGCTATGACATGTAACATTTTTTGTGTTTGTCACAACCTTAATACACCTTAATAACAAATGCTCTTTGATGAATTGTAACTCTTTGACAGTTTACACCAGAGGTGTCAAACTCCAGGCCTTGAAGGCCAGTGTCCTGCATATTTTCCAACCAACCTGCCATTGAAGCTCCTTATTGGCTAAATACACCTAGTCAACAGCAGATAAGACACGGTTTCTGGAAAACCAGGAGGAGGCCGGTCTTTGAGGCCTGGAGTTTGAGACACAATCAATTTAAATCAGCTGATACTGATGGAGAGAAAAGCGGTTAACAGCGCAAAACCGCTTTTTTTTGCAATAGACTGAGCTGATTTAGGGGTTGATTGCATAAACATTTCACTGCAGTAAAGTGGTGCATATCAGCACAAAGCTACTTCACTCTGTTTCAGAATCTGCTGGAATTAAATTAACTGCATAAACAATTGAAAAGTCCAAAGAATGTTGACCCCTTCAAGCCGTATGTCGCTGTAACGATGACGCTAAGGCGTTTGAATCCATATGCAAGAGAATTTTAATGAAGACCAAAACAGACAAGGGCAAAGTAGGACAAAGTCAGAAGGCAGACAGGAGTCTGACTTGGAGCGATGCAGGAAGACGAGGGAACAGGCAACGGTCAAAACTCGAAGAGGCAAAACAAGGATAAGTGCTCCGTAGAGAATGCAATGCAGAACAATACTTCGCATTGAGCAGAGTCCCGGTAAAGCATATATAAGTGTTGTAGATGAAGCAGCTGTGTGATTGAGAGAGCGGAGAACTCAATAATCAGGCAAGGGCTCCCACTGGTGGTCGGAGGTGGACCTGGATGGTTGAAATCTGACAGTCGCTAATTTGCAATGTAGCATTAAATCCACGACTCTACATTTAATTTAGCATCATCTCGAACAAAAAAAAACAAAAACAAAACAAAACAAAAAAAAACTTTAAAGCATAAAAATGTTTTATATAATTTGAAATAAAGTCAGTATTGAAGGGGTTAAAAAGTTAAAACTTGGTCTTCAACGTAACTTTAGCCATGATGAAAGCTGGATTTGATTTGTAGAAGTGGTTAAAAAGTTGGCCAGAATAAATTACATTCTCTTTGACCTATTTAAGGACCCCCACCCCCAACCCCCAAATAGATAGCGTAGGCACAAATTTCACTGTGGTCAATCAAAATACATTTGATACTTCTTAATTTTAAGTTCATTTGTTAATCTTACAGGTTTTAACCTCAATTTTTTAAAATATTAATTTCATTATTCAGACTTTAAACCTTTAAACTGATTGTTAGGGAGGCAATAAAGAGCAAAAATACAGCTAGGGTTATTCAAAGGATTTTCACAGACGAATCCTTAAATCAAAGCCTTAAATAAAGATACAAATATTGAATAAACAAAAAAAAAGGAGTAAAGGAATCATTGCAAATTTTGGAGTTTGAATCATTTCAAAATCACAATGTCTACTAATTGTATTTTAAAACTAACCTCCTACAGGACCAACCAATGAAATATTTCAGTGTTCAGAAGTGTTTCTGATGTTATCCCATATGAGCTCCAGCAAAAATGCATGTTAGATTGCAGATGGACCCCCAAAAGAGATTTATGCCAAAATTCCAAGATATGCACTGTTAGTGACCCAAAAATCATTAGGCCTCATGGGCCTCATTAAACTTTTCCACAGAGCAATGAACTCTGTCACAAGCCTGGTTTCTGTGGAGGCCCTGGAAGATACTAGAATGGCTGTACCAGGGGCTGGACTTGAACTTTATGAAAAATCTGTGGTGGGTTTTAAAGAAAATTGTTTTAGCATTAAAAATGTGATTGACCTGGAGACCATTGGTCATAAAGAATGGGCTGAGGTTCTACAGAAGTGCTGGCAGAAGTTGGTGTCTTACTGTACATCACATTTGTCATGCAAAAGCATTTTCCGACTATTTAGTTAACCTAATTTCCCTTGATATCAATGAAGCAATGTTTTTTATTATTTGAACCAAGAAGCGTGTCCTACAAAATAATGGAAGTTATTGTCAGGTAGGCGTTGAATCACTTTGAGACTGCAGCAATCACTACAGCCAGTGATTGTTAGAGAAACCACTTACTGTAGTTGTGCTGAACTATTCCAACTACTCCTTGTTTTTGTTGTAGACGTGTACATGCCAATAAATGTTGCAAGTAAACCCCATTTTAGTGGGATTACATCATCTTGATTTAACCGCAGGCTCACTGTGACAAACTGACACATGTATGTTATGCCAGCTAAAATGTATTTACAAATCCAGACACACAAACTACTCTTTGCATTTGCTTTTCAAAAGTAAACATTGTGTGTTGTTTTGCTGCCGGTCAAGTGCAGTGGGATAGATTTATCCGTTTTGTAGCAGCAGGGTCACCTAAAGTTATCCAGGCAGCTTTGTTGGGTTAGTTTTTATTTTTGAGAACAAGTTTATTTTCTGGTGTGTGTGTGTGTGTCTGTGTGTGTGCGTGTTATAATAAAACACACCCCTCAGAACAACTTCAGTCCGACCCCAATCCAACCCATCCAATCCAATCCGACTCCAATTTTGATCTATTGCAAAACTGTTCCCAGTGGTCTTTGAAATATGATGATGCCTTTTAGCCTAAAAAATAAAACTGTCTATTTGAGCTCATAGTTTCTGCAGAGTGGCAGAAGTTCATTAGAAGTTCACCTTTGCATTGTGGGCAGGACTGCAGAGTAAGCCCACCATCCTATTTCTCGTCATCCATCCGTTTACACTCTTCTGCTATCTTACGGTCCCTCACACCCCCAATCAAACATTACTGGTGAATCTAAAATGGTGAACAATCTTGGAGCTATCTAGCTGTACAGTTTTGATCCAGATACCGGCTCAGACGAGGAAAACAAAGACGTACACAGATAGTTGTCTGCAAGTGGATGCATCAGAATGGAGCAGAGCAGAGAGCTTGTGGCACTTTGATTGTAGCTCCTACGTCACAACTGGAATCTTTCCCTAACAGCATTTTTTTTGTCTGCACCTGATTTACAAAACTTGAACAACAAAATACTCAGAAATATGATTTTAAACTTTATTTCTTTATATTTGTCCTCCATCATCATAAAACACAGATGATTCTTTTTTCATTGGAGTGCGTTTCTAATAGTATACATTTCTCAACTGTTATCCGGTGGTTCTTTTATTCTCTCCTGTAATTAAAACTGCTCTTCTAGTGATGATTGCCAGCAGACATGACATACTGAACTCTGGCATCTGTGTTCGCTGCTTCAGAGGTATGTCAGGTTAATGCTGAGCCAAATGTCAAAAGGTAAGGGTGGTGGTGGGGTTGTCAGATAAGTAAAATGTCTGTGATTTTTATGTGCTTGACAGGATTCTTGCATATTTGCTCCCTGAGCCATGAAGATAACGTGCTGCGTGAGAATGATCATTGAATGTGTTGTCAGCATTCAATGAAAGCCCCCTTTTTGCAGGGGCAGTCATGCAAATTAGTCATGTAATTAAAACTCATATTGGCCTCTGAGGAAAATGTTCTTGGAAAATCCTTGTAGGAATGACAAAACAGTAATATGAAAAGAAAAAGAAATAATTATCCCAAGATAAAACCATGCTAAACAGCTGTTTTACGTGCACCACTTGCAGAATCCTTGCTTAGAGTCCAAATACATTTTGCATTACAACATGCCCCTTCTTGGGAAAAAAAAAAGTTTAAATTAATTAACTTTTCAATGTGATCTCAATGACGGTTGACATGTCACATTATTTAACTGTAATGATTACTGTAAAAGCAGATTTATAACAGAGCCGCTGTGTTGGATGAATTAGCCAATAAACCTGCTAAAATGGCAGTGAGCCTATATGCTGACAAGCACAGACTTTATTTTTTCATAAGTCACCTTTAATAAAAGCAGTCTCAGACAGTTCACCCCACATCAGAAAGACTCCAATAATTGAGAGGGCAGGAGCTACAGCTGCACTATATTGGTGTCAGCGGCATTCATGGGTCAGGTAAGCAAAGAAGAACGATAATACCTTCCAGAAGGCAAAGAGGAATTCAGACTCACATCAATTTAACTCATTTTTTTCTTTTTATATGACTTGTTTTAATTATTTATTCTTTTTTTTACAAATAAATCAATGCTCAGTGACATGATGCATCTTTGTATTAACCTCTGTAAATCTCTTTTTTAAATTTCCTTTTCAGAGATAGCTTTCTTTATTGCTTTTAGTAAACTTCACAAAAAGGAAGCACACAAACCATGACATTTCCCTCATTTATCTTTAATCACTTAATAGCTCATATTTGCACATATCTAACTATTTTAATCCTTAAAAGTAAAAAAAAGTGCTCCTTGGTCAGCCCAGCATTCATTAAAAACATTTTTTAAAGCTAGTTAATTTGCAACTGTAGTGTACAGTGTATTATTCAGTTATTGGAAAAAACAACCATCGTTTTTTTAATGCTATAAGGGCCGTGTTTTGCATGGTTTGGCTGAATGAGTGACTAATACTCAGGTGTGACTCATGTAAAAAAAAAAATTTAAATAGCAACAACTACTAGAAAGCACTTTAAAGTCTGTGCATCAGTATTTGCTACTGACAGCACAATGAGAAGCATTGCTCAGTCTCACGCCGAGCTCGACGAAATTGCTCAAAAGTAACAGAGGATGAAGAATTCAATGAATTTAGTGATTTGAAGTGATATAAAGTTTAGTACACATGTTCTTTTTGCTGTTTATTTGAATAATTGTTCATATGTTG
This sequence comes from Adrianichthys oophorus, assembly GCA_036245035.1. Lineage (NCBI taxonomy): Eukaryota > Metazoa > Chordata > Actinopteri > Beloniformes > Adrianichthyidae > Adrianichthys > Adrianichthys oophorus. Next base: position 22,548,126 of record BSAI01000072.1, on the reverse strand, counting down.
TGCTAATAAACTAGATTTCTCCTATGTTTCACAAAGCTAAATAAGCATCAATTTGTTCCCACTAGGCACAGTAGATGTCTACAGGATATCTCTGATAAAATGTATGATGTTACTCTATTAAAGGTCTACCAATAGTTTTCTGAAATATATCTGCATATAGAGGTCTACTACACATCTACTGTACTAATGTGTGATAGCCATTTTTAGATTATTAGAGTACTTAAAAAAAATAAATATATATATATATATATATATATATATATATATATTTCCAGTTATCTATATGTATATGTCCAATTTTTCCCAGCTCTGCTTTGTCTCTGCTGGCCTACATGTTTTTCTTTGTTTTCACTGCACCCATCTCGCTCCACTATTTCTCCATGCAAGCACCATCGATTTGCTCTTTGGCTGAAGTGCTATTGATTACAGTACAAGCTTGACTTATACTGAGCTCAGGCAGTGCCATTCTGCAAAAAAAAAGAAAACTGTAAATCCACACACAAAAACACAAAAAAACTCTTAAAAAACTTAGCATTTCACATGTTTCTTAATCATCTTTCTGATTTTAAATTAAATCAGTACTGAAACATTTTGGCAAAATCCCTAGTTTATTTTTAGAGACTTTGATCTACATTGTATTCAGATGTTTACTGGCATATTGATTAGTTTTGCCCTTGTTAAAGACACATCCCCATGTGCATTTTCTCTGCCTCAGTTTCAGAAGTGAATATTAGGAATGCTTTAAGTTGGACTTGACACTGACGCAAAGCAGCTGCCTGTAGGGAATAGTAGGCCTCAGAAGAGGATTGACTAGTTCTTTAAAACCTGTAAGCACAAGTGACTTTGCGTGTTTGTGGAAGAGTGTCTAGAAGAGACTAAATCTGTGGAGAGTTTCTCATCTTGTAGGCATGCATTTATGCATGCTAAAACGCTGAGTGCAAGTACCTTTAAATGATAGAGAGAAGGTGATGGAAACAGAATACAGCTTGATGAAGCAGGAAATGTCTGATGTCACTCAACAGTTATGTATTCATGGGCTATATAGCCGATAAAGAGAATTTGTTAATGTAAAAAACTGCTGACACGCTCATCGCAACGTGTGGACAAATCCTTTGGACTTTGGTTCATATGACAGAAAAACATATAGGCTAAGGCTTTATGCACCACACTGTGCAAATACCAGCATGATCATACTTGTTTTAAAACCAACATAAGTGCAAGGAAGATCTTTTTCTTTTATTGCATTTTCATATTTAAAATCTGGATGTTAGCTAGACCAGCAATTTGCAGCTGTGGCTTTGATACAATGAAGTAACAATAAAAAAAGGGATCTGTATAACTTTGTAATATCAGCCTAAAGTACTTTTTTTCTGTCCTGATAAATAGTAAATGGCATGTATTTACACATCACCTTTCTACCTTCCTTGAAGGCCCAACGGACTTTACAGTCACACACATTCACACTCTGATGGCAGCTCCAGTGCATTACACTGTCGCTAACCTACAACCTACAAGGAGCAATGCGGAGTTTGCATGCAGAGATGCATGCACTTGCTTCTTTACCAAGAAACAGATTTTTTTCAATACATGCTGTACGGCTGGGCGATAAATCAGTTAAATTGATAAATTCAAATTTGTTGTTTAAGACGATTTCTTTTGCGAAAATTGAGATTTTATTTTCCCAGCTCTCTGCTCTCTTGGGCTTCCATTGTTCGGAGTAAAGTCAGCCCGTCCGTCATTCGCAAAATGCAGACAGGAAAGCGACAGCAAGCAAAGGAGCTTCTTCCGCGAGGCTGGGAAAAAAAAAAAAAAAGCTTGTTCCGCATATTTACAAGTGCAGGTGGCACATATCGGGGCCTATATTAAAATAACACCCATAATTTTTGTAAATTAATAACATGATTTGTCTGGTAAAAAATGTGCCTGACCGGTATGTAGTGGCCGTCGTATCACGTAGGTTTAAATGCAGCAGAACTCAGCTACACTGACAAGTAAGGCACTAGCGTCTACTGCCTAAATTTCTCTGGCAGGCAAAAGTATGAGCTGACCCGTGTCTCATACACCACAGCACCCCGGGTAGCGGGAAGTTCAGGAAATGGCAGTGTCCGATGCCCTCAGCAGTGATATTTAATATGCCGGTTTCACATTCAACACACCCAATAGGTTGAACATTGCAAAGGTCTTGCATAGAAATGACCAACTCACTCATGATTCAACAATAACAGAACCAAACCCAACTCCCACAATGTACTGGTGTTGTGAGCTGGTGAGTAAAAAATAAAATATTGACCAGTGGTGTTGTTACTTCAAACCTGAACCATCAAACCACATGCAGCAACATCTGTTTGAAAGTTGTAGCTGCCAAAAGTGGGAGTACAACAAATCTGTTTCAACGCCTGGAACAGACAAGAAGTGTTTCTCTTTATAAGATGCTTAGTGGTAGCTCACAAAACATCTGCTGTATTGATTTAAACATTTTTACAGTTTGTATTTAGTTGAACTTTGTATTTGAGCATATTTACAAAGGAGAAATTACAATAAAATAGTCTTTGTGTTGTATATTTTGTCAAACAGAGGAACAAAAAGAAATCGAAAATCAAATTTGGTATGAAAAAATCTGAGATTTTTATTTTTTGGCCATATCGCCCAGTTTTAACATGTTGGTATTTAGTTACAATCGCCAACTTGACTTTTGGCAGAATTTGTGATTGTTTTGTAAAAAATATCCTATGATAATATATTTTAGAGCTGGGCTTGAGATACAATGATCCTTACTTTATCACAGGTGTTACACTCTTAAAATAACCCATGCTGAGTGATATCTGCTAAGTGGTCATCTTCATTTTTTTTTTTATTATTGTGGATGTATTAAGGCTGTAAAACCCCTCACTACACACTTCATACTCTTTTCTTACACAGACAAACATTTTTACACTTTTCTCCTAAACACACTCTTCTTGGGCGGCTGTGGAGCAGAGGCAGAGTGGTCGACTTCTGATCGGAAGGTCGCAGCTTTGGTTACCACCATACCTGCCTATGTGTCAAAAGTGTCCTTGGGCAATACCCTAAACCCCACATAGCTCCTGGTGGTTATATACTGGCGCCACTATTCGGCAGCGGAGAGTGTGAATGTGTGTGTGAATGGGACAGTGACTGTAAAGGGCTTTGGATCTTCAAGGAAAGTAGGAAAGCGCTATACAAGTATACGCTATTTACCATTTTAAAGTTTACCATTTAAAGTTTAAACCTTTATAGAAAAATAAGTTTTATTGAATGAAAACAAAGATCTGCTCGCAACCAAAGATTTATATAGATTTTGAAGGGTCTGCACAAGTGACACAACACTGAGATGATTGATTGGTGAGTTCCACAGCCAATCAGAATGCAGAACAGAGTTTGCTGTTAAAAAAAGAAGAAAAAGATAGAAAATTGCACTGAATCAAACCTGTGAAACAGCATGACTACGAAAGGTGAACCGTGTTTTGGCAAGGGACCTTTACTTTTTGTAACATTGCAGCGCTATTTAGATCCTGAGCAATTCAGCAACCCACTTAGCCTGAACCGAAAATATATAAGACTAGGCACAACGATTATCAATCTATCTTTTTTTTCTTGTTAATTCAGATTTTAGAAATTAGTGGAAAAGGGTGAAGATAAAGTGGATTACAGACACACTTCCAGGCAGATGACAGCTTTCAAGACATTTTTCAAACGAACTAACTTTTGTTTGTGTTTTTTTATTTTTCAGATTTGTACCTCTTGAAGTTCAATAAAGTTCAGCATCAGAGTCCAAAATGGCATCAACAGGAAGCAGCCTCTATCACACACACACACACACAGATGCCTTCATGAGCACACAACCCTTTAAGCCCACATCCAACATGCACACTTATCACCAGGCAATCAATAGCAGTGGTGATGGATGCCATGCACTGATGTACGTGCTGCACTTTGACCTGTAATTGAATGTGTAGGTTTCAGACACTTTATCATGACAGGCCCATTCACTCCACAGGTCATCAGTCGCTAAATGGTTGATAAGCCAGTGCACTTTGTGTCTCTGCTGGTCATATGTCTGCTGTCAAAGCTGCAGGCTTTGCTTACTGATTTTTAGAAGGTGTGATAGAGAAGCAGGGTTTGTATTTCAGATAAAAGGTTTCCATTTCTATGAGAAAGCTTTACCTTCTGTAACCTCATATGCCTATAGATCCTACTCATGCGTCAGTGGAAAAAACAAAGGATTGGTAGACTTGCTGATTCTGAATCTGCCTTAACATGTGGGGATGACAACAACAAACACAATTGTTGAAAAAGTTGGGGTTTATTTATTCATTTATTTTGTTTTATTGCCAGTCAATTGTAGTCAAAATTAAGATTAAATTAAAGAAAACCAAATTTAAATGTAAAACGTCTCAAAGAAGCTGTCTGTATCCCGAGGAGCTCTTGATTCACTGAGATTGCATTTCTCATACATCTCTAAAATTCCTCCAACAGAATGATGTTGTGTCCACAGATAAAATAAATGCAGCATTCTAAGCTTAAGTACATCTGTGTTATGCTTGGTCCAAACCGAATATTTGCTACCATAAACACAAACATCTCAGGGGTTTAAAGCACCGCAGTCTACCTCTGCAACAAGTTTTCTTTTGTGTGCATATAAAACACACAGAACTATAATACTCTTTGATGTAAGCTTCTCATAAAACTGCACCATAAGCAGATTTGATTGTGATACAACTCACAAACATAAAACACAGCAGAACTGAACTCATTAAAGTCTAATTTTAGGTTTTCAGTCACATTTCATGCCTTGGTTGAGGAGTCACATTCAGCAGACTCATAAAGCTTCAATAAGTTAGGTAATGAGTCTGTATTAGAGGAATTTCAAGTAATAATTTCAAAACCACTCAGTAGGAAGAACACATAATGCAAATAGTCAGTGTAATAAAAACAGGTGAATTGAAAAATAAATTAGAAAGGAAAAATAAAAAGAATTTCATGTTCTTGAAAGCTATACATTTAATTCTTGGAGTGAGCTTTCTTGTCAGGTTTTTCTATTGGGCCAAGATCGTATTTCTGTTGCTCTCAAAAATAATAGTAATGTATTATTAGCAATAATAAAATGCAGTGAAAGTTTAAAGTTGAAAACTATCCTAATTGACATTGCCCCTTTTCAAAAATAGCTTAAATATCATCCGGTCTTCCATTGAAAATTGTGCATTTGGTGTTTTTAACATGTTCTTGTATTTTTACCATTAAGGAGGACATGCATAAAGAAAATTAAGCGTAAAGTTGCACTTCTGAGTATTTCTTTATTCACATTGGTGTGAGTCAGGAGCAGACGAAGAAAATGTTGTTGGAAGAAGTATTGCATCCTTGTCTTTTATTCAGGAGAAGATTGAGCTCAACAAAATGAAGAAAAACAACTTATGATACTATATTTAATAAATGATCAAATACAAAAATGTTGGTTACACTGAGAATTTGTTTACCATCAGCCCGCTGGACCAAAGCAAGGTCCTTTCTAAGGAATAGACACGGAGTGCCCCAAGGCATATATACGTTTTGTTTACGTTTTATCAAGTGACCCCTTAGGAAGTCCCCATATGGATCAGTTGTCCATATGTTCGAACCCTGCTGCAAATGCAGGGACTGATTCTAAATGATCGAACTGATAATTTATCAGAAGTGTAATGTGAGCTGCAGTGTTGTGTCTGCTCACAATTCAAAAGTGAATTTCTAATGAACTACTGCCACTCTGCAGAAACTATGTCCTAGAAAACAACATAGATTTTTTTTATTTTGGCTAAAAACTGCATATTTATAATAAAAAGACCACTGGAAGTGCTTTAAATAGATCAAAAGATGATGGGAGAGGGACTTTAAATGGATTTAGTGATTGTGTATACAAGTCAAAGTGTTAAAAATAAAGATGTGTTTGTATCTCTTCCACAAATCTAAATCCCTGACTTGGAGGATTAAACCTACATGTACCAGAGATGTCCTCTATTAGTAAAACAACTAGAGGAACCACTTAGGCATTTCTGCATTTCCATCACCTCTTTGCGTGTGTGCAAGTGGGTTTTTGTGTAAGTCTTCTTTGACTTATTAGAGGGTTCGGGAAACACTTTTGCCTGTAAATGCTCCAGAAACTGACACATTTATCGTTCACAGAAAAAGCACTGGACACCGTACAATATTCTTCTCTTTAGTACATCAGTCTGACAAATAGATCTGACTTTCCTTATTCAATGTCCGTCAGCACAGCGGCGATTGCTGCTGACAGTGAATGGGTCAGTACTGACTGTAGGCAGGAGTTGCACTCCAGCTACAGCTGCAGGGAGCAAAGCAACCAGTGTGCTGAGGAAGACAGGGATGCAGTTTCAGGCACCAATGCTGGTAACAATTTAACCCTGGAAATTTGATATCAAAACATGGCAAATTTGTCTTCTGCCACAATTTTGCTCCATGAGATAGTTCTATGCCCCCTAAATCATTCATTGCAAAATAAAAAAGCAGAGCATAGCCTAGTTTACTGATAGAAAAAGACTGTTGTCATTCGTGCTCTATTTTGTTAATTGATGCCCTACTAACATGCAAGAAAAATGGACACAATTGCACACCGTTGTCATATGTTTTTCTGATTCATGTCCTGGGAGGTTTTGTTGGTTTTTTCGCCATCAAATAATTTCAGTTCAAAAATGCACTTAAATGAACGTATCTTTTCCGGATAATTTTTTTAGCATAACTGATGTGTTGGTCTTGCAATTTTTAAGTCATTGTTTTATGCAGCTTTGCATGCTTTTTTTTTTTTTTTTTTTAAGACATCATATTGTACTCTGCTCCCCAATTGACTGTAGACCATTGTCAGTCAGTCACATCTGTGCCGTGTCTCCTGTACAGAATGCATTCAGCTTTCCATATCTGTATAAACCTTCGATCATGAGCAGATTTCATTCTATAATGCTGGACCAATTTTTGAAAGAAGGTTTGAACTTTGAGTGTTTAAATGAGCAAGAAAAATTTGAAAATCTTCTTGTCTGTCCTAAGAAGTGGAACACATTTTTAGTGAGGGGTTTTACACCCTTAAGACATCTATAGTTATTGCAAAACTATAACAAATTACACATTTTGTCTATTCCAAATTATTCTTGGCACACAACACTTGTGATAAACAAAAGTTGACTGTACTCACATTTACACCTGTTTTGCCAACTTTTTTGTGCATAAACGTCTTTGAATGAACTTTTGGATGAAGCACAGAAATGTGGGTCGTGTAACAATGAGCAGAAATAGTTCATTGCACCTATCAGACACACCCCACATTTATTCTAACAACATAGAGTTGTTCTTTCCTTTGTATGACAGGTCCTTTCAGCAACTGCTTTGACATCTGGAATTGCTACACATTCAAACTTAGGACACAGCAATTAATTGCCATTTGTTGCCGCAATTTACCAAACAGAACAGAATATCTATTTGCTATTATTTGGATGTTAAAATTATATTCCAATCACACAAAATGTCTAAAATTAGCATTTTATTTGCCATGGTGATTGTGGTTGGTGTACCTTCAACCATTTTGTCATTACTATGGCAAGCTATTACTTTTAAAATATTGTGATTAACCAGTGACAGAGCTGTCACTGGACTCTTTTCTTATATGATGTATACAAAAAATGTATTCTCCTTCCATGCTGACCGGAGGCGGTGGTTTCACGCAGGGGGTGTAGTGCAGTACTTGGTGCAGGCTTTGATGTGACCCACTACTGGATGTTTGAGGTTCTGGTTTTGTATTTTTGTATCTTTAACAATGGCCTTTTAGAAAAAAACTATTTTGGAATTTCCAAATAAGTTAAGTTAAGTTAAGTTTGCTCAATGCAAAAGGGGGGAACCATATTGCCACAAGAATAACAGAAACTTCCAAGACATAGCGTTGTTTAAAATGAAGTATCAGAAAGGCCACGTGTCTCTTGTTTTATATTTACACTGCAAACAGCCAGAAGCTCGGAAAGATCATATTAATAATGTTATGGTTTCCCCTGTGTGCCTGTTTGTTTGTGTTTTCATATGTGCTAGTCTGAATACCGTCCTGCCCTAGGTAGTGGCCTTCACTATGTTGTATTATTTCATGTTTCACATACACACACCTAAACAGGATTTACCAGGACATTTGGAGGAGAGTAAACAGAATATTTCATCAGCTGTGTGATTTGGAAATATTTGCGCCTGCGGTAAAAGCATTACAGTCTGTTTGTTTGAGGTAGTGATCCTGTGTGTTAGCACACGGGTGCAAATGTGTGTGTACATCAACGCTGCCAGAGCCAGTGTTAATGTAGTTTTGCAGACTCATCCCAGTTGGTTTGTTTTGAGTAATAACCCTGAATATAGCCTCTTATAAACCAAAAAAACTCATAGCAAACAAGCAACACTAGTAAAAATAGATTTCTGATTCGATGTCCAAATCTTGAGAAAAATGTTGCAAAGTCTTGGAGTTAGGCACAGACTTTGACTTTTAATCAAATTTCATGGAATGTGGACATTTGTTTTTATGTTAAGAATGCTGGTAGATGAGATATTCTATGAAAATGACTTGTTTTAGGTGCTTACGATAAACAGTATATAATTTGGATGTTTAACCTAAAAGATGACTCCATTCTTTTTGAATAGGAAATGGCAAAACCTTGAGCTAAAAATACATTACTGAGTATCTAGTCCAGACTGGCATGAAAGCTAATGATTTGATTCCCAGTAATCTTTATTGAGGATTTGTCCCTCTGTATGTTACATGACCCTATGCTGCCCTGACACATAACTGACTGACTTGATAAATTACAAAGGATAAAACTGTCTGCTAAATGTACGGCTGAAGTGTTTTCTCACCAAAAACAGGCAGCATATCTGTGTATCTATACATAAAACATATATATTCATTAATTCATTTTCTATATCTGTTTGTCCCTTTCAGGGTCACGGGGCTGCCGGGGCCTAACCCAGCTACTCATGGGTGAAGGCAGGGAACACCCCTGGACAGGCCGCCAGTCTGTCGCAGGGGCCACAGTCACACACTCATGCACACTCACATCCACACCTAGGGACAATTTAGAGTAACCAATTAACCTATGAAGCATGTTTTTGGACGGTGGGAGGAAGCCGGAGTCCCTGGAGAAAACCCACGCATGCATGGGGAGAACATGCAAACTCCACACAGAAAGGTTCCCCATTGGTGACACCGTTTCAAAGTCCCCCAGCCAGGACTTGAACTGGCTAGGGGCCTTCAGCCTTCTTGCTGTGAGGCAAGAGCGCTATTCACAGCAGTCCTGGACTGCCATGGACCAGATTGTTTAAGAAGTTTTCCTTCTTATGGCGTGTTTCAGTGACAATTTCATCCTAGCTACACACTCAAAAAGTTACCAAAATTACCATACACCTAGTACCTGGTAAAAACTAACTTAGGGCATAGTGAATAAGCCCCCAATCCATATCCAAGAAAAAGAAAAGTTAACATCCCAGCAGGCGAAACCCTCAAAAAGTGAATGGAACCAACATCTTTTATGGGACTCAAACAAAAAAATTCTAAATTCACTAAGAAAACCAAAACACAAGTGTTGGGAATATCCAAATTATGGGATGGCTAAGGGACCACGGCTTGGCGGCTGTAGGTCCCATGGCCCCAATTCCCATTTGTGGGAAAAGAAAATTTTTGATTTAGCAATTGTCACATCGCTTCATATCACACTGTGTTAAGTCTATAACCACAATCAATTTTTTGTTGACCTTTGACCTCTGAGGCTGCCACCTAAAATGTACAAAAACATTTTTTTTTTTACCCTCTACAAATTTAAACTACAGTGGTATTTTGTTCTTTTCCCACAGCTTTTTGAGCATTATTGAGAAGCTACTTGAGAAAATTGTTGGATTTAAACGTTTGTAGATTTTTAACTTCGTTAGTGTGGTAAGCTTGCAAAAGTGGCATTACCTTGCTGCTCACACATTTTTTTACCAGAATATTATGAAAACTTTATGAATTCTTGCCTCAAGCTGAACGAAACTATACGACGTGAGACGAATGTATTAGGACTGTGAGCGTGGTTATTGGTATATTAGCAAGTACAAGGCAACAGTGGAGAGCAAAAACTCCCAATAAATGTAAAATTTAGGATGATGCCTCCAACATTCAGTGATGGTGACCTCATGTTGTCACCAGTTGGGGTTAGGAAAGGCGGGGCGGCCGTGGTGCAGTGGAAAGGGCAGTCGACTTGTGATCGAAGGATTGCAGGTTCGATTCCCGCCTTGCCTGCCCATGTGTCAAAGTGTCCTTGGGCAAGACACTGAACCCCACATTGCGTCTAATGGAAGGTGAGCCACCATCAGTGTGTGAATGTGTGTGTGAATGGGTCTGTGATTGTAAAGCGCTTTGGGCCTTCAATAGGCTAGCAAAGCGCCATATAAGTAAACCATTCTTGAATGTGCATCACATGCCTGGTGTCTAGTAGCATGAGGTGGACAGGCAGAAAATTTACTACCAAAATGACAGAAGAGGATTTATCAAAGTATTACCTTTAAAAATTACCAGAGCATGAACAAATGAAACAAAATTAAAAAAAAAATGAGCCTAGGGTTATGGCGGTTTCTTTCAAAGATCTTACAAAAAAATCTCAGATAAATGTATTATTATTATTAGTAGTAGTAGTAGTAGCAGTATTATATGGAGTATACTGAACCATTTTCATCTGTGTTTGTTATTACAAATGAAACATTCAATCAAAAATTTACTCAGTGTGGATGAATCTCTGAAATAACCAAGATTTCTGCATTGGCAGTTTCCATGTGCCTGTGTGAATTTCCTGTCTCCTGATCCACAGACTGAATGTCTTAGGAAACCTCCAGCTTCTCTTTCCTTATATAAAAGTAATGATGGCCAAGCACATCTGTTGATGTAATCATGCAAGATGCAAGAGCCAAAATTGCTGCACAAAAAATGTATTGCAACTGTGAGTAAAAAAAAAAAAAAAAAAAAAAGTAAACAAGGAATGTTTGTAGTACACAAGCATATAGGTGAAATTGCATGTCATGCAAAGAAAAATGAGTTAAAAATGTTAAAGATTAAAATGTGATCATATGTGCCACTGTAGATTATCTTAAAATGTGTTTACCTTCTAGTAATGAAGAGGTCTGACTTCCTAATGTAATACATAGAAAAATATGCAAACAGGGCAGCGTGCGCAAACACAGGTTGCACGTAATTTAGAAGGCAGATTGCATCTGGTAAATGGACAAAATAGTAGACGCAATTCATTGAGCCATTTTATTTATGGGTGTTTCTGGCAGACTATAAAAAGAACTGGGAGGAACAGATGCAAATAGATCATTTTAGTGTACGTAATGTGATTTATCAAACACAAAGCAGTTGTTATTCGTCTATATTTTACATGTCTAAAATGCAGCTGCAAAGTGGTATAACTTTACCCACAAACAGCTGCAGTTATAGTTTTAAGAAGACGAAAGGTAACACAAAGAGCACATATTTTGTGCTGCTCATGTACATACTCTAAAATGCCAAATGCAAAGAATATGGACACATAGGAAATTGCATATTCTAATTAGTTCCAGTTAGTCGCAAAGTAAATAGTACATACCATTTATTGCACTCAATTGGGCACCATTATTTAGGGATCTTACTAAATCTGGCCCTAAGAGTAGAACTGTATAAACCAACAGCGCTTTACTGCGCTTTCCTTGGCTGCAGGCTATGAGCCACCAGTGCCTGAGCAAAGGCATTTAGATGGACAGATCAATGCGAGGTCTCATTCAACTGAGACACCAAGTGTGATGTTAAAATTTCTTTGCTACTTTAGCAATTCGCCTTTCACTTCCGTATTGATTTAACCTCCCTCACAAACTCTGATATCTCTTGCCCAGTAAAACACAGCTTAGCTGTGGTATAGCACCTTCAAATAGAGATCTTACTTGCTGAAACTTGAGCATTATGTACTTTCTAGTCTCTTCCAATACTGCAGAAGGGCAAATGCACAGAACAGTTAAAGAAAAGACTAGGCTCCAAATGCTTGATATGTATGTTTCTAAAAAAAATTTATATATAAAAAAATAATGGCAAATGACATTTTACCATTTTGAAAGTTGAGCAATATTTGAGCTATCCAGCTGTAAAGTTTTGAGCCAGATGTCAGCTTAGACGAGGAAAACGAAGACAGGCAGTGGGTACGGAAAGTATTCAGACCCCCTTAAATTTTTCACTCTTTGTTATATTGCAGCCATTTTCTAAAATCAAGTTCATTTTTTCCTCATTAATGTGCACACAGCACCCCATTTTGACAAAAAAAACATAATTTTTGACATTTTTGCAGATGCCACCACCATGCTTTCCCTGTTGGAACTGTATTGGACAGGTGATGAGCTGTGCCTGATTTTCATCCACACACACAACTTAGAATTAAGGCCAAAAAGTTCTATCTTGGTCAGTTGGTCAGTTCTATCAGACCAGATATGATTATTTTACACCATCTTGGAGTCATTCAGGTGTTTTTTAGCAAAAAAGACTCATAGCTGTATTAAGATCAAAAGGGTGCTGCTACTAAATACTGAGTAAAGGGTCTAAATACTTTGGATGGACCATGTGATATTCTTGTTTTTCTTTTTTACTAAATCTGAAAAAATGTAAAAAAAAATATATGATTTTTTCGGTCAATATAGGGTCCTGTGTGTACATTAATGAGGAAAAAAATGAACTTAAATGATTTTAGCAAATCACTGCAATATAACAAAAAGTGACAAATTTAAGGGGGTCTGAATACTTTACGTACCCATTCAGTGCACTTTACCATGTTTATTAGCCTTCTTTCATTGCTTATGCTCTGATGTGGTTTACTTCCTGTTCATTTTTTGATGAAGTTTTGTCCCTTGCGAATCCTTCTGTCACAATTCCACACCTGGCTTAGATTTTGAAGATTACCAGACCCTCCAACTAAGTCATTGCTCATGCTCGGTTTTAGCACTCTTTTATTTTTTCTCTCTTCCTGTCATCTCTGCCCATCCTTTTGTTTTGTCTCCTGACAGCTTCTGTTCACAGCCAGTTTGTGTTTTGGATTCCCTCCTCTGCAGCGCCTTTGCTTATTGAATTCTCCTTTCTCCTCCATCTGTCTGCATCTTGTGGGCCCCTGCAATCAGATCCCCCATCACTGCATTTGACACTGGGAAATTTCAAGGCCGTAGTGCAGCTGTGAAAATGGTCTTAAGATCATTAACTTGTGGTCTCAAAGCAGTCCAGACAGTAACGTGAGCTTAAAGCAGCAACCTTGATTAAGATTGACAACATCTTATAATTAAATTAAATACAACAAATCCCCCAAAACAATGCAAAGGACTAAAATGTGCCTTATTTATTGTGCCCTCAATGCTTAAAATATCTACAGAGCTTTACTTTTTGACAATTTCAACAACAATCATACAATGGTGTACCGCCAGGCTTTAAATTGAGAGAGCTTGTTTGACTTACTTTGCCCTTTGAAATGTCTCTTTAAATATCTTAAATAGAATAAAAAAGATGTGTGCCATACATTTTCAAAGGAATTGGAGGAACTTTGACTGGTTTTCCTTCATATAAATATAAATATCTGTACCAACTACTAAAATAGCCTGAGGCACCTGTTGTGGTTCCCCGAGTCAACTGTTCATGCTTAATTTTTTCAACAATTTTTAGCAACCTTCCACCATTTTTCACACTTTTTTCATTCTCTGGCAGCGAAATCATTGTAATTTCTTTCTAGTCTGGCAAGTCTGATCTTCAAGGTTACGGATCACAGTCTGCAAATAAAATTCTGATTTAAAAAGTCAAACATGATGTCACCTGACATAAGACATGAAAATGGATGCTTTTGGTTTTAGCAGATAATAAACCTAGAGTTGCTCACTTTTTTTTTTATCTATGAGTGATCATTAATTAATATAAACGCCCTGGTGTGTGTGTGCCACATATACATGTTTGGCAACTTCCTAGGATCAATTTAGAGTTTCCAACTGAAAGTTGTTTTTGGACTGTAGGAGGAGACCAGTCCCCAAATAAATGAAAAATAAAATAAAAATGTTTATGCTTGTGAAGAATGTTCAAAGTTACACACAAACCTGTGTGTTAACCTCCATCATACGGAAAAATTGGGAAAAAGAACAATACCCCAAACACTGAAATTTGAGCTGAAAATGGTTCTGGAGCAGATAAAAATGTTGATGCATGTTAGTCACAATATTCCTTTAACTACACAATGACACATTCTGTTTCAACCTAAAGCCCGGAAGGAAATAAAGAATAGCCTTGATGATATTTAGAAATGTCTCTAAAATTTGTAATCTTCCGTTTTTTTTAGAAGGAATAACAAGAGAAGAAGTTAAAACTGCAGTTATGTCTTAGCATTCCATCCTCAGAATATGGAGGACATTGCCATGGGCTCAGCTGCAGCAAAGATATTCACACTTTGGGCTCATTGAGTGGGTGTTGGCAGAACCTGTTGTGTGCGAGTTGTATGAATGTGACAACATTCATGACGCCTTTTTGCAGGTTCCATTCAGTATCTTGTCAGCAATGGCGATACTCAGAGATGGATGTCTGTGCTTTTGAAGGGGCCTGAGGGAGTTGTAGTGATGGATGACATGGTGTTCTGTGACTCAACCAGGAAAGAGCATAACAACTGACTAATTGCTGTTCTGGGGACAAAAAGAGTTTGCTGTGAACCATGCTGGCAATTCAGAAAAAGTGATCACTGCAGATGGGATGAATCAAACTCAAAGCTATCACCGAGCTACAAACCTTGGTCAACATGTTACAGCTGCATCCTTGACCTCTTAAGACCACATGCGTGGACATCACATTTTGGGCTATATTATCAGAATACTTCAAACCCAAAGAAAAAAGAAGGCACATCAAAAAAAAAGCTTGGGTCTTAAGAGGTCGATTTACCTTTGGGAATATAGAAAAGCTCAAAAACTTTCAAACTATGATGCCAACCACATTCTACCACAATCAATGTATGTGAAACTGCAGACACACCGGGCATGTGTTGCGAGTATGTGCTGAACGCACTTTCAGTATATGGTGTTCCCACTGGAATGTCACTACCTGATTCTAGCGCAGTTGGAAGAGGCTTGGAGCGAAATATCAAAGCGATAAAAATCTTGAGAGCTTTCCTTCAGATATTTTCTTTCACCACTCTATTCTGATAGGTGAAAAATGTCGTATCATACAATACTGGTCGGGCACAAACTGCAATTATTAATTTCTTCTTGATGATCAATGTTCACACAGTTGTCACTTCTGTGTTTACCCATATGGCACTACCAAACCCAAGTCTCTGACTGGTCAAAGTTAAACTTCTTTACCTTTAGTGCTGGTTTAAAAGCTGTCTGTTTTGTATGAAGTTAAAAATTGACTTAAAAACCTGTGTAGCTACAGGTAAACGGGAGATAATGTGGAACCACAAAACGTGCATGAGTTTACATAGTCTGTTCATTGCAAGTGGTCACTTGAATGCATGTTCCCAGTGTGAACAAAGCATAAGGATATAGCTCAGAAGATGCTAAGCAGTTTGGTAGGACAGTTAGATCACTAAAAGTTAATTCCCACACTGTCTAAGTATTTTTTCACTCAAAGGTCAACTAATGATATAATTTATAGTCATTCCTACACCAGTGAAGATTTGGAAGGTTTGACATTCTGCTGTATTTTCTTTTTACATCATCCATTGATGTCATCACAATCTCAACTCTGAGCTACATTTTTGTGCACCTGATACTCTTTCACTGCTGTTTGTAATTAGGTCCCCTGTTATCTGACTGCCCAGCTGTTTGTATCCTCGTGCTTGAAGTACTGGTAAAAAAATTCAAACAAAGCTCCCTTAATTCTGTCAGTGAAACTTCTTGCTGAATTGTGAACATAAAAGACCTCTTTTGTAATTGTGCTAGTGTGTACATGTAGTATTTCTGAGCTCAACTGTGTATTGTACATAAAATTAATGTGTGTGTGTGCGTGGATACAAGTGTGTATCTGTAAATAATGTGTAATGCCAGGAGTGGAAGATGCAAAATAAGAAGAGTTAAAAGACAGTGTGTGTCATTGAAACTGCTGTTATTCTAATATTGTTCCATGCGTAGACTGTCTTGCATGAGCATACCACATTAGTAATGGCTTAAATGTAAAACAATAACATAAAACCCCAACTCCATAGTTATTCTTCATACAGATCATTTATTGGATGTTTTAAGTACTTATGTTTTATTGACCACAAAATAAGCTGGAAGCCACAAATAAAGCAAGTCAGAGCTAAACTTGCTAAATGCATAAGTGTTGGGAAAAACACATCATATACTCACTCATAAAGCACGTCTACTAATATATTCATCGTTAATACTACCATATTTATAGTACAGTGTAGAAGTTTGGGAAATTACTTATAAAACAAATTTACAGTCTTTGAACATCTTACAAAAAAAGCTATTTGAATAGTTCATGGTGGGGATTATGGGACATGTACAAATGCACTGTTTTTTAAAGTTGAGTTTTTGAAATTATGGGAACTAGTGAAACTTAATACTGCACTCATCACAATTTTCTTCCAGTAAATATACAACTAATGTTCAAGGACAGAGATGGGGCTTAAGAAAACAGCAGAATTTCACAAAGCAGGGCAGTTATACTACAAAAAAGAAAATGTGCATATCAATCTGTGGTGTGGATTTACGGGATGGGTTGGATGAGGGTTTTTAATTAAAGCAAAAGTTTACATGTATTTACAAAAACATACAAAATGTCACTGATAAATCTTTACAAGGCGAGAAATGATAAATGAAAACAAATGTGCAAATGTCCCTTCTGCATAAGTGTTACACAGAATGTGATTTGAACTGTTTTGAGAAAGAAAAACTAAATAGAAATATTGAAAAAAGACTGGGACCAAACAAGATTTTTCTTCTACCGACTCTTTTTCAAGCACATTGTTTTGTCTTGTCTACTTTTTAACTCTGTCTTTATTTTTCTTTTATGTTTGAAATAAATATTTTTTTTATTTAAACAACTGTATGATCAGCAATAATTACACTGTCAAGAAGATGCTATCATCTTCTTTCATTTTCTTTTTTTTTCATTTTCAAATCACTTGATTTCTGAAGGAGGGTTGATAAATCTGTGTTTTGTAATTTTTCATTGTCTTATTTGTTTATTTTCAGTGCTTAAAAATAAAACCAATAAATCAAAAATGTAGGGTGTTGGAAAACAGAGGATGCACATACAGCATGTTTTTCAAACTCAGATTATTATTATTCTCATTATTGTTATTATTTTAGTAATTACATTTCTTTAGCCTCCCTTTGTCACATTTGTTTGACCATTTCTAAGATGACGTGATTCATGTAACGATGAGACAAATGAAAAAAAAAAAATGTTTCTAGATGCTAAAATATAGACAATGTTTTTCAAAGAAGGATATGAGCATGCTGATGTTTTATGGTTTTAACATTTAAAACTAAGTGCTCAGAATATAATGGTTTTCCAGACCAACATAAAGGTTAACTGGCCTTTATTAAGATAATTTTGGAACGGGGATAAAATATGAAAATCAGAATTGTAAGAAAAAAAAAACAAGCAGAGTTAAATATTACTTTACAATGGGGCACATTACCATATACCATATTACCCTTTGTGCCCTGTGAGACACAACCTTTGTGATTGCTCCATTGCTCTCCTTAATCCCCTCGATTATAGTGTCGGCATTTGAAATGCTTTTCCACAAAGCGCTTGGCTTCTGCTCATCTTCAAGTGTTTGTGGCTAGAACTATTTCACACTAACCAAGGATTATAGGCTTGTATTTGCCATTTACTTATTGTTATTGGTCAATGGCCTCATTTCTCATATATGAGAATGGTCAAACTTTACAGGGTTGAGCTGCAATATCACTTGGCAAAGCCATGCATAGGAAAACATGCTAAATTATAAACCAGTTCCCATGGAGAAGGATAGAAATGGTCATGAGACCTTTGCTGGGTTTAATCAAGGGGTAATATCTTTAAATCAGAAAAGTACCCAACATTTCCCAAAGAGCCAAACACAGAGGAAGACGGGGAAAAGGAAAAAGCAGATATGGAAGAAATTTTACACTATCCCATTTTGTTTGTTGATTAAAATCTGTCATAGAATACATTGCAAAAGTATATGACGGAACCGATTTGTTTCCACAAAAAACGTTTGTCAGTTCTTCGTTCATGGCAGTAAGACGTGTTCTGGATATGGAAAACAGTGTTATTGTTTGCAAAAGCCAACTATTCTGAACACTATAACAGTATGAATGTTTGTAAAACTGTACAAAAGTATTACACATGTTCTCCTTTCAGGTAAAACTAAATGTTATATGAAACTGTTAAAGACATATGTAAACTACAGATATGTCTGCATGTTGTGTGCACTTTACAAAATGAAATGTAACAAATTTCTGAATCCACACTTTTAATACTTGACCCTTGACCTTGATGCAAATATGTATCAAACCCTTCGACTCCAAAATGACTTAAATTCGCAACTATTTTAAGGCAAAAACATTAGTAAAATAATTTTTTCATAGCTGAAAATAAATTCAGGTGTCATGAGGTAGACAAAACTTGAAACAAAAAATAAGTTGTGCAGTCTAATAAGAGTTACTACCATGTTAACATGGGCGTGACAATATATGCAGCCATTACAGTCTCTAACCCAGAACAGTTGTGTCTCAGCTAGAGTTACTTATTCTTTAACTGAGACTTTGACCTCATCTGGTAATGAAAGTAGATAAAAGCCAGAAAAATCCATATCCGCCTAACACACAAACTGATTTCAAGAATCTCTGGTCATACCTGCACAATCCTCACCAATAAGCTAATGTGTGTTGCTAAATAAGGCTGGAGGCTAGTTCTCTCTTATGCAACACTTCTGCAAATGTTTATTAGAAAACAAGTCACAACATTTATCTTAAATTCTAGTTTTCATTTTCATCTTTGGTCTTGCTAGTAAAATTAGTTTTTAAATAGATTGTTATTATAGTAATAACTTTTTTATACCCTTTGTAGATATGCCAGACCACCAGGCATTTCTGACAAAGTGTTTTTGCTTCTGCTATGGGTTATCATGGTTACAAAAGCTGCCCAGGGCCTTAATATATCAAATTGCATTTTATTCATTATAGATTGTATTTTTCTAAAACTGAGACCCATTACACACAAATAACTCTTTTGCTTGACACTGAAACGGTTATGATTTGAACAGGGGGCTCAACTCTTAAACATGCCTGCAAATGCAGCCTCCAATATTTTAAAACTGACACAAATGCTGACCTTTGCTGAGTTGGCATCTATATCTGTGTGTGTGTGCGTGTGTTTATGAATTTGCAAGCATGCCAGTTGTAGGCTTAACTCACATGAATTTCATATGTATTTATATGTAAGTCATGATGAATTGTGGCATACGTAAAACTTTGATTAACTGCCACTGAGGGCAGATCTCTGTGGTCAGCTAAGTGACAAATAAAAGCTAAAGCTTTCAATATCAGTGATGCCCTTCAACAGTAAAATAAACATAAAGTGTAATTACTATTTATCATGAAATATTTAGAGCTTCCTTTGTCCTGAGAACAGAATGAAATGGTATTGTTTTTCTTCTTTTCATTGTACTTTTGTTAGTACAAAGACAGGATCATTTCAGTTCCAGTGTGTGTTGTTTTACTTATTGCACCCTGTAATCCAGTGCACCTTTCTAAATGGCACTTAAATGTTAATTCGGTTTAAAAACACAGTGCGTCCAGTGTACCTTATAGTCCCAAAAATGTGATAACCTTTTTTCTAGCTCTGTTTCAGTGAAAATTATTTTTTTACAAAAAGTTTTAGATGCTTCTGAATTTTTTCCTGGTTGATTTGACTTGCTATAATTCTCATAAAATGTTTAAATTTTTTTTCAGAGGATTCTATTCATTATTATCAAAAATAGATATGATTATATACGTCTTGTGTCTTCTGCAAAACTATATGTGATTGGTTGTAAAAGTTGCAGTCTGACACAATATTAATCAGGTTTTCTACACAAGGCAGCAGAACTTTAGAAACTCTGAATGACAGTAAAAAAAGGAAATAAATTAAATTATTCTTTTACTGTTGCCATACATTTACATTGATTTAAGATCCTTTTTTCAAGACTGACTATTGGGGTATGTAGGAAAGATGACTGTAGCTTTTGCTACAGTCATCTTTCCTGTATTCTCCTCAGAGTAACATTTTAAAATGTTTGTAACCACCTCTTTTGATGAGAAACAAAACCAAAGTGCTTTCCTGTCATTAAGCAGTTTTCACAATGTGGCTGTGATGTATTTGCCGTGAGTAAAATAAGACAAAAGTCTGTACAAGATTATGTTGCTTTTGTCTTTCCTTTAGAGTTGGTTTTTGCCAAGATTTGTTGCTAGTTGAGTCATTATTTAAGTGTGTAAAAAGAATAGACTTTGCTGGCAGTCTAGAATTTGTTTTAGCTGTATTCACACCATACGCAATTTGTGCGTCTTGGATGTTGATTTTCAATGCCAAGTCAATGTACAGATGCGATCAATTCAATTGAGTTTTATTTATATAGCCCAAAATCACAACCATAGCTGTCTCATCTTGAATAGCAAATGTTTAAATAAACAACTACATGTTTAATTAACAATTACATGTTTGAAAAACAACTACATGTTTAAATAAACAACTACATGTTTAATTAACAATTACATGTTTAATTAACAATTACATGTTTAATTATCAATTACATGTTTGAAAAACAACTTCATGTTTAAATAAACAACTACATGTTTAAATAAACAACTGTATGTTTAAAAAACAACTACATGTTAAAAAAGAACTTTATGTTAAAAAAACAACTACATGTTTGAATAACAACTACATGTTTAAATAAACAACTACTTGTTTGAATAACTACTACATGTTTAAATAAACACCTACATGTTTAAATAAACAACTGCATTTAAAAAATAAACAACTACATGTTTAATGAACAACTGCATGTTAAAAATAAACAACTACATGTTTAATGAACAACTACATGTTTGAATAACA
>BSAI01000072.1:22494045-22526986 GCA_036245035.1 Adrianichthys oophorus | reverse complement strand
AGAAAAACAGAAAATGGACAGTCAATTTTTTGTAGGATAACACACTTTTGGAGCTAAAAAGCTTGGAGGAAGAACATCTATGAAGCAAGCCAGAAGGATACTTTGGGCAAAGCTGAAAAATCCCTCCAGCATCTACACTAGTGCTGATCAAGAGGACTTGACATAAACCATCTGAGGATCAGAGAAGATTGAAGATCCATGTTCAGATGGAGTAGAAAGAGGGCTACTTCATTGTTCTGTAACCCCAGCTGAAAAAGCAAGAAAAGATTATATCTAAATGCCTGACAAACTTATGAACTGTTCATGATCAATTAGACGCTGAATAGTGAACGATGATGAGCAAGAAAAACTTTTTATAACTAAACCTCAACCAAAATACATACAGCATCTGATGAAAGTCTAGAAAGAGGCTAATTTTTATGGTCAAACTACTAAGCAATAATGTTGCTTTACACCACATGAAAGCTGCTGTCACATATCATAGAAGCCAAAATGAGCACACACATGGCTCAATACACAAGTGGTGCACGGAGTGCAAATGAAAGTACCACTTAAAAAATCAGCCACTGGAACTAATTGAGAGCTGTCACCCGAGACGGCAGGACAGACAAATGTGTGTATCGTTTGCACTGAATACATATAGTGTGTACAGTGAGAGTAAAGAGTTGGAGTTGTACAAAACCATATGAGAGATAACAGACAAAAAAAAGCACCGTCTGTCAATTATCCTAATTCCTTTTTGCATCAGCAACCAATAAAACTTTATTAGTTCAATTATTTTGTTTAAAATGATAAATTACAATAAAGATTTAGCTTATTTACTTTCAGGTAAGTAGACAATTCAGGGTTCCATTTTTACATGTTTGCTTTGTGAAAGTAAGACAGACCAAAAGGTTCTAGTGGAGTCAACTCATAACTCTTAGATATCATTGGCTTTCTAGGAGGAAACCACAAACTTCACAATATGCTGAATTGTTGCAATAGTATGTGATACATTTGTGACATATATAGCCTGAAAACTCTAAGGTTTCACGTCCATTTATAAAGGAATAAGACACTAATAAGCAATATGCATCACATGCACTAACAATTACCACACTGGAGGAAATGAAATGTCCATGTGAAATCAAAAATGCATTAAAATTAGATTTGGTTCTATCTCAACCATTGACTATATAAGAGAACTGGGCTGAGTATAAATGTCTTGGACAAAATATGAAAACGTTGGATACTTCACAAAAACTTGAGCGTGATTATTGTACTATTAAGAGATTTGTGACTGATTCAGAGCACACATGGGTTGGTTCAGATAAAGACTGCACGAGGAAGGTTTCTGCCAGACAAATACATCCGATTAAGAGAGCAGCTGCTAAACTATCATTACAAAGCACCAAGCACATATTTGAAGCTGCTGGTGTCTCTGGACTCCCACCAACATCAAGATGCAGGATCCTCCAGAGGCTGCAGTTCTGCCTATTAGATACTCTAATGGTTAGTGAGTTGAAAATTATGCTGTCATTTGCATTGAGTTCTTGGAAAAATCAAAGAAAAATGTAATTTGCATATTAATTCAGAATGCACTGTTTTGGTGACATCACTGTCGCTCAGTCCAATTCTCTTATACAGTCAATGATCTCAACACTT
This sequence comes from Adrianichthys oophorus, assembly GCA_036245035.1. Taxonomy (NCBI): domain Eukaryota; kingdom Metazoa; phylum Chordata; class Actinopteri; order Beloniformes; family Adrianichthyidae; genus Adrianichthys; species Adrianichthys oophorus. Next base: position 22,525,342 of record BSAI01000072.1, on the reverse strand, counting down.
GGAAAAAAATCAGTCAACTAAAGTATTTGAATAATATTAATAGAAATAATGGGTTAATTTAAATTGTGAAAAGAAAAAAACTAAATATCTAAGAATTGTGTTTGTGTTAAAGCTGCAACCTAGTATATTAATTCAATACATGTTTTTTTTTCTTTTACCACTGGATTTTGCAAAGTTAAGAGAAAAAAATGTTCCTTACAATTTACCAAAAAGCTTTTTATTTTAAATACATTTCAATTTCAGTTTAAACCATTGAAGAAAAATAATTATCGTGCAATGGAGTTTGTTGAAAAACATACTTGACTTAAAAGTAGATTTTACTGTTGACTTTTCTCCCCGTTTTTAAATAACTTGCCTAAAATGAAATGTGATGCTAGTGATGCATCACTGATTCTCAAAAAGCATTTCTGAATGTGTTTCATGGGGACTGAATTACACTGAACTCTAACTGACTACACATTTAAACAGAGGTGTATTGTATGGTAGTAAGTCATTAGCTTTCTTTTTTGGTCAGGCATACTTTCCTCTTATTATAAATGTCAGTTGAGTGTGTGTTCATACTGTTCCATTTTAGTAAGTATTTGACTATAGGTGAATTGAAATAAGAAACTGTTTTTTTTTGTTTTTTTTTTTACTGGCTATACGCTGTAAAAAAGAGGGGAAAATATATTAGACGCATAAAATGTTTACTTATTGGATGTGTCTCACAACAAGATGTGTTCAAAGTTAAAAAATACGCAATACAAATACTCCTATCAGAATTTACTAACTATAAATGATGAATCACAAGCAAGAATTAAACTGTCCAGAATGACAATTTTTTAGGAGCTTTTTGGTTGTCCTCAGTCTGTTTGTGATGAGGAAAATGCGTTTTTTTGTTTACATGCAGACATGGCACTATATAAATATTTGATGAAAAAGCATGTCAAAATTATTTGTAAATGAGCAAATGTACAACTTAAATGAGTACAAATGTACAACTTAAATGAGTAGAAAGAAAGAAATAATTGTATGTAGTTGCACATATGTATGTGTTTCATACTATGCATCATGTTAGTTGTCTTCAACAAACATTACATGACAGCGGAAACGGTCTTTGTTGAGCTCTGGTTAATTAAATACGATTATTTTCTCCAAGCTTTTTTGCCTTTACAGGATTTTTGGACCACAGTCAGTTCATAATTTTCATGAACAAAAATGCTATTTTTTGGAACAGATTAAATTGGTATCCTGTTAAAATAAATGATTGGGCTCTTGTCCAATCATTTAAATAGAGGAGACTTTAAGAAATAACTACAAATGTTTCTAAAATGCATTTCTTAAAAAAAAAGTATATAATATGTCTTGGTCTGTCACTTGTTGCACTTAAAGTGTATTCCATCACATGGATGTAGTCTCATAACAAAACCAAAGTAATTTTAAGACCCTAATGGATTCCTGCTATCAGCTGCTATTATCTTTTTGCAGGATAAAAAAAAATAGCCCAGGTACATCTCACTTTATTTTTTTGAAAAGTCTTGCTAAAAGCAGAAGAGTTAACTGTCTCGATCATCAAAAGCTGCCAACTGACTAGGGAGGACTATGAAAGTCTATGAACTGGAATAAAGCTTTTTGATGATGAGTAAGAAATTGTGAATTTAGTAGAAAGATTACTAAATAGAATTTCTAATTTAACATTTAATTTCCAGATATCTAAAATACATTCCAAAGTGTAAGTCCATTCTGTAAACCGCTCCTTAAAAGAGGACTTTTTTTTTTAATAAATATGGTGATTTAGAAACATATAAACAATTCAATTAGCAGATGCTTTTACAAATAAATGAGTAAATCCAAATGTAATTAAATTCATCAATAGATTTGCAAATCCATTTGAAATTGCATTTGCAAATTCAATGTCTCAAGCCTTTATTAATGCCACCAAGAAAATAACATATATGAAAATATTATTTTTTTGCATCTTATTTCAGTGACACAAAATTAATGTTTTTTTTTGTTTGTTTGTTTTTTTTTAAACAGGGACGTGTGGTGGCGTTGTTGTTGGCATCCACAACAAGGGGGTTAAAATTCCACCTGGTGCCTTTCCTGTGCATGTTCTCTTTATTTGTGGGATTTTTCCAGGGATACATGCTTCTCCCATGGTCCAAAAACATGCTTCATAAGTTCATTTGTGACTCAAAAATGTTTCCTAGGTGTGAATTTGAGTATGTGTGGCTATCTGTCTCATTGTTGATGTGATGATGAACTTTTCCAAGGTCTGCTTGTCTTTGCCTTTCATTGTCTTGGTGGGCTCCAGTGACTCCCTGTTCCCAAACAGGCATAAGGTGGGTTTAAGAAAAGTTGAGGTTCAGTTCAATTTTGTTTAAATAGCCAAAAATCACAACCATAGCCATCTCAATGGGCTTTACAGCGGTATTTATGCAAAGAACATAAAGGCAATCATAAAATATAAACAACAGCTGGTTGCACAACTAAACAGACTAAGCTAAACTGGCATCCCTGCCCTTAGACCCTCCTTCTTAGCAAAAGTCTTTAAAAAAACCCTATCTTGATTAAAAAAAAAAAAAAAAAAAAAAGGAAACCTCAGGGATTTCCACATGAAGGAGGGATCTTCTGCCAGGACGGACAGGTGATGAATATCATTGTATTTTCCCCATTTAGCTTGTCTGTTCAATTATGCTTGACACTGTAGGATGTCAAAACGGAGGAGAAAGATAAGTTTTCTGATTGGTTACACTGCTGTGCAAGGCGTACTGCATGACCATTTGACTGATTTGGACTTAGTGTGTGTGACGTCACCCATAAAAAAACAGGCTCATTTCTGGCTACGGCAAAATAATGATATAGGAGGCAGATATCATCCACAATGAGTAATAAGAGTGTGAGTCATAATTTGGAAACCACTCCAGCCAATCAGCAGTGGGCTTGTTGAAAGGCCACCTGTTGAAAGCAGGCTACACAAAATCTTTTAAATATTTCAACTTACGGCCGCGTTCTTTTATAAAGTTCTTAAATGGCGTATAAAGCACTTTTCTACCTTCATTGAAGGCTCAAAGTGCCAACCTTCCATCAGAGGCAATGTGGGGTTCAGTGTCTTGCCCAAGTACACTTCGACACATGGGCGGGCAAGGCGGGAATCGAACCTGCAAGTGTAACCTATCAGAGAGCAGTTTCTACATTACAGTTTCAGTTTTGTTTTCATTCTGCTTCAAGGCCCCAGAGTGTCTGGCAAAAACTGAATAGAAAGGCTAAACAGTTTGGCAAATCGAACTGCATAGCAGACTTGAAAATACAGCTTGGAACTTACTATGAAAATGGAAAAAGTGTTTTTTTTATTTTTAAATCCTTCATTTAAAAAAAATAATTTTCTAATCAAATTAAATATTTCAAGAAGTATGTACTCCTTTTGGAAAATAAATCTACCAATGCAATTGTAAACCTGTCAAAACATTCACAAATGCATATTCAAATCACAATATTTCTCCACCAAGTCATAATAAATGACACAATTCCTTTTTACAAAGTTTACAAAATGGAATTACAAAACACGTACCAATTCATATAATTTTCTTGGAAATCAATTGCTGAATTTGACATTTTATAACATTAATATTTAATTCTCAATTTATTACTGATCATTTGAAAACTGTATGATTCCAGATATTAGTACTTGCCATAGTTAGCTTTTCCTGTGCATCTTTGACCACGGGGACAAATGGGATATTTCAAATGATTCTCAAGAGCTGATCAATTCACAGAAGAAAGGGAGGGCCAGCATAAAACAGAATTACTTAGAGAATTGGGCATAAATGACTGGCAATTGTTCAGTCATTTTCATTCAGAAGGTGAGGATAACTAAGCCGTTTTAAAGCTCAGTTATTTTAGAGGAGAAAACTTTAAAATGTTCCAATTTAAGGAACATGGATGAGCTTTAGAGAATTATTCACTCAAAAGGCTTATTTCACAAAGATTCTCAAACTGTTAAATATGCTATCCTTTTTAGAGATTAAATTAAATTGCAAATGCAGAGTACTAATCACAAATCCTTCCAAGGTAATCTTTTCAAAGTAGAGCACGACAGACATGTGAGAACTGGAGGTCCTGAGGCAAATCAAGAACAAAAAGGAGTTTTTATTTATTAATCCACCGTACTTCATAGTAGCTCAAATTTGACCTGGTATGCACCATACCTGAGAGGCTGAACGACCACAAGTGGATAAAAAGTAGACTTTTTAAAATTTGGAGGTAATGAGGTAGACGTGTAAATAAGGAGAAAGAAACAAGGACAAAAAAAGGAATTGAAAAACTTTCAGATCAATAAATTAATATTTTCTGGACAAAGGGCAGAAAGTCTGTGTTTTGGTTTTGTGTAAATAAAAAAATGTAAGGATTTTAAAAAGGAAATATAATAAGTCTCATTTAATCCCACTGTAAAATATTACTAAGCTAATTACATTGCATGCATACACTATAAAAAAATAATCATTGTTTTAAATCATAAACTAATGTGTCTCCTCTAACCAGTCTGTCATTTATAATTAAATGTTTTTTTTTTCTTTTTAGAAAATTGCTGTTGACATGATTAGAAAAACATAAAATAAGCCGGATTCAGTTGAGCCAGAACTGACTCTTTAATCACCAGTCACTTCAGAAGTCTACCTTAGAATCTGCTGTTACCTAAATTAAAGTGTAAAGATGGAAGAGCAGGATGAAAGTACAGTATCTCTTCAGCATTCAGGCTGCCCTGCATGATAAATCACGATTGATCACAGCGATCAAAACGTTTAAAAAACTGTTCTGCACAGTTTATGTGCATAAAAATGTGTCCACTAAAATTTTTGTTTGCAAGGACAAAACTATATACCATCTCTTTAACAACATGCTGATGAGTTCTGCTGGCAAAGGTGCACCAATTAAACACAAGGCGACAAAAGACCCATTTTTATAAAATAGATACGATAAAACAAGTCTTTATTCGCCCCACAGTGGGGAAATTCCCATGTTCCAGCATTAAACTACATTCACACTGTAATCTGCAATATGTGTTCAACCGGCCATTTCCAATGAAATATCAATATAAGCTTTCCTTTTGGGCTTTTGCGTTGAAAATTCTCGTGTTCACGTGTAGCTACGCAAGTTTCTAGACAGTTTTCGGGCAATAAGTGCACATTAATGTGTGTTGCAAGTTAAACAAGGTGGAATTATGGCCAATCAGGGAAGTGATTTGTGGATGGCATCCTCCTAAAGTCACGGAAATACCAGTTGTTTGATAATTGATCCTGGATGAGAAAATTAATAATTGTGGTTAGTGTCCGGGCATTATTATTTGACCCCAAGTCTTTAGGAAAAGCCTTAAGCAAGATTCATGAGATTTGCACCTCTTTGTCATTTCCAACCAAACCTCTTCCAACTGTAGGGGGCGGACATGCACTAAAATCATTTGCGCAGTAATCAAAGAAGAAGAAGCCCCTCCCTTCATCTCCTATGTAAACACTACAGACTTGAAGGCGTGTCAAATGCCCAGTTTGTACGTAGATAGCTTTACAGTTTTCAGATAATGAATCACACAGTTACACAATTATACAGGAACAAGGTTTTAAAGCATTGCATGATGGGTCAGAATGTGGAACAAACATGGGGAAAAAGTTAACTTCTTTATGACATCAAGGATTTGTAACAGATTTTTTTCAAACATACATATTTAAACCATAGCCCCGTCGTGTTTCAGCGGTGCTGAGGCCAAGCATCATTAATATTTGTCTGTTATTCAGCTGGTTTGTGCTCCCCGGTTCATGAATCAGTTTCCTCCGCTTCCTTTTGAATGCTAATGCAGACTGCTGGCTCGGTGGAGAAGAAAAGGTGAGACGCCCGCATCTGTTCAGATAATCCTGTTAAACAAGCGCAGCTTTTATTAAGTCAAGAGGGGACCAAAGGGAGGGACCGACTTCCCCACAGCAAGCAAAAAATAGGCAGAGACAAAGTTATGCTCGTCGTTTGAGTGGAATCCTGACTGATGAGAGACAGACTGAACTAGGGAGAGCAAATGAGCTGAATATGAAAATCTTCAGAAGGAGACAGACACTGTGGTATTATTTTTTATGCACGTAGGTGTATAGAGAGATAGGTGAGTTTTTGACAGAGAAATATAGAATACAGCAAAAAATAAAGAGCATCAGAGGAATGAGGTGAGAAGCAGACTGCATTTGGTTCAACTGACTCATTTACATCCACTACTGAGCTCTGAAAGATCTAATTCATTTCTGAAACATCAGCTATAATTAATTAGAAGCAATATCTGAGCTTTTGTGCCCTTCCCCAGTGTCATTCAGCCATCATTACTGCCACTTTGATACTGAAATGAAACAGCCTTCAGCTGAATTTTGGCCATTATGCTGCACAGGCTTGCTGCTATTCAGCTGCAGTTACATAGTCCAGCTTCTTTTGGGTTCAGCTTGCTCTATCTGGGCTGGTAATTTGTTATTCTAAATGTGTGTGTGTGGGTGCATGTGTATTCGTCAGCATTTGTGGATGGGAATATGCAAATGTGACTTTGCATACCAATGCAGGATGGCACGTTTGTTTATATTTTGGTTCATTACTGTAGGTTTTATGAGAGACTCAATGGCAGTTAAAAGCGGCCTTTAGGATTAAGAAAGTGAGGATAGTGGGATACAAGGTTAAGCTTAGTAAGGACAGTAGAAGACCCCACAAAAGTGGCTGAGTGATTAGCTGGGACCTTTCTGTGAGGAGTTTGCGTGTTTTTTTTTTTTTTTGTGCATAACCCATGACACCCTAAGGATTCAGCTGAAACTGAAGATGGATGGAAAAATACAAACTTCTTACAAGATAAACTCTATCGGGTGCACTGAATTATGAAGCACACTGTCAATAAATGGTCTATGTTTGAAATGATGTCATATAGAAGGCCCACCGAATTATTACGTGCATTGAGTGACAAAAGAGTCAGAGATAAGTCCATTAGACTTCAACTGCATAAGCAGTAATTCTAGAACTGGTTTGTGACACGCTACACATTAGTCACATAGGAAGCATTAGCAGGATTAACGTATTGACAATACCTTGAACTCCCAAACTTGTTTGAAACATGTAAAAAAATAATAAAATCTGTGACTATGCTGACTCCCAACTCTCTCAGTAAAATAAAAAAAAAAAGTGTGACACCACTACATGTTAGCTGCGTTAGTGTATTTACAATACTTGTTATCTCCCAACCTTGTTTGTAACCTTTTTTTGTAAAAATAAATAAATAAATAAATTTTAAAACAGACCTATACAGCTGAAGCAAACATCATGACTTTGCAAACTCCTAATCTTTTTAGTAACATTTAAAAAATAAATGAATAGAAAACAGTGCTGCACCCATTCACATTAGCTGTGTTAGTGTTATTACAAGACCTGTGACTCCCCACCTCATTTATAACAAGTAAAACACACACTGGTACCTCTGAAAAAAATGTAGCTGTGACTACACTAACTCCCATCCTTCTTAGCATGTAAAAAACACCACTAAGACCAGCTAGCTGTGTTAGCGTATGCATGATACCTGTAACTCCCAACCTTGTTTGTAACACGTAAAAAATCAGACTGAGACAGCTAAAACAAATGTTCCAGTGACTTTGCAATTTTCCAATCCTGTTATTAATTTTAAAAAAATGCATGGTCAAACATTACTACACGTTAGAGGCGTCAAAATCTCTTCGGCATCGCAAGGCCCAGCCAGAATGAATTCTTGCATAAGACACTCCGAATTTTCAGGTGTCATTTTTGAAAAAAAAAAGAAGTTTTTTTTAAGTGCTCCTTAAAGTGCAGAAGTTCTAAAATATAAACAAAGCACACACACCTCTCCACAAGGAATGTCCTCCTTCCTCAGTGAATTAATATAGAAAATGCTGAATATTTTTCTAATGTGAATTTGTATGCGAGGCAGATGGTGAACAGTATGAACAAAAACAACAGTTGAAATGCTGTTTATATCATCTTTGTAGCATGAACAGATACATATACACACTTCTGGCTGCATTGTCACCAGACCAGATGCTAGTCTATAGCGTTGCTCGCGCACAGGTTAATTGAAAATATGGACATGCTTGTTAAACTGCCTCTGTTCTTTTTGGAAGGAATCCCATAAACCAGAGATACAACACAGTGCTGAGTCACTCTACACTTACAGAGCGAGTCGCTATCACAGACAGAATAGTGTGTTTTTATTCACATGGGACTGTTTGCTCTGTTACCACCTCACATGAGAACATGGGGGTGTAACAGTGGGAAAAGGATTGTGTCATATTCAGACGCAACCGGCTGCTTGTCAGATTTTTGGGTGGCTACAAGAAATGGCAAAAGAGCACAAAAAATAAAATAACTATTTTTTGAATGATTGAGCTTAGCAGAAACAATGGGGGCAACACTGCAAGACCAATTTCCACATCTTTTGAATTAGAGTAATACAAAAAATGATGGAGAGCATCTGCTTTGTCTGGATTTCTTGCAGGAACTTGGGAATTTCTTATTGTTCTAAAATGTTCCACTGTCTTTTCTTCAGGCCAGCTTGATTAAATTTGATCAGAAGCCTTTCATGCTAGCAGTAAGACAACCAAAAATAACTGATTTAATGCGCTGGCCTTTGAGTCAGTGATCGATTTGTGAAGAGCATGCATAAACTCACATCTCTCATTTTTCTTTTCCAAGATGTACCATTAATTCATATTTCTTTACATACTACCTCTCATCTCCACCATTTCTCCCTCTCCTGATCACTTCATGTTGCTCATGTCTTTACTAAACCAAGTTCTCCTTCATAAAAGAGACAATTACATTTTAGAATCTGTGCTTAAACACACCACCTTAAGCGCTCTAGTTCAGCTCTTAAAGGTTTAATAGAACAAGACAAAATGTTCTGATCAACTCAATCAGTTTGAAGGCTACATTAGTTCAAATCTGTCTTTTAAGATTGAACTGCACAATTACCATGACCTTATCCATGCATGCATCTTTGTGTATTCACGTATAAATTGCATTTTCTATTGTATTGTCAGTAGCCTTGTGGTAGAGTATCCCCCCTGAGAATGGAAGGTCGTGAATTCAAATCCAGGCTGAGTCACACCTTAGACTCTAAAAATTGGACCCAGGGCCTCCTTGCTTGACACTCAGCATTAAGGAGTTGGATTGGGGGGTTAAACCATCAAATGGTTTTCACCTGCAGCTGTGTGCAGCTCACCGCTTTACCAGGAGAAGGGTCAAATGCAGAGAATAAATTTCCTAGGTGCATGACAACTAATGGGGCTTTAACTTTAGCATAGTCACATTAATGTTTGTTTTAACGATATCAGTCTGTTTTTTACGTGTTGCAAACAAGGTTAACTGTTACAGGTATTGTAAATACGCTAACGTCTAGCTGTGTCTGACTGTGTTTTTTTATACATTGTTTGGGAGTCAGTGTAGCCCAAGTAATGTTTGTTTTGGCTGTATCAGACAGTTTTTTTTAACGTGTTTTGAACAAGGTTGGGAGGTACAGGTATTGTGATAACACAAATGTGACCAAGGTTTTTAATGTGGCTAATGTGTAGCATGTCACAAACAAGTTCTAGAGTTACTGCAAACGCACTTTATAAAGTCTGACTGACTGAACTTATCTCTGACTCGTTTGTCTCGCCTAATGCGCCTTATACAGTGGCTTGCAAAAGTATTTATACCCCTTGAACTTATCCACATTTTCTTACATTATGACTACAACCATCAATATATTTTATTAGAATTTTATGTGAAAGACCAACACAAAGTGGCACACACTTAAAAATTGTACAAGAGTTCAATTTTGTTTTATAAATAAAAACTGAAGAGTGCAGTGTGCAAAAGTATTCAGCCCCCTTTTCTCTGAGTGCATCCAATTGTCTTCAGAAGTTGCTTGATGATTGGTGACTGATCAAATGTTGACAAAGGACTTAATGGAGTCCACCTGTGTGTAATTTAATCTCAGTATACAAATACAGCTGTTATGTGACAGTCTGTCTTTATCAAAAGAGTACTGGGGAGAAAACAACATCATGAAGTGTAAGGAACACAGCAGACAGGTCAGGGATGAAGAAATTTAAAGCAGGGTTAGGCTAAAAAAAGATTTCCCAAGCTTTGAACATCCCATGAACCACTGTTCAGTTCATCATCCGCAAATGGAAAGACTATGGCACAACTGCAAACCTTTACCTAGACATTGTCGTCCACCTAAACTAACAGGCTGAACAAGGAGAGCACTGATCAGAGATGCAGCCAGGAGGCCCATGGTGACTCTGTATGAACTGCAGAGATCTACAGCTCAGGTGGGGGAATCTGTCCATAGGACAACCATCAGTCCTGCACTGCGCACATTTGGACTGTATAGAAGAGTGGCAAGAAGAAAGCCATTGTTAAAAAAAACCCACAAGAAGTCCTGTTTGCAGTTTGCCATAAGAATTGTGAGTGACCCAGCAAACATGTGGAAGAAGGTGCTCAGGTCAGAAGAGACCATAATTCAACTTTGTGGCCTAAATTCAAAGTGCTATAGTGGCAGAAATCTAACACTGCACATCACTCTGAACACACCATACCCACTGTCAAACATGGTGGTGGCAGCATCATGCTCTGGAGCTACTTCTCTTCAGCAGGGACAGGGAATCTGGTTAGAATTGATGGGAAGATGAATGGAGCCAAACACAGAGCAATATTGGAGGAAAACCTGTTGAAGTCTGTACAACACTTGAGACTGGGGCGGAGATTCACCTTCCAACAGGACAACCACCTTAAACATAAAACCAAAAGCTCCAATGGAATGACTTCAAATGAAACGTATTCATGTGCTGGAATGATCCAGTCAAACAATACTGATTGCTTTTGCACACTGCACTTTTCAGTTATTTACTTGTAAAAAAAAAATATCAACTCCTGTATAATTTAATTTCCACTTCACAATTGAGTGCCACTTTATGTCTTTCACATAAAATTCCAACAAAAAATATTTATGTTTGTGGTCATAATGTGAGAAAATGTGGAGATGTTCAAGGGGTATGGATACTTTTACAAGCCACTGTAGGTCAGCGTGCCTTACATATAAATGACATAAGTTCCAAAGTAGACCATTCATTGATGGTGTGCCTTATAATGCGCACCCTATGATGCAAAAAATACAGTATGTACTAAAAAAAGAACAAGCAGAGGTTTGATTTTGAAGAAAATTGTAGAATACAATTAATAAGCAAAGTAGGCTTATTTGCTAAATATTCTTTATTTTTATCAGCTGTAGTGGCTTATTTTTGAGAAATAGTCGAGGAGTTTGCATGTCCTTGAATGGCTAGTGGTGCAGCAGAAGTGCACATACACACAAACCTGACTTTCAACCTTGTCAGAACACACACTAACCAATCTCCACACACACCTCTAAAAAGACTGCCTTGTTTAAAATTTACATCCCAGTGCATCTTAAGCTTGTATGTTTATTGCCTGAAATGGCAGGATGAAATCAAATTCATTACAAGGCACTACATCATTCAGACTTCCCTGCCAAGGGCTTTATGTTCGCCATACAGCTCAGCTTCTTTCCTTGGAAATACAGAGCAGTGGTTGTGTGTGTTTGCTTTTCATGTTAATTTTGAGGGGCTGTGTAATACGAGTGTCAAGTGAGGGCTTTTAGCAGGAGTTTTCAGATGGGGGACTGGAATTTAGGCTCCCTGTGTGATTCTCAGGCTCATTAAAACATATGACTTTTTCTTGCTTGTTTCCCTTTTCAGATCTGAACCTGAAGGAGCTTTAAAAGTAGGAAGGCTCACTCTAAAGCCTGTTTAATATCAAGCTTTTATATGAGTGAGATGAAGTGTGGTTGAGGAATAAACCTTCAATGTGTTTCAAACAGATTTTCGCCTGTAAAAGTTTCGTAACATTTTCTTGTGTACAACTCCCAATTTTTTGGTTTTATTTCACTTCCTGTTTTCCTCCGGTCTTGTTTTTCTGCAGTTGCCATCGTCACTCTCTGGCTTCTTTCTTCCTCATTTCCTCCCTGTATCCTTCTCCTCTTACTCTGTTCCTCCTCAGTTAACCTGCTTTTTTCCGTCGTTTTCTTCAGCTCACTCAGCCCCTCCAACACTCCAGCAGCAAAACGAATGATAAGATAAGGAGTAACATTTTTCTGCTCAGCAGTCCAGGCTTGAAGAGAGTGTCATGTTCAGGAAGGAGACTACCTGACATCACACATCGAACCTTAGAAAAATGTATTTTGTCTCAATTGCATCTTGTTGGGAAGCAGTTAATAATTATGCAGCCTAAACTTCACTAAATCACTATGAAACATTTTAAAATGAAATGAATCCAACCAAAAGGCAATTCCTGATTGCAAAAGTCTTGGATGAAAGCGGAGAAAGACTAAAGCAACAAAGCGATCTGGGAAATTGCTTCTGATTGGTGCAATCTTCAGGCCAGCTCTAGTCTGCAGATTGCACTGATCCACTGACCACCTATTTATTTTTTCCTTTCCCTTGAATGCCGGGAAAAAGCAGCAACTGTAGGGCTGAAACTGTTTTTTGCTTGGTATGATTTTGGCTGCAAAATCACAAAGCAGGCAGCAAAAATAGCAACATTATGTGACTGTTTAAAGGTGGAATAAAAAGGAAAAATAATGCAGATTTTTAGAAATAGTAAATCTGCCTTTAAAAGTCATTTCTTCTTAGAGCTCAGTGATACTGCATTATCTCCAGTTGGACAGTTGGAGTGAAAGAGGCACTGTGGGGGTTTCAAATCTGCTCTGTTGACTAAAGGGACCTTAGCACCTTTCTCTGACATTCCCAACAAGCAGATTTAAGGTGAAAGTCGCCTCAGAGTGTTTACCCCTCTGTCTTCAGGCACCAGGCTGCACAATATCCAGGCCAGGACCACAGACAAAAAAAAAAAAAAAAAGTCTTTCTACCCTGTGTCCGTACTGTCAGATTAGTGAGCAGCTCCACTCTATTGGACTGCAGTGTTACATCTTCATGCTGCTGCACCATGTTACTGCAAAACACATTTTCTTTGGCATATACTAGTTTAAAACTGAGTGTTAGGTCAATATTTGTTAATATTACATTTTTCTACCATAAGCACACTTCCGTCAGGTGCAATATCTGTGTAAGCTGACCTTCAAAAGCAAACCTTTTTTCACCTTTTCAAAGTATCTTTGCAGTGAAATTACAGATTTAGTATAAATGAAAATGAAACCTGTTTGGGGGAAGTGAAAATAACGAAAAAGGTGTTTTTCTTGTAAGCTTAATTAATGAGTTATGTTCTTAGGCAGATGAGTTGCACCATTTATAAGAGATTATATTTTTATTGAAGAAAAGTTAGTGGTTAAATCTTTAATTGTGAGTTATTAAAGCAGCAATCCGTTAAAGAACTTCTCATGACAGGAAGTCAGTGTAACCGCACATGATGAAAGTCACAGAAAGAACATGGGAAAGGTGAGCTTAAATTGATTTCATAAGATTACAAGAAGGAGGCCAATACAAAAAGAGGATTCACGTAAAAATAGCTGGAACAAATTCATGATTGATATTGTGAACTAGTTAGTCAAGTTCCACTCTGATCATATTTTAATCTATTTTTTAGTGTTCCCAGTGGTCTTTTAATTATAATTATGCTATTTTTTGACAAGATTAAAAAAAACAAAAAAACAAAAACGTATTTCTTTTGGACATAGTATCTGCAGAGTGGCAGTAGTTCATTAGAAATGCACTTCTGAGTTGTGTGGTGGGACCGAGGAACCCCACCTTTCCTTCCCTTTGGAGCTTGTGGCCCACCAAGCATGTTTTCTATGTCACAAATATGATCTTTTCCCAACAGCATTTTTATAATCTATTCCTGATTCTCAACAATTTGAAAAAAAAAAAAAAAAAAACTAAAACATACAATATTGAGGTTTTGTATTATTATGTACAGTTAAAAACAACATTTTAAAACACCAAAAACAGAATTTTCATTGAAGTGGGTCTTTAAATATTGTGTTTGCTTGAGAGTGGTATAGAGGATAGAGTTATATCAAAGAAAGCTGGCTTCTTGGACTGTTGATCACACTGATGAGCTGGCTTTGTGTCCGAACACAAAGAGCCTGATTGTTAAGAAGGTGTCCACCCGAACTCCCCGGTGATTTTCTTGCACCTGTACACCCTCAGTGGTTACCAAAAATGATCTTAGATTTTTTTTTGGCCCTTGATCTGTTTCTTTCTTTGTGATTTTTAGGAAGTTCATAAAAGCTTGCAATACAAATATTTTACCACTCACTTAACTAGTTTTGGCTTAAAATGCAATCTGTAATGTCAAATGTGTGTTTTGTAACTTTGGAATTCAGATGATTTTGTTTCTCTGGATAAGCAGTCCCAAAAACAAATTCTTCTTTCAATGTATTAATTCTCCTCAGAAGGCTTGCAAAAAGTTTGGTTTTTAGGAAGATTTTTGTAAAGCAGGTCATTTTTGTGTCAAGCATCTCAGAAAGTCGATCGTATCATTTCCCAGGGGTCATAGCTTAACCTCACTCTTCTGCCAAAATAATTCTTCGAAGGCCATCATTCCCAAGAGTCCAGAGGAATCTATCAAAACACATCAGAGTTAAAATGCTTCAAATGTCCAAACTATTTAAATCCAAACAGAATGTCAGCAGGCCATGCCAATGGTGCCTCTTAGTCAGAGCCTTGATGGTGGAAATGCATCATGACTGGAGGTAGAGTGGTGACACTGTGCAGAGGAATAGTGCTGAAACAGCATCGGGCACTTTGCAAATGGCACAGAGTGAGCCTAGTAAACAACGAGGGAAGGCAGCAAGTAAAACAGAATTCTTTTTATATTGGAAAGTAAAGAGAAAGCCTGTCCCACAGATTAGACACATACGAAGGGTTAAAAAAAGAGCATGACTTGTGGAGACAAGTTTTCAAAGCTTGTAAGAAGGAAACATTAACCGAAAAACCAACTAATAGCAACTTTTTTGAGCCGAACAGAAAACAAAGTTTATTATTTATTCAGACTGAAGAAAATGTAGTAAACGAAGTCTCATGCTGTCAGCATTTAGCAGATGCATTTCACCTGTGTGCACTCAAGTCATCGTTTGATCTATTGTAAAAGCGTTCCCAGCGGTCTTTAATTATGATTATGACATTATTAGACAAAATCTAAAAATCTTTCCATAGTTTCTGCAGAGTGGCAGGAGTTCATTAGAAATTCACTTCAGTTCTGAAATTTGACTCTGGGTCTTGGGTGGGACCACCCTTCCTTTCCCACCCCTTTGCTGAGCGCTTGGAGCAGGGAGCTTGGTGAGCTTCCTCATTGTCTGCTTCATCTTGACTTACACTTATGTCTCGAACCATCGGATCCGCCACTTGCTCTCTGGTACCTCTGCTTTGGATCTGTCGGTCCACTGTGTCTCCGACCTACACCTTTGTCTTTGGTTCTTTATTCTTTATGACTCTGTATTTGTTGGTGTGATTGTTCCTGCTCTGTCTTTTAGACCCTGAATTTTAATTGTGTTGATTTACCCTGCTATATTGTTTTGGATTTACTCAGCCATTTGACTGTGTTTCTCTTACCAAAACACTCTTGGTGAAAAACACTCTATTGCCTGGAGGACCCTGTGACTCATCTAAATCAAACAAACTGCTCTTCTCTCAATCCTGTGTAATTCCCTTTTGGGGTCCACCGTTATTTTTCCAAATCTGACAGAGGAACCTCAGAAGGAAACGTTTTTTTGGTTAAAAGAGTCCGATCCCTTTTAAGAAGAAACTTGTTAGCCCTAATTAAAAACACCCAAAAGTTGTCACACGTCTCTCTGGTTTGATTCTGTCAGAATTTTAAAGCTGTCACGTTTTCCTATTTACTCTCCTTAATTGCATGCTCTACCTTGTGTGTGTCTCTGACAGGCAAAGCACTGGTTTGAAGCTGATTCTATCAACATTAAAATTTCTGATGAGATACATTAGCTGTCAGAAGGCAGGTTTCTGTGATGGATTCTGACTCACAAAGAGAAACGCAGCCCACATGTGAGTTGATGTCTCCTGGCACATTTTTTATTAAATATATTCATAAAATTAAAGATTGTGCCAGATGCAGACTCCTTTTCCAATAACAGCGAACACTGCTGAGAACAGATGTTTTTCTCTTTCCGTGTATGCCACTCGACACTTCATTACAGATATTATTGTCTTCAGGAAATGTGTCTTTCCTCTCTATCTTTGTGGTGTCCCCAGGCATTACCTTCTTTTGTTCTCTGTGCATTGTGTCCTCGTCTTTTGTTTAAAGTTATTCGCACACATTTTGGGTTCTTTCACCTCAGCTGTCCAAACAAAATCTATTCCTGAACAAATTCAAAAGTGAGCGTTCCTGCAGCAGAACTCTTCATAGATCTGCAGTTTAAGGTTGAACAGATATTTGGAGATTTCTGTTATCCTAGTTGTGGTATTATTAGGGCTACAAAACCACTTGAACAAATGACTTTAACTTTAAGAATAAATCACATTTAAGCAAGGCAAGGTACATTTAGTTATCTAACCTATTTGATGTATAAAGAAAATGCAAAGAGATTTGCGTAGAACATTAAGCGAAACAGTCAAAAGAAATATTAAAGGAGTGATCAGCACAATATAACAAAGTTAAAATTAAGTTGAAGTTAAAGTAAGCTTAAAAAGTAACAGTGTAAATGTAAACCTTTAAAGAACACAAAAAAACCCAAAACAAAACAAAACACAAATGCAGCAGAGAACAGCTTGATCTTCCACATGGAGTTAAATAAACAGTGTTTCAGCTGATGTGAAGTTTCAGGAAGTCCTTTCTAGATCTGTGGAGCATAGAAGCTGAATGCAGCTTCTCCATGTTTACAACCGGATCCAAATGACCAGAGAGGTCTGACTGAACATATTGGATCAGAAGATTGATCATATATTTTGGTACTAAACCATTCAGCTCTTTATAAACCAGAAACATAACTTTAAAGTCCATCCTCTGGCAGACAGACTTCAGAACTGGTTTGAGGTGGTTTTACTTATTTGGTCCTTGCGAGAACCCATGCCGCAAGGTTCCGAATAAGCTGCAGTTTCCTTTTTTTTTCTGTTATTGGTGTTTGGTAAAGACACTGTTGCAAAAGTCAAGTTTCTGCTTAAATTGAATTGGGAAAATAGAATTTTTTTTACTTCGATACAATTGCTCAGATATTCTTTAGTTTTTTTATTATAATTTACTTTATTAAATTCCCCTATTTTTTATGATTTCATTTCTGAAGCTCTTTTCGTTCATCAATTATTAGCAGTCAGATCTTCTCCTTATTTCCCAGGAATATATACTCTGGCTATTTATTTCTGTAAAAATGTTAGACCAACTCTGGGTCAGTGTGGTTGGTTCTGGTTTCACACCTGCCTTGAATCTTTTTTGGACACATGGAGGCTGTAGAGAGAGGCTGAAAACAGGCTGAGCGCAGATAAGCAGGAAGACTGGAGTGGGTCACCTTAGGAGTCAGCAGCTCATTCATCTATTCTTTAGTTTATTCTTTGAATCTAACTGAGGAAAAGATGAAAGAAAAGTCTTATATTTCCAAGTGTAATTTGTTTTCTATATGTTCCTTACCTGGAAGCCATTTTACTTATAAATAAACACAAAACAAAGAATTATTATTAACTTAACTTAGATAATATAGGCATACCATTCAAAATCAAGAGGCAATTTTACCCTGACAAGAAGACAAGCAACTATTTATTTGACTGTCATAGCGGATACTGTTTGTTTTCATTCATAAAATTGTTTTTCTCCATCTGCTTCTGTCATTTTTGTGTACAAACTACTTACTTTTTTTTGGTTATTCATATCTTGATAGACAGAAAATTGAATAAAGCCATCCAATGACCATAAGAGACATGCAGGTGTGTTGCCAGAGAGTTACAAATACAAGCCTTGGAACAACATTTTTATTTTTTATTGATGATCTTGATTGTACATGAACATACTGCATAAATTGTTTGTCCTGCGCTGGATTTCCTTCCACAACAGCTCAGTTTACTTCACTGAAAGGACTACTGTTATTTATCTGCTTCAGATGGCTACAAGTACAGGCAATAAAAAAATATTTGAGCAGATTTAAAGAGGTAACTTGTGATCACACTTGCAAGTTCCATGTGGTTGACTTTTATCTGAAAGCTTTCCCTTTGTTTTACTACATTGCCACACAATTACATTATCCTTCAGTGGTTTTAAATCATTGACTGTATATGAGAACTGGACTGAGTGACTCTTCCCCTCTTGGCGTTCCAAATAGGAAGTACGCTGGTCCCAAAAAGCCAAAATGCTAAAGACTTTTATGGAGAAATAAACAGCTATGACTCATTCACTCTATTTGTCATATTAACCATTCTTGCTCTGATACATCTTTAGCAAGTTCTTGATTGTTCTAATATTTTTATGACAAATTAGCTATAGCGCAAGTTGTTTAAGTTATAAACTGACCAATCAGATGCCTCAATAATAGTATGTGGCCTCATGTCAAACGTTCCAAGCGTTTGACTGACAGATTCCCCTGAGCCCACTCTAGTGGGAAGAGGTGTGACTTTCTAACATGCTCACTACTGATTGAACAACGTAGTTGCCACCTACATTTAGAGTAAGACTGACACGGACCAATCCCTGCTTACTGCGGATGTCTGGTTCCGACATGGCAATGGCCATATTGTGGAAAAATGGCAACAGAATTGACTTCATTTTGTGGTTAGCAGTTGTTATCGCCCTTGCCTTACAGCTAGAAGGCCCCTGGTCAAGTCCTGTTTGGGGGACCTGAAACAAAATCACCACAAGGGGACCTTTCTGTGTGGAGTTTGCATGTTCTCCCTATGCATGAGTGGGTTTTCTCTGGGGAGTCCGGCTTCCTCCCACTGTCCAAAAATATGCTTCATAGGTTAATTGTTTACTCTAAATTGTCCCTAGGTGTGATTGCAAGTGTGTAAATGCGAATGTGTAAGGGTGTGTAATTGTGACCATGCAACAGACTGGATACCTGTCCATGGCTGGGCTCCGGCAGCCCTGTGACCCCAAAAGGGACAAAACTGGTTTAGAAAATGAATGGATGGACAAAAGCAAGTCATTTTATATGGGTAACGCCTCACTTGCTCAGTCCAGCTCTTGTATACAGTCAATGTTTGAAATCCAAATTTTTCTCTCAGTCATGTCAGATCTTGTCCTATCACTTTTTAATTCTCCAGTTTTGTCAGATTTTAAGGGCTAAGTTGGACTTATCATATTGTATTTCCTCTTAATTTTTTTTCCTGTATTGTGCTTCATACATTACTTAAAAAGTTAGACAATGCTTTGACGATCTTTTTATCACTCCACATGTCTGTGTTTTCTTGCTTTCTTTTTGACCTGGGCTCAGTATAATGTTTGACATGTTCACATGTTTTTCTTTTCTTTTCATATCAGTGGCAGTACCTCTGCTGTTTGTTTTGTCTTTGTTGATGGATGGATGACAAATATGTGATACTTTGCTACAAAAGTTAGCAGCTTCCAATGCCTCTGGAGCTACAGACACTGTTTTAGAAGGTTTGAAACACACATTTTCAGACACAGATGCAGCTGCACCACTAAAAGTCAGAAAATTATTGCCCAAAATAGAAAAAAAAGTATAATGATTTTATATAAATAATGCGTTTTGGGCACAAGCATTCATTTACGATCCACAGGTTTTTTTTGTTACTTTTAAATTTGAATACATATTATTATACAATCCATCTTCTTTTGTGGGTTTTTGCTATCATCCAGTCTAACTAATTACTCAGCACATTCTGTAAAAATTGCATATACATTGTATCATTAAAATGTTGTCTATGTTGCTGTTACACCTTCATATTTTCTGCAGTTACTTTTCCAGAGGTTTTTAACCCTTCAGACCTTCAAGATGAGGCACTGCAGGGTGTGAAAGCAGTAGACAGTGATGGCAACAGGTGAGAACAAACAGTGTACTCTGAGGCAGGTGTCAGGAATAGCCAGCAAATCTCTAGGTTAAAAATAACCTAAAAAATGTGTGCACAACAAATGTAACCCAACACACAGGGACACAAACACACAAACATCTTGTGGAAAAAAAGTGTACTTAATTGACAGCAAACCCAGGAGTGAGCTCTGCATCCTACTGACTGTAACAGATGGCTTAAAAAACCTGGTGTGTGAGTGTGTGTGTCTTTAGCTCTCTGCTGGTCTTTCTCATGCTTCACCTTAGTGTGTGTTCACCACAGGCCTGTCACCTTCAACATGACACACGCTGGGCAGTGGAAAGGAGGAGCTTTTCTAAGGGATGTGCCTGGGTCTAATCAAGTCTTTGGCTGTGCTCCCATGATTGAAGATTTAAGATTAGAGGATTAGAGTTTGGCTATCATAACTATGTTTTATATAAAACACAAGTTCTCTTCATGTCCTGTTTTATACAGAGCCCTGGAATTAACATTAAAGGGCTTATATCATGCAAAATTAACCTTTTTTTATATTTTAAGTGTATTAAAATGTTAATTTTCCACAACAAACAACTCCAAAGCTGTATTTTGATCCATTCCTGCAACTCAGCCTAGAGCGCAAAAATCCACAAAAACGAGCAGGTCCTCACATTGTGACGTAGACAAGTGAAAAGCAGTCCCTTTCAAGAAAGTTCTGCACTGCCTTTAGGCTAACACAAACAACCACTTTCTTTACAGAGCTTAGGCGGTGATTGCCAAAACGCTTCCATTTTAGATGCATATTATGCACATCCATCTTTGCAAAAGTTCAGATGTTTGCTTTTGTGAGCACAATGCAGACACATTGCCAAAGTCGGCTCTAGGATGATGTCATGAAATGGACGTCGTCCACAAGGAGCGAAGGGCGGTGCCTCAGAGGTGGAGTCGTCTTACTTCCAGGTAGGAAAAGAACTTACTCAAAATAACTCATATTTCATTAAAAAATGTTCTTTGGTATGACAAAACAATTATTCATGGATATAGTTTACTGTGAAAGGCTTAAAAATAGCATCAGATATGCCCTTTAAAAAATACAGTGTAATCTCAAATTAACAATTTGTGTACACTAATTAGTTTTTGACTTGCAAAAATTGGTGTTTTGTGGCCACATATTTGCATTTGGTTACATTTGGTGTACACAAATTATCATATTGTGTGCACAAATTAGAATTTTGTACACACAACTACATATTTTTGTGTGCCCAAAGTTGCATTTTGTTTGTCAGTCTGCCCCAATGCAGCTGTAACTACACAAGTAGCTTACCATCAAGTATGAATAAGGAGTGAATAGTTGATGGAAACTTTGTAGTAACATGAATGGTTTGGAAAAGCACAATTCACATCCAGTCAGTGGTTATTATTATTAATATTATTATTTAATTATTGTTAATGTCATCCAATTGTGACAAAGCTTCGCCCAAGAAGTCTCCGGAGAAAGAATTCTCATGTTACAGCTCTGACAACAATTGCTATTGAAATTACGTCAAATCAATATCAATCCTTAACGTCAAATTAATGTCAAAAACAAGTTGAATGTGCAAATCAAAATTAATTCAAAACGTTAATATTAGTTTGACATCTTGATATTTACCCCTTTTTTTTATGTCAAACTGATATTAAAGTTTGGACCAATAAATTATTAAAACTAATAACAGAGGTAGAAAACATACAAAAAATGGTTTATTGGAATATATATACTCAAAAAATAATTTGTTGGGTGAACAAAAGAAAAATTGGAAAGTATTTTCATCTAAATCAAATGTGTTAATTTAGCCACAATTTCAGCATCTATTGCCCACTGGCTACTTCTAGACTCATCGCTGCAACTGCTGGGATATGCAAAAGTGTTTAATTATAGGGTCCATTTGAATTCAGTTTGAATTGAAAAGAACACATCATCATAAGCCACATGCTGAGATTTAATTAAGAAATAGATGAAACATGGAAGTCAATTTGATATTAAATTGATGACAGTTTCACATTTAACATGTAGCCGTTGAATTGATTTCAAATTAACGTCAACAGTATTACTCAGCATTCTTATTTTTGTTTTTTCATGTGAGATTGAATTTCTACTGTTCATATATTTCCCACAATAACACAATGGTATGACAACAAAAGTTAAAATAATGTTGTCCACTAATTGGAAAAAATATCAACCCAATTTTGACGCCAAGCCGATATCAAGGTGCCCGCTGGGTTTAGCACACAAAACACTAACTTGAGGGAACAGTTTATTCTTATTTATTAAATTTTATGTGCAGAACTCTTTAGTTTTAAAATTTAAATTTGCAAAAAAGAAATGTTTTGAATCACCTGGATCAGTAAAATATGCATAAAAGTGTGTGCATGGTCGCAGCTGCATGCACACATGAAGTCACTGATATATCTAATAATCCATTATTGAATGTGGTGCCTATTTGGAAATCAAGATTATGAGGTACACTGGTAAGTAAATTTGGATGTGTTAGTATAAAAACAATTGAATCATTTTTAAGAAGAAGCTCTTCGAGTGATCGAACATCAGAAAGAGAAGATAAAAAAGATTTAAAAAAAAACTGAAAGCAAAATGAAGGAAGCAACGAAACAGCTGTTGTTCACCACTTGTGTCATCTCTCATCAATCTTGATCAGTCTCTTCCTCACCTCACTTGGTCCAGGATGTAGGAGATAAATATGGCTGGCAAAGGTAGTGTTGCTATCAAGGTCTTTGTCATCTGTTACTTTTTTTCTCTGACACCTGCTCCACTTTAAAAAACTTTAGAGAGTGATAATCAGCTGATCTCAAATGAACTTTATTTTTTTTATTAATAAATATTTTTTTAATAGCACAGTGCACTATTTATTTAACATTGATGTCAGTCCAATGAGACGGCTATGGCTGTGATATTGGGCTATATAAATACAATTCAATTGAACATTGGCACTAAGTAAGTAAGTATTTACCAATAAGATGCAACACTTTGAAAAGAAAAGAGTAAAGAAGAAGGGTAGAAAGGGGAAAATAAAGGCTGAAGGCATAGAAACAAACACTACCAATGATTTATCAAAATTTAAACATTTTACTGATAAAAGTTGCAGATGTCCTTGAACTCATCATGATACCAAAAACTGCATTTCAAGTAAAAGTGGAAAGCGGAGCTGTCTATGGTGCTGAAAAGCTGTACTAGCACAACCAGGATCCACAGCTGCTTGTTTCCACAAAGGAAGGAGTCACATGAAAGTCATACATCCACAGATAAAGGAAGTTCGCATTGAATATTAATAACAACACAGAGGTATTTTCTCTACCTTTGGGGGTACTGAAGCAGAGGGAAACTCAGTTACAAAGTTCAAACACAGTTCAAACAGGTTTGCCTTAACTCTCAAAGGAAAAACCAGCTAAAAGATTTCTTCAGAAGGGTCAGACAAGGACTGTGCAGATACACGTGCAGCTTACAGTTGTCGGCAATGTGAGATCTTAATTTAAATTGAGGCCCCACTGTTTTCTGGAAGGATGTTTACATATTATTCATGCTTGGATTAACATGTGCATCCAGACTGCACACCTCTGCTTAATGGAGTTGCTAAGAAAATGACAAACCACTTCCCAGTTTAGCAGACTGGTGAATAAGATCATTGCCCTTAAGTGCTGACTGTTGCAAATACCTTCATTAAATTGTCACTCAGCGATCTTTTGAAGTGAACATCAGAGGACCCAGGCATGCATCATTTTTTGTAATGATGCACTGATGACAGGGGAAAGTCAAGAGGATCAGTACAATCAAGGACTTGGAGCAGGACTGGGCAGAGGCTGGATAGATGGGGGAATGGCAACATATGAAGTAATAATCCGAGTAAATAACACATGCTTGTAAGAATGCTGTATGGTTGGAAAGTAAAAGGAGAAATAATTTATTTGATGAAAGCAGTGGATGAACATGGAGACTGAAGAGAAATGAGAATATTTGCTGTTGCCTTCATAGGATGCTCTGTCTTGAGGCGGTGTAGTCTATCACTCAAACCTTTGTGTCAGTCATGTTGCCCACATTTCTACTTTTTAAATGAGAAACAGAAAATGCAACATCATGGATTCCTACAGGGCATGAGAATCTTTCAAGGTCAGGATAAATGAGGTTCATTTTTATTCTCTGTGCTGCCCCTGTCTGTCTCCATGGAAATGACACAACTAATTCTTGTGCATACATGATTTCAAGCAGTCAATATTCTGATCCCTAGTTATCCTATGTTTGCCATGATTACTGATGTAAATCTTTGTTGTTGATTAATTGATTGTGTTACACATGTCATATATTGCATTTCATATTTATCTGATTTCATATCAGAAGAACTTTGATTTCTAAAACAATTGCTTATGTTCTATTCCAAATAAACTACATTTAGATTATGTTTTGTGCTTGTGGGTGATACATAGCACAAGCATTGAGAAGATGTGGAAACCATCATAACAAAAAAAAGCATAGTCTCTTTTGGTGCACTAAAGATTGTAATTGTACTTGTGAAGCCCCAACAGTGCTGTTTAGGACTGTTATCTGTTAACCTGGCAAACTGCTATAAAAAACACCAGGATTTAACTTAAACATGTTTAAATAACAAAAATCATGTATGCACAAATGCAATACTGAATGTCAATTAAAAAATAAAGATTTTTGACCACTCTTCATAAAAAGAGATGTTTTTCTTACCGTTTTTAGAAAATGTGTGTCATTTTTTATTTTACTCCTTTTAACCCTCTTCTGAAAATATTGAAAAAAACCTCTACAACTGTAAATAAAAATGTGCATTAAGAGCCAGGACAGAAAAATACATGAAAGATGTATTCTTAGACACACAAAAACTCTCCTAAAACTGTAGTCAATTGATTTCCTTAATAACAAATGTTTGATTGATATTTTGTTGTAAAACAAATGAGCCATTATTCCTTGGTTTGAGACAGACTTGTACAGTTAATTTGCCATTGTATCAGTAATATAGTTTAGACTAAGTAGGTTTGACTGTATTGTAGATAAATACACTAAGAGTCAAATATAAAAGCATGGAGAAAAAAGCTGTTTGGGGTGTATGCGAGTGTGTGAGCAAGAGTTCAACAGACGAACTGTGATTAGGCTGCAGTTTCTTCTCACTGTTTATCCTCAGTACCAATGCCAAGGAGCTTACCGGCTAAATTAGGCAAATTCTGGTCCCCAAAAACAAATTACTTGCTCTATTTGAGGAGGAAAATCAAATTAAAAAATCTTCACAGATTCAACAATGTACTCTAGCCAGTACTGCCACTGGTTCCTTGTTTGTATTCCATCCATACTCATTCAACAAAGCTTATAGGTAATGTTTGTGCATGGTTTGTATTTTGCCAACTGTAGGTTTTACAAAACCAATGAATTCTTTGCCTTTTAATGTAATTGAAAATCATTCCCACAATCTTAATGGTTTAGCATTGCCATCAGAACAGTTATTTTCTTGCTTGAAGTGTCTGTATCACCTGAAAGACTAATTATTTAGAAATTCCACTGTCATTAACACACTACGGTTGCTGGGGCAGTGAATTCAAGCAAAGCTGCTTGAGAGTACTGTGAGTCCATAAAGACGCCACACTTCAATTGTGTGTTTAAAGCGTACAAGTTTGAAATGGTTCTTGAAATGAACTCAGATAAGCAATAAAACCATGACTGTGTTTCAAGTGTCGTAGTCTAATTACAAGCTTTTCAACACGATTAGAGTCATTAAGAAATGGAATATGAACCCCTCGCTAAACAGCTCAGACCACATCAATAAGATGTGAGGGACTTGCATTATTTGTGTTTGCATAAACATATGCTATTTACCTTGCAGTGCAGGAATTTTACTAACAAAAAGAGGCATAAAGCAATCTTTTTATGTTTAGAAAATAAAAGCATGTGCAATAAATGAGCAGCGAGGAAGCAAAAGTGTGCTTCAACAAATGAAGAGACTTTTAAATACAGGAAATAAGAAGGTTGGAATGAGACAGAAAGGCTGAGAGGTGGAGGAGAAATCACAAACCATATGTCACCTGCTCTCCTCTCTTCGCTTTTCTTCCTCCCTGCTGCTGCCCATCGCTCTTCTCTCTGTTGCCCTCCCCATATCTCCCATTGCACTCTCACCTGAGCAAGATTAATCGTTCCAGTCGAATCACATTACCTCCCAGCCCAACTCTAGACTCGGCTTTCAAACACGTGCACGCATGCAGACACTCATATAAGTAGCCAAGTAGACACGAAGGGAAGGGAGCGGAGAGCGGCAAGCAAGAGGCGAAGGAAGGAATTGAAGGTATTGAGAGAGTTGAATGCATGGATAGTCTGCTCATTTAGCTCATCACATTATTTTAGCCCTGTGCTTTATTACACTTAACTGGGACACTAGGCTCTCAGTCAAAGACACACACACTCACACTTATCCTGCCCACACATCTGTCCTTAGCTGCAGGTTTGTCATAATGTGTTTTATGACGTTGCTTGTTTAATTTGGGGAGGAGGATGATTCATGGTCCCCGATAACAATGCTTCATCATCCCACAGCACCTATGGCATAAAGAGGGAGTGTGCAGGGCAGAAAAACTGCTGTTAATGGGATGCTAATCATCTTATAACCTGGAATATTGGCTAACAGGCACAACTCCTCATGCAAATGCATGTAAGTGGGCTTATTTATTGATGTTTACGTGGTTTTCTTTCAGTGTATTGCTTTGTGTTTGTCTGAGTGCGCACATTGAAGTGGCTGAACAGTGTGCTTGTGTGTGCTTGTGTGTGCAAAGGTGAATATTGATTTATTACTATGTGCTCTATCACCCTACCAGGGCTAATAAGGAACGATGGGACACTAAGCTGTTGCTGATTCATAAAACATATGCATTGAGGTAAACACCTCCATCATTCTGGGGAGGGGGGTTTACAAGATTCAGGGGTAATGCATTTGTGTATTTTATCCCCTACCAGATTGATAAATGCTCACTAAAATTCTCATATTGCTGTTGGACTGTCATTTTATCTCTAATTTTTTTATAACCTGATGGTGTTGTTTAATTGAATTCCCCACTCTTAAGCTGCATTCACAATGAACTCGATTCGCAGGTCAGGGGTGCCCAGTTTCAATGTTAAGTCAATGTACAGACACAATCAGAGGTCCTGCGCTTTGAACGATGTACATATAGAAGTGGGTGTGACGTCACTCATAGAAAATGCCTTACCTCCCGCATCACCGTGAAATTAAGTCAATTTAGTTGTCATTTTTCTATGATATAGGGATCGCCATGTTGGAGCCAGATGAGGGTGATTGGTACGAGTTGGTCAGAGTCAACGTTACCATGGCAACTACTGTCGCAAATCATGAGTACGCTTGTTCGAAGTCCACATCCCTTCTACTGAAAGCGGGCTCAGGAGAATCTGTCAATCAAGCATTTAAAGTGGGGTCCAGGGGGTCTTGAGGCATTTCAGACAGTCTCTCAGTGTTGTTTATTTAAAAAAAAAGGCAACAGGCAGAAGGTTACTTTGTTCTGGTAGGTGTTGTCAACTGTGCGCCCTCTCTTCCTCTGTTATTATCTCAGAAAGTGGCGAATCTCACCAATACCTTCATCTTTCTCACTGCCTGTCACCCTCTCCCTTGTCCAAGCTGTTTTATCTGCCGCCTTTGTTTTGTCGTTTCTCCCTTCGCATTCTACCTTAACCTTTTCCTCCACTGCTACCTGTCAGTTTTCATTTTAAAATTTATCCTTTTCCCAGCTGTCACTGTTTGTGCTTTTTCTTCTTAAGTCATCATTTTTTTCTTTCCCTGCTCCCTGTTCCGCAAACATGTATCTCTCAAGCTTCATTTCCCTTTCCTTCCTCGTATTCCACCTCTGACACCACTGTCCATCTCTGCTTGGAGCCTGACAACCCCGCCAATCAATCAAAAGAACTGCAGTTTTATTTGGCACGTGTCTCTTGGTCTCTGGGTTTTGATTGACAAGGCTACTCCCACCCACCAAAGGCTCTCTGGGCAATGGGAAAAACCCTCAGGATGGAAAGAGTTAATACTGCAAAGTCTACTGTAAAAAAATAATACAACTGGGTGCACTACATTTAAATTTCCTAAAAATTGAAGTGGTAGAAAAACTCCAAACTTCAATTAACTTAAAACTTGAAAATGTGTTGCAGCCAGTTGCCTTAAATGTTTTAGTTTTCTTAACTTTTTTGTTTTTAGAGTGTTTGCATCTGGCTTAAGCTGTTTCTGAAGGTTGTAACCTCCTCAGACATTTAGATCAGCTACCAAACCATAAACATTCTGAGGAAGATTCAAGCTGGCAAAAGATAAAAATAACTTTACCCAGCGGTTAATCGTTGATCCCAAAACTAACACCCCATATGTGTCAGGCTTATCCAAAGCAGTTAGATTTGTGGCTTTTTCATAGGGTAACATGCATTTGAGTTATTTCAGTCTTTTTATTGTAGGAGGACATTGAGTAAATAAAATGCTACTTTGACACCAATTACGTCTAAAAAAAAAAGCTAGCAATCAGCAACTTTCTACTTTGACAAAGATGCAGAAGAAGAAAGTGAAAGATTCTCACAGACCTAACAGTTAATTTGGCTCTAATTAATGTTTTGCTGACAGTGTATCTTTACAGAAGCTTTGCTTTCTCTTTCTTTTTTATTGACACTTTGCTTGGTGCCTGATTAAATCCATTGTTCAAGTTTTTTTCTTTTTTTTTCCTCTCAAGAGTTTATCTGTGAGGAAACACTCCTTTCCCCTCCATCCTCCCGTTCAACAGACTTTATTCTGTAATGTCTCTCTTGCTGATTTTATTAACCATAAAACATAAAATAATGCTGTCAATTGATTAAAAAATAATCACACTTTTGGATTGTGTTTAATCGCAATTAATCACTATGTTTTACTAGGTAAATTTTATATGACAGTATGCGGCTTTTGAACAAAAAAAAGGGCCAGAAAGAACATTTTCTCTTCATTTTTATTGTCTGAAATGTTTTAATATGTAAAGTGTTAACTCAAGTATTCCAAAAATGTTAATTGTGCGCATAAAAGCACATCAACAGTGAGATAAGCAGAACTGTAAAGACTTTAATGTCTGCAGTATTACTCCAAGAAAACAAAGATACTGATATACAGCCATAAGAACAAACATTGTGTTTCTGCATTTTAAATGGTCCGGGTAAATACTGTTCTGATTGGCTGCTGGGTGTTGACGCACATCTAAAAAATAAATTCCGGTCACAAGCCCAAATGTTCTATATCACTGCACAGACTTGTTTAAAACAAACTTTTGCTTAATCTTCTGGACAAAAACAAGCAGTAAGAGGTACTTTTTCACTCTGATCTGATGGTTTATTGAACCTATCATGATGATCAGCATAAATATCGCTTTCCTTTGTCACTGCAGTCAAGGTCAGTGATGCTTTGTTGTGTTACCGTGACAACGGGCTGCATCACCAATCAAATAGTCTGCTTTTTCTTTTTGAGAAAGTGATCTAAACCGTAAAAAAAAACAAGAATAAAGTATTAGAAATTGATTGGATATTTATTTCTTTTGTAAGTGAAAGTTAAAGAATATTAACCTGTTATTTTTTTCTTAATTAATCGCGTGTTAACGTGTTAGCATTGACAGCCGTATTATAAACACACAAAAAAGTCAGAAAAACAGGTTTTATCTTTTATCAGCTATAGACAGTACAAGCAATGTTTGGTGTGAAATTTGGTTCTTTGGTTTGAAGAAAAAAAAGTGACTTACATAAGTGGCACAAATCTGAGGTTTTAATTAGAAACAGCAAGATCCTATGTTTGGAACCTTTTTATTTTTTTTTGGCTGTCAAGAAAGCTTATATGATGTTTATAATACACATCACTTCCAATGTGGGACTGTTAAGACAAAATGTTGATCTTTTGAATGTTGAAATTTTAATATCTTTAAAAAATACAATGTCTATTTAATTTAAAATAAATGTTTTAGAAAGCTGTGTGTTTTTCAGGCTATTTTTGGGAGAACTACATCAACTATTACACAGTATCTACAGCTGTGCTTTCAAAAAGACAATAACTGAGAAAAAGCCCAAATTATTTGTATCTATTTTTTTACTTTTAGAAACTGCAGGTGTCACAAACGGGCAGACAGTTGGTTCCACTTGCAGAATGTATATTTATTCAGGCAGGAATCAAGTACAGCTAAAAGTCCACAAAGCTAACTCAGGGTCAGGGTCAGGGTCAGACAGGCAGAGGTCAATCACAGGCATGGGATAATCCAAGAAAAAATTAGAGTAGTCAGAGTCCAGGCAAGGGTCAGGGCAGGCAGCAGGCAAGCAAAACACAAGCAAGGTCAGAAAACAGAAGATAGGATCAGGAATGAAATACTTGGTAATGTAGGCAGGGTGGCACAAAACAATACTTCACACTGAGCGAGACTCTGTGGGCTGAGACAGGTGGGTGATTGTCAGATTGGAGTCAGGTGAATGGCATCCGGGGTCTGTGTGCTCGGGCTGCTGGGAGGTGTAGTGAGTTAGTACACTGGAGATGGCTCCTGCCGGTGACCAGAGGGGGAGACAGAGCTCTGACTCCTGACAACAAGGACACTGAAAATGTTGAAAATTATGTCTAAATATTTTAATCATCACAACGTTTTATCACAGGAATGTTAGGGTTGTGGTCAGGGGAGTTGTTTCCCTTTTGTTTTCTTACCTTCTGTTTTCATCTCTTCCTTCTCCCACCCCGCTCTTCTTTCCTCTTATTTGTTTCACTTGTGCTTGATTGTTGTGCTCGCCTATTTCAGGCTGCTTGCTCCTGGTCTTAGTCGCCAGATCGTTTTGTGTGCCTTATGAGTACCACGAGCCATCTAGCTGTTGCATGTTTTCTGATTGAACTGCAAATAAATAAGTTATTTGGACTTTTCTGTGTCCTGCGATTGTGTCCACTACCAGATCCTGACAAAGAAGTCATTTTCTGCTCCATTTAAAAATGGTCAGCTCCAGGAAAAGCCTACCATGGCGGGGTCTGGGGGGAGCGGGCCAGGGGGAAGGATTTCCATGGGTAAGAGGGGGGGTCCACCACCAGTATGGGACCCTTGAGGCTTCCTCGGGCCCGCTGGTACCTGACCAGGCAGCCACAGGGTGCTTGGGGGGGAGGGCTGGGGCTTGCGCCTGGGGGGCTGGCCCCCTCTTGGCTCCTCTCTCTTTGTGTGGGGTGGGGGGTGGGGGGCCTGGGGGTCGGCTTTCGGGCGGTGGGGCCTTTGCCCTGGGGAGACTTGGGCCCAATGCTGGGGGGGGGGGGGGGGGGGGGGGGGGG
>BSAI01000072.1:22356006-22493645 GCA_036245035.1 Adrianichthys oophorus | reverse complement strand
GAGATAAAGTGTCTGGCATCAGGGGAAATGGGAGGGAGGATGGAGGTGTTGTTGACTCGTCTCTGTCAAACAAGTAGCGATCTGTCAGCTCTCCAGTGTTCCACAGCTTCCACTGAATGAAGTTCGCAAAAATGTTCCAATTCAGAATAGTGTCTGTGGAGATTGTCCATCGTCCAGATTCTGTTCTTTGGGACAACAGTTTTTTTTTTTTTAAGTTTGATTGCGTTTTCCTGAATTGAAATTTTCTTCAGTTCAATTTATGAAATATAGTCATTTCCTTTTTAAACAAATTGTTGTTTTAGCTATTACAAAAGGAACAATGCCCTTCGAGGTGTCTATTATCAGAAATTAATGGATGACATGGAGTTTACATCTGACGGTTGCTTTCGTGAAGTCCATTATTATTTGATAAGGATACATCAAATTTTCAATTAGAAATACAGTGATCTTGTTATTCACAAGACCCTGACTATTTTTATTAATGATTTATAAAAACACATGTACTCTGTATCAAACAGTAACATAAGTAAGAGAGACAGACAATATTTAAAACTGAAGACAACATTGTCGTTGATGATCAAATTTTATAGAGATACTGGCATGTCCATCATAATGTCATTCAAAGTTCAGATATTTTTTCTACTGTCATGCAGTTGTGATAAGCTGTGTAATAATTAGAAATGCAATGATTCACTTTAACAATGATTCAATTCATATCATTATTTGCTGTTGCTGATTTGATTCACTGTCAATATTGGTTGATTTTGTACAATCCAAATTTATCTTATATACTAACCTAAAATGGATGCAGGACATCTTCAGCCAAAAATCCAACCAGTGTGACTCAGAGATAAATACCTGGTACTTAAAATGCAGGTGACGTTTTCCAGATTCCTTCTATTTCTTTCAAGATGATCAAGTGTGAATTAAATATGTATAAACACGAATTAACGACAAATCGATTGACATTTTAGTTTCATTAGGCTCAGCCCACTGTTGTTTTTGCACATTAAAATAACATAATAACACACTGTGTGGTCACGTCTTTGCAAAATGTAAATTGATTCCACATATTGGACTGTAATGATAGCTTGATCACTTTTTTGCTGTCATCACGTGCTTCCCTATAATGATTATAATCAGTTATTTCACTTTGAAACGGTTTTATAAATGCATTTGTCAATTTGATTAACAACTTGCCTCAAACAGATCGATCTGGTTGGATCATGGGAATATAAACTGATTAACTGATTAAATTGATTAATTATTGCACCCCTAATCATAATGCACATAATAATTGTTACATACCTATTAATAATGTATGTGAACGTATGTTCCCTGTGTTTGTTGTTCCTGTTTTCAACTTGTGTTTAGGCCAGCAAATTAATATAGAACATTCCAGCTATTTAGCTGGACCGTCTTTAATAGATGTCCATTGTCACTTTTTTTATGGACACCCTGCTACCAATCATGTTTTTATGTATGTTTTTTTTTTTTTTTTTTTTTTTTGCAGGGCATAGAACTGCTTCTCTTTGCTTTCTTTGGTGCCACCATTTTTAGTTGGAGTGTTGAGCTCTGTCAGTTGTCTGCTACCACAACACAAACAGAATGAGCTGTTTTTAATGCTGGTTTTATGTCACAGACTTCTTTATTTGTAGGCATTATCAGAATTGATATGCACTTTGTCAACCAGAATAATTTGACCTTTGCCTGTTATTAGACTCAGATTATCTTGAATTTTTAGTTCATCACTTGACTTTTACCACTAGAACTCCACAGATATTTACTGTCAAACCAGATGAGCCACTCAGATGTGTTTGTTAATCTTCTCGGCTTTGCATCATTGCATTATTCACAGTTGGACTGAATGACACAGAGGAGCTTATTGCATGCTAATAACACAATATAAAATGCAAGTCACTGAATCAATATTCCTACAGTCATGCAAGGACTTCTTGAATATTGCCCATTTATTGATACTCTTGAAGACATGAAAGTTTATAACGTTAAAGGATACAAGATTTTAGCTGCACAACTTGAGAACAAAATATTTCTTCTCTACAGATGAACCTAAGAGTAGAAAGGTCAGGTCAACTGTTTACCAGCTTTAGCCAAAATGACCAAAGCCAAGATCTATTGATTTTTTAATAACTGCATGTTGTCATAAAACTAAGCACTTGACTGTTCTTTTTTTTCCCTTCTGTAGTTCTGAATGGGTGCAGACATACTCTGACTTGGCTATTTGCATATAAAACTGTCTGCACTGCAGCTAAATAGAGATGAGAATGAGAGCAACAGCAATGGAGAAGCTCATTATTATTGGCTGTGCAACAGAGAGAGTCATCAGTGAAAAAGAGAAAAGGAAATCTGTATTACTTAGTGAGCTCAATTCTGCAGTAACACTAAATAAACAGATGAATGCAAAAAGCAACAGAAGCAATCACGTCTTCAAATTTATATCAAATGACTCTTTAAAAATAAATGGTCAAATAAAACGCCCAAAAGCACATCAGCTCACATTAGAAGACCACCTTGGGCATACAGGGAGAGGGCGGGGGAGGCATTTCATAATCTGCAAAATAATACACTGAATTTTAAATCCTGAAGCTTTGTTCTAAAATTGATCAAGATGGAGTTTCACATTTAAATGTTTTACTCATCGGCCACTTTATCAATTTATTGCTAATAAAGGGGTTGGACCCCCTTTTGCCTTCAGAACTGCTTTAATCCTTAATGGCATAGATTCAACAAGGTCCGGAAAAAAATCCTTAGAGGGTTTAATCCATATTGACATGATAGCATCACACAGTTGCTGCAGATTTGTCAGCTTTACATCCATGATGCCAATCTCCTGTTCCCCCACATCCCAAAGGTGTTTTTTGGGTTGGGATCTGGTGAATGTGGAGGCCATTTGAGGACAGTGAACTCATTGTCATGTTCAAGAAACCAGTCTGAGATTATTCCACCTTTCTGACATGGTGTCATATCCTGCTGGAAGTAGCCATCAGATTGTGGTTCACTGTGGTCATAAAGGTATGGATTTGGCCAGCAACAATACTCAGGAAGGCTGTGGCATTGGAATCATGCTCAACTGGTACTTTAGGACCCAAAGAGTACCAAGAAAATATCCCCACACCAATATACCACCACCAATAGTTTAAACCATACAAATACCGTACAGGGCAGGATGGATCCATGCTTTCATGTTGTTGACTCCACATTCTGAATCTACCATCAGAATGTTGCATCAGAAATGGAGGCTCATTAGACCAGGCAAGATTTTTCCAATCTTCTTTTGTTCAGTTTTGGTGATCCTGTGTGAATTGTAGCCTCAGTTTCCTGTTCTTATAGCAGTGGCACTGTGTGTGGTCTTCTGTTGCTGTAGCCCATTTGCTTCAAGGTTAGACGTGTTGTGTATTCAGAGTTGCTCTTCTGCAATTCTTGCTTGCAACAAGTTTTTATTTGAGTTACTGTTGCCTTTCTATCAGTTGGAACCAGTCTGGTCATTTTCCTCTGACCTCTGGCATCAAAAAGGCATTTCCACCCACAGAACTGCTGCCCACTGGATAGTTTCTTGCTTTCTGACCATTCTCTGTAAACCCTAGAGATGGTTGTGGGTGAAAATCCCAGTAAATCAGCAGTTTCTGAAATACTCAGACCAGCCCGTCTGGCACCAACAACCGTGCCACATTCAAAGTCACTTTAATCACCTTTCTTTCCCATTCTGATGCGTAGTTTGAACTGCAGCAGATCGTCTTGACCATGTCTACAGCACAAATGTATTGAGTTGCTGCCATATGATTGGCTGATCAGAAATTTGCGTTAACTAGCAGTGGCATGTGTTTGCCTAATGAATTGGCCAGTGAGTGTATTGTATAATAAGTTAAATTTTAAGAAAATGGGTTTCACGTTTTCTTGGTAAATCTTGATAAAATACTTTTGTCTTAAAAAATAGCCAGTTGAAATGGATTTATGGAAGTTTCGTGCTGGAGTTTGCATATTTTCTTTGTGCATGTGTGAATTTTTCAGAAACAACCTCTTCCATCCAAACCCCCAAACCATGACAAATTCTGTAACTGGGGATCTCAAATGTAGGAGTAAGTGTTAGGCTCTATGTCTATATCCACTACATGTCTTAGAGCTGGGATGCAATGCTGTTTAGCATTTAGATCAGGAAGCACGTTTTTTTTTTTTATCACTTGTGGTGACTAAACCTGGGTGGGAAGTTATAAAAGCAGTAATTTTCCATTGGGGGAGTTCAACGCAAACTTCAAGCCCAGAGTAGAGTTTTTGACACAGGCATTCTCCAAAACACATGGAGAGTAATTTAAATTTGACAAAATAGTTCTCAGAACATTTAGTACAATTGTATTCAGCTGTTTTCTTTTTAAAAGTGTGCTTGTTCTCTCTCGAGTAAAGGCATTGTCTTTTGAGTGTCTGGTTGCACTCAGTGGATACTATTAAATCCCTGTGAAGCACCTGTTTCAGCAGAGAAGAGAAAGGCATTATCGAGCAGCATGGCCACTGAAACAAAGTGAATTTGTGTGTGCTCCTTCCCATTGTTTGTGTATGAGTCTTTTTTTTTCTTTTCTTTCCATGTGAGTAATTGTGTGATCACGTGAACGTGTGATTGTAAATGTTCTTGTGTGTTCCAGTCCAGCAGCAGATGAGTGGCGAGAGCATTAAACGCCTTCTTCTTTCACTAATCAGGGATTAAAGTCTTTAAGAATGCAAAAGAAAACCATGAAGCCAAAATCATTGTGAAAGAAATAGGTGAAAATATCCTGCAGAAAAGCAATGGAAGGCCTCAGTCTTATAAGCCCAGTTTCAATACTGTCATGAATGTAACAATCCATTCATATTACTCAAAATGTCTATTTCTCTTTTCTTTTACTTTAATTTTTAGTCTTGAACCCAAAGCCTGGACAGAAAGGTTTTTTAAGAAGTAATTTTTTTCATGTTAAACCAGGGAAAATTTCTGACTGACATTACAGCTGCAGCTTGATTCAACGAGAGCCAGGAACTGACACCGTTGGGGTTTGGGGACTATGTCTGCCAGTCAGCCACAACGAAGGGCATCCAAAGAAAAGCTTGAGTGGAGGTTTTATACTGCCATTAAAGGAAGCACATCATTTATATCAAGGCCCCAAAGTAACTTTGCCATAAAAGTAACAGGTAGAATTAAAGCTGAGAGCAGCATTGGCAACACGTTCTCACTCCCAAGTCGTCACATATGGACACATGGGTAAGAGCCCTTTGCGTCACTCTTTGATGCTTTGGGTGCTCCCAACTCGTCATTTTTTGATGCACTGGCTGTTCCGATTAAATCAGGGGTCTAGTCGTTTTGTCAGACGCTGTACCGAACATGGACCAAACCTCGGGACGGGTCCAGTACTGGTACCCCAGCCCGATCCATTTCTGGAACAAGTACCACGTCTAACAGGTACCGGTATCATGTCCGGTATCAGGTTATTGTTAGGGTTGGGGTACCTGGTTAAGGTTAGGGTATCGGTGGAGCCTGGAGGTTCGGGAGCCTTGATGTAATTGGGTGAGCCAGTGCGTCAAAACATGACGAGTTGGGTACACTCGAAGCAACAATTTTTGACATGGAGGGCTCCTACTCATGTTTCAATTTGTGATGACTTCAGAGTGAGAACGGGTTGGCATTGGATGGCCAGCAAGGTGCCACCTGCCTCTACGCCCCACTGCCCCCGCCTCTACTCACCAAATCTAAATCTAAAAGTATTCTTTAGCAACGGAGGTTATTTGGTAACCCACATTTCTAACATGTTCAAATTGTGTGTTGTTTAATTTTGCTCAGCTCTAGTCGACATAAAATGTTCACAATATTCCATTAAAAAATGTAATGGGAAAAGTAATAGGAAAACGCCACTTTGTGAGCTTGCCACATGCACGCCCTTCAAAATCTAGAACCTGGACTTTTTTCCCAATTGCTTCTCCACGATGCCTGAGAAGTTAGGAATTGATTGATAAAAATCCCTGGGACTAGTTTTCGTTTGTAGCTTGTACTAACACTCTTTGTATTTTTTTAAAAAAAATTTTATTTAAGATGACAGCATTTTCCCGTGGTCAAATGTTGACAAAACTCCAGGGGTCGTTGTAATCTTAAAATGGTGACGTGTATGAAATTTGTGAAAATCGGACACACAAGAGGTACGTTTTCTAAAACTTGAAAATCATCAAATTGGGGATTTTAACACAAAATGGCACATTCATCTTTTTTATGGTTTTGCTCACCATGATGTCATTGGCTTGGGGGGGGGGCATTTACTATTCCCAAAATTCATTTTGCGGGGTACTAGTTGTGTGCAAATTTTGTTGCACACACATTTTGACTGCTGCAGGACATTATTAGTCAATAAAAAATCTTAAAGTTCTCTTTTGTTTAAAGAAACACTATGTGTGGAATCAGCTAAAGAAAAAACTTTTCATATTCAATAGATTGGCAAACTCCAAAAGCAGTTCTGACATTTCTCTTGAAATAGATGTAGTAATATTTATATTAAATATCCCCTCATACAATTTTACTTTAAGTTACATTTCTTCGCCCATTTTAAAAACTACAAATCCAAAGTAGTCTAGTTATTGGTGAAAACGTAAAGATACAAGGTCATTTAGAATTTATCGACTATAGTGGATTCTAAATGATGTTAGGAATGCAAGAAACACAGTCCCAGATATGTTGGATTAAACATATCAAAAAACTAATGAGTGCCTCATTCAGTCTTTATAGGCATAAACTTGTCTATCACACCACAATAAGAGAAAGAGGTGATTTAAGTAGAATATTTATAGGTGTCGATGGAAAACTGGATCCATGCATTCCTTTATTGTAACATTGCCAAACTCCAGTCTGATGTCCATTTGTCCACAGAGCCAGTGTAAAGTGTGGTTTAAGTTTCTGTTCTTATTTCCTATTTGTTTTAAATAAACAACTTCAATATCCCATCGGCATTTGAACAGGATTATCTGCATGGCTTAAAGCCCCATTCCGATGATAATTGTGTTTTTGACATGGTTTTGTAGGCTTTTTTTTATCATGATAAAAGACATATGTAAGGAAAATAAGCTTCAAAATTGCATTTCTAAGTATTTCTTTATTCAAATCGTGAATCAGGAGCAGACAAAAAAATCCCATTTGAAAAAGCTTGTTGATGTGACTTAGGCCCTTCAATGGCAAGCTATAAGCTCTGTGCTCTGTTCCATTCTGATGCATCCACTTGCAGACAACTATGTCCATGAATGTCTTCATTTTTCTCGTCTGAGCTGATTCTTGCCTCAAAATTGTATGACTCAATTGCTCCGATATTGCTCACTACATTTGTTGCACCGGTAATGTTAGGTTGGGGTCATGGGGGCTTTCAACTAGCAGGAGAGGGTGTAAACAAAGAAAAAAAGAGAATTGGGAGCAGGCTTATGCTGCACCAATAGTTCGGCCAAGAACTTAGAAGCAAATTTCTGATAAACTACCGGAGCCCTGCAGAAACTAGAAAACGACATAGTATTTTTGCTTTTGGCTAAAAACAGCATAATCATAATTAAAAAAGCACTGGGGAAGCTTTACTAACAGATCAAAAGATGATCGAAGTGGGACTTCAAATACTTTTGTAGGTTTTTTTTTTTTTTTTTTTTTTTGTTGTTACTTTTGTTCATCTCCAAAACCAGTTTGAACATTTACCTTTATCCCATGGCATTAAAACAAGTTATTTTCATGTAAAGACTTGCTGCTTGCTGGACTTTTCTTTTTTTTTTTTTTTTTTGGAAATATTTCTTGAAGTTCTTAAAGTGGTTGGAAAATTCAATAGCATCAGCTGTTAAAAATGGTTTGAACTGATAATTTTGACACCAATCCCACCTTATGAGCCATGTCTTAGTCAATTTCTACATGGGAAAATGTAGTAAAGAGCTTATACAACACTGATTTAACATTTTACGGTGCTGGCTTCAAGAAGTAGTTGAAAACATACTGATAATGTTGTGGTTGGTTGATGCGGTTAACATTGGAGCCACAATGCAAAGACATTTAAACAGATTTTCTGGGCTGTAGTCCATTAAAAATGCACTAAATGGACTGAAGCAATGTGGTAAACTGTCAACTGGTCCAATAAGCCAAAACATTCTGAAATTGCTTTTGGAAAGCAAGGGGAGCAGTTCAAGAGAAGTGGTTGTTATCCATAACACTTTAAATCTATTACATGCCCATACTTAGGAAACTGAATGCATAACCCAACTCGTCCAGTTTTGAACACTTTTGACTAAATGTGTGTTCTTCAACCTGTGTTCCCCTCCAAACTTGTAAAAGTCCAGTTAGTTTTCCTCATGCATGTCTCATTTAAAAGATATGTCCATCATTGAGCAGTGAAAGCATGTAAACATTAGGAACGGCAATGTAGCACATTATGTTTGTGAACAGCAGTCTGGTACAGACAGATGAGGCCACTCTTGTTCAACATGTATAAACTGAGATTTGATGAGCGGTTAGAAGCAAAGTGCACGATACAACAATGAGAGGGGAGGGCTAGGGTGAGGAAGGGAGAAAGAGAAATATGTATGCAGAATAAATGGGGGAAAAAGACGGAGTGGAGAAAGGTGAGAAAGGTAAGTCTTCTCAGGGATGCAGCAATGATTAATGTGATGCTGTCACAGAGGTGGAGAGGGGAAACCACAGTGATAGGGGAAGAGTCATGGCCAAGTGCAGAAAAAAAAGGATACGATGTGGAAATGGGGAAGAAGAGAGAAAGATGATGGCAACACGGCATGAAAAGATTTTAGGACAGACTTTGTATGGGGGAAACTGTGCAAAACGAGAGGGGAGGAGGCATAAAAGGATTTTAAGAAACACTATTAGAGGGAATGGGAAGATGGAACCAGGACAATGTGTGTAGGAGAGGATAGAGATGTTGAAAAGGGACATGGTAGAGATTCTTGAAAAATGAAGAGGTGCAAATTATGGAATGCATTGATAGACAAAGTCAAAAACATAGATGTGATGTCATGTCACGTGGATTTGGTGTGAGCCTGACGTGTGGTTGTAATGGAGAAAGGGATCAACAGAACGATCAATAAAGATTGATCATTTGCTGTGTGTTACAGAATAGTTCGAACTGTTCAACAGGATAATGCGGATATATGTCTTTGTGTGACATGTTGCCATAAATCCTGGCTCTGTATAAATCAGACACTGCAGGGGTCTGTATGCACATTTATTTCTCTTCTTCACCTTTGCCCTCACTTTGCTTTATTACCCCAGTTTATCAAATGGCCTTTTCAATTGTCCGTATTGTCTTAAGACAGCAATAGGTTGACAATAAAAAGGTAATGGAAAAGAGTCTAAGTGGATCCATTTGGTAGTTGAAGGATTTATTGTGAAAAGTGCAGCCTGAGAAAGACACCCAAAGCACACAGCTTTTTCTTAGATGTCATGGTCTGTATATTTGTATTTAAAATCCCTTTAAAAATCTTAGGTCATTTTTAACAAATGCATAGATTTACAGTCACGCGAAAGACAAGTGCTCTTTATAAAGATGGAAAACAAGCAACGCGTGCAACCAGATAAACTAAACAACCTTAAATATTAAACTATTTGACATGTTTAAATCTCTTTTTCCTATTTTATTGTTGTGTTCATGTCATACCAATAATAACCCCCAGCTAAGGACGCAAAGGACAGCATCTTAAGTCAGTGCGCAGTGCAGGATGTTTCCCACCAGTGTGGACTCTTAATCACACAAGTCTGCAGAAAATGTAAGCAGTATCAAAAAGGAGAATTTTTAATGTAATTCTAAAGATGAGAGGAGGCCTGCAAAGCATATGATAGGAGCTGAATCTACACAGAGCCTTTAAGACTTCCAATTCAGGCTTTTTTTTTTTTTTTTTTTTTTTACTCTAGCAGTTTGTGCTGCATGCCTCAAAAAATATTCAAAATATTTTGTTCTCAGTGAAAAAAATGTAGTCACTTTTACAACCCCTCACCCCCCTCACCCCATCCCCCACCCCCAAAAAATATTTCACAGGTTTTCCTGAAGAATAATCTTGGGAGAAGTTATAGATGGTCCATTATTAAGTAGATGATGTCCAAAGCTTAACAATACCACACCAAGAGCATGTTGCTTCTGTTATTAAACTTCACACACCAACTTTACTCAAGTTTGAGTAGAAATAATTGGCATGTTTTTTTTTTTTTTTTTTTTTAAGTAAATAGAGGCACCAAGAAATAAATGCTATCATCAAGCAATCCAAATGTAAGGATCCCAAACTATTTTTGCATGCAGGCTTTGTCCTTTATTGACCTACAGCTGGCTGGAGAAGTCTCAAACAAGCCTTCCCAAACTGGATTGTTATCTACTTTCTCTTGTTTTGCAGAGTCATCACGTCCACTTTCATTCCTTCTTGTTGAACGCTGATGATCCTTGAAGTTTTGCAGTACAGTGGGGAATGTGAGAATTTCATACATTCTGACCAAGCTGATTTAGCATGCATGGCCCGAGGAACAATGCCTTTCGATTAGACCCTATTTTGTTGGAGAGGGAATTATGTTGATTGGCCGAGGGGATGTGGATTGACATTGATTGGTCCCGGCTTGTTTGTGCGGGCAGGAAGTGTTTTGCATAATGGAGGCATTCGCAGTCTGCTGAGGCTCTGTGAGCGGTAAACCAGGCCAGAATACACAAGTCTGAACTTAACAGTAAAAGAGGAACACTAAAATTAATGCACTGCAATTTTCCCTGGTTTTTGTTGTCTCAAAGAGAATAAAAGAAAGAAGGCAAAGCAAAAAGAGGGGAACGAGATCAGACAGAAGAAAGAGAGTGTTGTGTCTCCTGTTTATCATTGTTTGTGGTGACAGGGACAGGTGGAGGCTGACAGCAGGAAGTTTACAAAAAACGACAGTTAAATAAAGGTGAGATGGAGGGAGGGAAATTAGTTAAAAGAGAAAAGCAAAAGAAGGAAGGACATTCCCAGACTAAATACCAGTCTATAAATGGCTGCCACCACTTCTGTTGTCTTTTTGCTCAGAGTGGTAGCTGTTGTAGATAAATCTCCAAGATTGTAATGGTTTAAAATTGTTTAATTGATTTACCACCTCTTTCAAAGTTTTCTTTGACCACTTCTTTGTAATCACACAATCATCATCATAGCATAGTCATAATTAATAGCTGATCACATTAATGTGATGAAGATGTGGAAGGACTTTTGCAATCAGCCCTAAAGAGCTTTAGGTTAGAAATGATACTTTCTGTTAAGTGATATGGGCATAGACTAATAAATTAAGTGGGACCTCATTAAACATTGTTTTTGTCGAGCAAAAAAAATATTAATAACCACCACTAGATTTTTCATGGTACCTTGCTTATTTACTCATGCAAGACAGTTATCTCCACACGCAATAGGTAATTAAATTAGTAATCAAACATAGCCAGGTAATAACAATATTGGCAAACTACATTTTTTATTTGGCTTTGCGGCAAGCAAAACATACCAGACTGTACCTCACCTTCTCCTAAAAGTTGTTAGGATGGGCTCCAGGACCCCCCGAGACCCTGACTAAGAAAGAGCGAGTCAAAAGTAGGATGTTTTTTTTTTTTTTTTTTTTTTTGTGAGAATGGCATAAGAAATATCACTGGCCCTCTTCAAAGAGGCTTTTAGTTATTTAGAGGTTATTCTTGATTTGGTTCTAACGCGATAAACCATGTTATTTTTTATCAAACTTACGAGACTTTAAAAAAAAAAAAACTTTATAATCTAGAGCACCATACATACAAATTAATTATGGTTGTGCTTACCAATGTTGAAGCAATTTTGAGAGGTACATGGCGCTCTGTCAAAATGTCAGTCTGGTTTTATTTTGTACAAGTTGCAAACGCGGTTGGGTGTTAATCTAAATATGCTAATGTAGCTAATGTGTAGTGGTGTTTTTTATGTGTTATACCAAGTTAAGGGGTTAGCATAGTCACAGTAATGTTTGTTTTTGTGGCGTCAGTATGTGTTACACGGTTAGGTGTTATAGTAAATACACTAACACAGCTAATGTGTAGCAGTGGCTGAATATGTGTTATCAACAAGGTTGGGAGTTAGCATAATCATAGTAACATTTGTTTTAGCGAAAGCAGTCTGTTTTTTTGCGTGTTGCAAAAAAAGTTGGGAGTTACATTGCTAAAGCTTATACTGTGGCTAGCGTGTAGTGTGTCAAACAAGTTCTAGAATATCGTGAACACAGTTAATAAGTCTGACTGACAGACGTTTGACTGTTTGGTGTGCCTCATGTATAACACAAGATGAAAATAGACCAGTTATTGACAGTGCACAATAGTCCATAAAATACAATACACTGTATGTTGGTTAAGTGTCTTGGAGGTGGACATGTTCACAAATCTTAAATCCTGAAATATGAGTCTTCATTACAACAAAAAGAATACTTGTAAAAAGTTTTGTTAGTAACGGACAGCTTCTTCTGCATCTTTTCATAAAATGTGAACTATACGAGTGTGTCTAGTTGGTTTAAAATATCTCCTAAATTGTCAGAAGGAGCAACATGTGGAAAGTTTATGCAGTTTTAGATTATGGTCATTACTTCCTGGTTGTTTTAAACTAATTTCACAAGGAAAAATGAAAGTCACTTTTCTGTTTTTCACTGTAAGCTTTTCACTTTAACTTTTTACTGTGATGCATTTATTGTGTGTGGATTTGTGTGAAAGTGCATAGTGTGCATATACATGTGAGATTAAACCTAATTGTTAGAGAAAAAGTTCCACCCCTTTGACACGAGTGATTCGTCTGCAATCAGAGAGAGTAAATTCAGGAAATAACAAACCCAAACCCTGAAAATCTGATTAAAGGTTAAGGGAACCGAACCCTGGAGTGGGAGAAGAATGGAGAGAGAGAGAAAAAATGAAGTAGCAAAGCAAAGAAACCCAGGAAAGTGTCTAAAGAGGATGATCATGGCT
Organism: Adrianichthys oophorus; assembly: GCA_036245035.1. NCBI lineage: Eukaryota > Metazoa > Chordata > Actinopteri > Beloniformes > Adrianichthyidae > Adrianichthys > Adrianichthys oophorus. Next base: position 22,480,683 of record BSAI01000072.1, on the reverse strand, counting down.
TATCAAACAGGAAAACAAAAAGGGAGTGAAACTCGAGGACAGAATATAACGAGATCTGCAGGAGCAAATGAAGGTAGAGAAGACAAGAGAATCGTATGAGAGTGCAGATAGGAAAGTCAATGAAGACCAAAAGAGGCAACCATAAAATAAATATAAATCTGAGTACAAAGTGTAAGGAAAAGAGAAAAAGGCAATACCATTGTAATAACATGTGAATACAGACTATTTTAGTGAATATAGTCACTGAAGCTGAAAAAGCCTGAGTGATGGTTTTCTTAATGAAGATATTGGTCTTTGGTGGAAGTACTGTGTCCAAGACAACAAAACATTTGATCAAGATAAAGCTTTTTATTTATTAGATTGTGTACATTTCCAGAGGTGAGATCAAGTCATTGTTTGTCACAAGTCACAAGTAAGTTTCAAGTCAAGACCAACAACAGGTAATATTATTCACAGACCATGTGTGCTTGTAGGAACTGTATTTATCAAAATGTTGCAAGCCTATTAGGTAAATTGCCTCTGAGCTCATGCATCTCTATTTCAATAATCCAAAATGATTTCTCTTTATCAAAAACCCAGCTTGCCACATTTGCAATTGTGATAAACTGGAGATGGAAGGAAATCAAAGTAAAGTCTAGATATTAAATCCTCTCACTACAGACCATTGATGGGTTGGGTTTGTGGCTGAAGAGGCGCTGACTCTTTCAGAGTCAGATTCACAAACATATGAACACAAATATATATACTAACTACTGACTGTGTTTCATATCTCATATCAGCATCTTTTTATAAGATACATACATATTTGACTGAGGAAAAATGTAGGGCTCTTAATGTTAACACGATAATAATAAAAAAAATAAATAAATAACGTGTTATTTTTTAATGCAGATTAATTACACTTTAGAGGCAACGGTTTTCCACTTCGCAATCAATATTTAGTACTTTATTCTTGTTATTTTTTCCACAAAAAACTCTGGTTTGGGTTTTGTTGTGATTTTTGAATTGTCTCTCAGTCACCAATTTCAGGTTCATGCTCAACAGCTGTCTTCATTTCTGTTACCCTCAGCTTATTTAAGTGTCTGGTTTTCAGTTAATCGTTGTCAGGTCATCTGTTTTGTTATGCTCTGCCACCTTATTGTTTCTCCCATGGGTTTTTGTCATGTTTAAGTTTGTTTATTAAATGTTTAAGTTTCCGCCCCCAAGCCTCGTCTCCTGCATTCTGGGTCCTCCACCACCACTTCTGTGACAAAACTGTTATGATAACACACGAATGCGTCGCTGGGCCGGCAGACCACAACTGCAACGGCAAAGGAAAGCGAAATACAGTATATGTGTGTTGATCATCACAACAGATTCAATAAAGCAGTTCAGAGAGAAAGTTCACCTCTAACTGCTTGTTTTTATCCAGAAGATGAAGCAAAAAGTTTATTGTAGAGTAGCAGTGATATAAAAGATTTGGGCTATGTGACTGGAACTACTTTTTAAGGTGCGCATCAGCATCCAGCAGCCAATCAGCATAGAGTATTAAGTATTAAGTTTCCGCCACCAAGCCTGGTCTCCTGCATTCTGGGTACTCCACCGCCATTTTTGTGACATAATGACCTGACCACTTTGGAGCCAACAAGAGACTTTTCAGTCCACACTATGCAACATCAGAGGGGTTTTCCTGCAGCCATATTCATGCCAAGTCATCTCCACCCAATCTGTTTCTGAGGGGGATTGCCAGGGCCGTCCTTCAAGCTTCCTCTTCCTATGGAGGGTCACTGGGGCTGCTCCTCTTATTGTGTCTGTTCCTGAGGACGGTCACCTTGGCCAAGCTTCACATTCCTTGTTCCTGCTGAGGGTCCCCGGGGCTGCTACTCTTCATGTGTTTGTTCCTGAGGAGGGTCGCCGGAGTCACGCTTCATGGTTCCTGAGGATGGTTGCCGCTCATACCCCTTGGCTGTTTGTCCTGTTCCAGAGGAGGGTTGTTGAGGCTGCTCCCCTTCATGTTTCCTGACCCTATGGAGAGTTGTTGGGACTGCTACTCTTCACATCTGTTGCTGAGGAGGGATTCTGATACCCTCACATCTGTCTGGCTGCAGGACCCCTAAATGTGTTTTTGACTTTTTCTTTGTTCCTCCATGTTTCTTCCTCCCAGGTTTTTTTTTTATTTTTGGGCACCTGGGATCTGCCCTTTTGGGGAGGGGTACTGCCAGGATTGTGAACTCTGGTTTGGGTTTTGTTGTGATTTTTGAATTGTTCCTCAGTCACCAATTTCAGGTTCATGTTCAACAGCTGTCTTAATTTCTGTTAATTACCCTCAGCCTATTTAAGTTAAATAATTTAATAATTAATCACGATCCAAAAGTGTGATCAATATGAATATATTTTTTAAATCAATTGACGGCACTAGTAAAATGAATAGTGGTTCAGCATGACACCAAAAAACAAGCACAAAAAAAATGAGAATACTACATCTGTTTTATGTACCCCTTAAGCCCTGGCATCCACGTATGTGGATATCACATTTTGGTTTATATTTTCACAGCACTTTATTCTGATTAACTGGGGCCCTGTGACTACATGTTTAGATTGTTAGCTCAAATATTAGCTTGGGTCATAGGAGGTTAACATTTTTGTTGTGAATACAATTTGTCTTTGTTTTGAATACGACTTTTCTTTGCCTTGAATATGAAATGTTCCCTGTTTCTTCTCCCCCCACCCAACTCCCCCCCCCCCCCCCCCCCCCCCCCCCCACACACACACCCCCACACACACACACACACACATACACACACATATATATATATATTTGACAATAAGTTAACATGGGAAACTGTATTTGAGACAAAAAAGTAGGATTTAAACAGAAATGTTAAATGTAAACCAAAATTTTGTATTTGCATATTTTTTTACAGAGTTGTTCACAAAGTATTAATTTGTTCATGTTGTAATTAAACAGGAAATACTCATAATACAGAGATTTTGAGTATATGTATGGTTTAATTGTATTATCCAATTTTTGGCACATTTTTTGACCAGGATCTGAGCGATGGAAATGTCAAAATCACCAGCAATTTGATTGGTTGGATTGTCAGATCAAACCAATGTGGATCTAATTTCATTGGATGTTGTGTCGACATCACACATGGATGTAAACAAAGACAGATAGACTGCGGTACAGGCTCTGTCAATATACTTTTTTAAATCTTTGGATTATGGGGGAAAAAGCAAGTCTTTCCGAGTCAGAGGGCTAAAATCCGAGTCAGGTCACAAGTTATTGATTTTAAAGTCTAAGTCAAGACATGAGTCACTGCTGTGAAAGTCCAAGTCAAGTCTAAAGCCATCAAATTCACACCTCTGCACATCTCTTTAGTTTCTTCCGGTAGGATTGGCATGCAGAAAACTTGGGTTTGCTTCCCAGAGAGCACAATGAGCTAAATGAGCTTCACGCTGTTGCCTAAAAACTATAGTATGTAGCCACAAGGGGACCCCAGTCTTGGTCTTCCTGTGCCTGTCCCCAGCCCGGGTGAAATGCAGGGTTGTGTCAGGAAGGGCATCTGGCGTAAAACCCTCTGCCAGACCATCTATAAGAATCAGGGAAAGCTGATTTACTGCGGTGACCCTAATGGAATGGGATGAAAGGTGAACAGCAAAGATAACAGAAAGTCTGACTGGTCTTTTCATCACTGCACTTCAGATTGCATATCTTACTAACCGTAGCTAAATCCAATGCAAAACCTGCCAAAACAGCCTGATTTCCTGATTATATTATTAGAATAAAAGTTTAAAGAAACATAATTTTTAAAACATTTGTCATCAGAACATTTGCTCAGCTTTTGGATCTCTGTGTGTTTTTATTATTTTTATATCTTTTTAATACAGTTTTGACTCCACTACATTGTGTACTGTTGGAGGAGGAATGAAAACTGAGACCGTTTCTCACCCTTTTTCCTCTGTCTTTCTTTCTTTATTAACCCAGCAGCTGTAAGGGTTGTTGAGTTTCTTTTTCCATTCAGTGACAAAGCCCTTTATGGAAGGACTCTGACTCAGAGAGGGGGCTTTCTTATGTGTCGGAAGCCGTAACAATTACATAGCCATGCCAGCACAAGGACACAAAAAGTCATGATTTTAGCCGTGATTCTGGTTTGATGTGATTAAAAAGTGAGTCTGATGCTGCAGTTATAGATGAATGTAGAAACCTTAAATGTTCTGAAACACAAACTGAGTAACATGGAAGTTAATAGAATAAAATGTATAACTGGTTAATTATAGCATTTACATTGCCCATTAAGTGGGAGACTCTCAGAATTAGGTTTGGGTCTGGATTATTGAGATTCATTCATTTGGAAGGCATTTAGTAGGGTTTTTTGCGTTATACCATGTCTTTAAAAACATACTTTTGTCATTCCATTATGAATTTTACCAAGAGAAATTTCTAAATTTGTCACACCTGACAAAACAAGGTTTTCTCATGAATTTAAGCCTGTCACTTCTTGGTGTTCTCCAAAAGTGGGGGGTAAATACTGCTTTCAAAAGAGGCCTGACATGGCTTAGTGTTTTTGAATTTTAACACAGCGTAGTTGGAGGAAAACATGTCCATCTAAACCACCTGTTATAGATGCAAGACATATTCATGAGAACTACTGCTCAGTTTTTACTTCCTAGTGCTTCTAAGTTCATAGTTTGCATTTTTTTAAATTTTAGCTTTAGATTTATTCAAATCAATGATGTGCATGTTAGAAATGGAAAAAAAAAATCTTTGTATCTAAGGTGGAAAAATACACGAGTGTCTTTAGATATGCAGAATTGAATTATTGAGACAATAACAAATTGTGGATGCCTCCAGAAATACATTCAATTTGCCTATTGTCCTCATCTCCAAGCCTGTACATGAACTTTCATTATTCCTGAATCAATATTCCTTATCATTCATGAAAATCTGAAGTAATAACAATCAATTTTCAGTTAAAAGTAGAGTGTAAGCTATTTTGTGACAAACTGGGAAGGAAACATGTTGCGTTCACCGAAAAGCGCTTCAAATTCCCAAAGCCGAAATACATCAAACCGCCGAACTGCAACCAGTGTTGGGTAAGTTACTTCTAAAAAGTAATTGATTACTTTACTTAGTTATTGGATCAAAATTGTAATGAAACTACTTTACTCATTACCTATTAGAAAAACTAATTTACTACTCCTAACTTTACTTTACTTTTTTCTACTCATATACACATTTTTAAGGGAAGACCAGCTTTGCACAAAAAGATCCTCTTGTCTTTTATTTAACAGAGCTCCTTTGAAAAAGAGATTTTTAATCGCAATAGGACTTATCTGATTAAATAAAAGTAAATTATGAAAACTATATTTTTAGAGCAATAACGTTGTTCAAGATATGAATGTGGTTCAAGACATAATCTGGCTTCATTTGAATTCAGACAATAGTGGTAACAAATGACATAAAAATAAATTAATGTTACCACGTATGTGGTCTATGCTACAGCTCAAAGTCAGATGTGAAAATCATGTTACGTCATATTCATCTCTATCAAATTAGCCAGTTTTTTGAAAACACAAAGAACTTCCAAATGCCTCCATGTTCATTTTGTCAAATGTATGTGTTTCATTACAATGAGTTGCACCCAATGCATCAGTCTCTCTATCTCCTTTTACATCTGCCTTTGTGCACAGTTCTGCACGGCTGCAAGTCTACCAAACTATGCCCCCCACCCCCACGGAGCGCATTAAGCACAAACTCATATTGACCAGTCGTGTGCGACTTAGAGACAAAAAGAAAGAAAGAAAGAAAGAAAGAAAGAAAGAAAGAAAGAAAGAAAGAAAGAAAGAAAGAGAAGGAAAGAAAGGGTGAATTAACAAAAAAAAAAAAAATCAGCTCAGAGTTCGAAGGAGCGGACTCTTGTCTTTCGTACCAAAGAGTGGCTTTAAAGTCGTTTAATTCGTAACAGACACATCAGTATACAGGGCAGGTGTCTGCTCTGCCTCTCACTTGCTGCTCTGCATAGAAGACAGGACTCCTTGCAGGGCAGCATCTCTTTTTCTCTTATCTTTAAGGCAGTTTGGAAAGCACCTTGACTATGACATCTTCATAATGAGGACATGTCTGTACTTTAACCCGTCCCCAACTCCGCTTGCACATGCGTGTGCACATGCGGCAATTATTCAATTTTGTTTTAAATTAATCTGCATTTTCGCTTCATCTAACCGAGAGAAAATGTCAGAGCCTACAAAACCTAAGTAACTAAGTAGCAAGGGTTATTATCCAGTAACTGTAATTACTTACCGAAATTTGTACTATAATTCGTTATGTTACTCTGTTACTGACAAACGTAATAACATTACAGTAATTCGTAACTTTGTAATCCGTAACCCCCAACACTGACTGCAACTGCATTTTTTTGCAAAAGGTAACTATCATTGTTAAATTTGATACATGCATGGTTGTAGATGTTGTTTTTTTTTGTTTTTTTTTTTAAATGCAGAACATTTTCAAGCATTTCTTACTGTACGTAGCTCTTGATTGCCAAGTACTGCTCTTACCTCATGAAATAACCCACTTGGGAACAGCTGTTTATAGATATCAGACAGTACAAAAACAAGTTGGTGACTTATGAAAGTGGAATCTAATTACATAAAAACTAAAGTAGAACAAAGAAACAATGAACACAGAACAGCAGCAGTATAGAAATGTTTGTTTTATGCACCATGAGCATTATTTATTCGAATGGGATCATAAAACAGTGACATTTTGAGTGACAATTTAAATATAAAATACTGCCAGACAACATGTAAGTTGCATTTGAACTTTCCAGGATGGCAATGAAGTATAAAATGGCTGGAAACTACTTTAAATCAATGTTATTAAGTTTTTCTTTATTAGAAGTCTTTATTAGAATTGCTGCAGGAGTTCATGTAGGGAGTTTAGGGTTAAGATCCATGCTTAGAGACCAGACAGCTGAGTAATAACATAATTAATAAAGTACATACATCTCTGAAAACATGTGTCATCATGGTTAGGTACTCCCACAGGAGACTGCTGTCAGTTGTAAGGCATTCAGGATGCATTATCCTTTGTTATTGTTGTGTTTCATTAATATCATATAATCTCCAGTACGGTCTATGTCATTTAAACAACTCCGATGATAATTGAGTTTTTGGTGTTTTTAACATGGCCTTGTGGCATTTTTCTCATGATGGAGAACACACACAAAGAAAATTAAGCTTGAAATTGCAATTGAATCAGGAGCTGATGAAAAAAATGCTGTTTTAAAGAAGCTATTCTCAGCAGGCCAAAAGCTCCCTGCTCCGCTCCATTCTGATACATCCACTTCTAGATGTCTAGATCCATGTATGCCTTTGTTTTCCTTGTCTGAGCTGGCATCTGGCTCAAAACTATAAAGCTGGATAGCTCTGATATTGGTTGCCGTTTTTGCTGCAACGGTGATGTTAGCTTGGGGATGTGAGTGAGTGTAAACACATGGGTGATGGGGTGTGGGGTTGGGCTTACTTCACACCAATGGTCCCGCCCACAACTCAGAGGTAAATTTCTGATAAACTACTGCAACTCTGCAGAAACTATGTCATAGAAAATGTTTTTTTTTTGGCAAAAAAATGGCACAATCATTATGTAAATACCACTGGTAAAGCTTTTACAATAGCACAATATTGTCGGACTGGGACTTTAACTTTCATTGTATTGGACATGGTTTAGCCACCTCAGTCTAACTCGCCCTAACATTTCTTCAATGTTGAAAACCAAAACGTTTTCTTTATCCCGGCTACACTTTCATTTGCACTTCTAGAGGTATACCCTCAGTCTTTTCTTTAGTGCCACAGTCTAATTATATGTTTAATCATGGTGGTCTAACCTCATTCTGTACATTTTGCAGTTGACTCTGAAACTTTCATGAAGTTTCTTCATATACTTCTCTCTAATCAATCCACCCCTCCTGCACTTTCCTCACCTCATTTTCACTCTCTTCATTGCTCTGAATTGCAGATTACATATTTACTTTATTATTAATACTGCGAACAGCCTAAGCTTGATAACCTTTCACTTCTTGTAATAATCTTCAAGTTCAGTCATACAGCAACAGCAATTTTGTTAAGATATAAAGACATTTGGACTACATGATGACTCCGTGCTTCACATAGTTTGAAAGCTATGCTTTATTTGAAATTAAATTTGAATTATTTGTCATTGATTACACTAACTGAACAATTAATGGTGTTTGGTTACTATCATAAGTTCCCACAAAATAAAAATCCCAGCAGAACAGAACAATTTAGTGCAGCAGGAAATGCTTTTTTTTTTTAATTGACAGACTAAAAGGGATGCCAAATTAACAAACATGAACCAGCACTCGTTGTGAATCATGTTCAGTTTTTAAAGAATGGTAGAGGTAATCTCGTCAATAATAACTGGAATACTGTAGCCCACTACTAAGTTGTTTATTTTTCATGAAATTTGCATTTGTTAATTCAAAGATTTTGAAAAAGAAAAAAAGCTTTCAAAAACCGAAAATCTATTATTTAATGCTGCACAATAAAGGATTTAACAACTCAAACAGAATATTTTTCATCCTATTGTTTCTGGGACTACATGAACAAGCGCACAGAGACGGAAAAACACATTGTTAAGGACTGGGCCGCTTTCTCTGAACTGGACCGTAACATGCTTTTACTTTCTAAGATCTCTTCCAGTGCTGTACACCAATGGTCCCAAACCTTTTTACAGTGTGAACAGGTTTCATGTCAGCAGGCCTGGCCCTGGGCTGCATGACACCATAGGCGAAAAGAATTTTTCACCCCTGCCTAGGTCGCCAATGCTTGGGCCAGCCCTGCATGTTAGACAATTTCTTCATGAACCTTTAAGGTTTGGAGGATGAATTTAACAAAATAAAAGTATTTGTCTGGAATAAAAATACAACGATAAACATTGATTCACTCTGTTTGTAACTTTTTTAGCAGTGTCCTCGTAACATTAGAGACCAAACAGTTAGAGTGTTCCAGGTGGGGGTCACATGGACCACATGCTTTTATTGTGGTATCTGATTGGCCAGTTTAGAACTAGCATAACTTGCAATGAAAAAAATGTCATGAAAAAATAAATGAATAGATTTAGCAAGAACACATTGAAAATAGGTACCAGGGCAAGAGTGGATATTCGGACACATAGAATGACTGAGTGCTGTTTATTTCTCTTTTAAAGTCTATGAGATTTTGGCTTTTTGGGACCAGCGAGTACTTCCTGTTTGGAACATGAGGGACGAGGGGTGACTTATGGAGACTAGGTACTATTTAGGGTGAGTAAAAAAAAATCCTATACTGCACTAACAATGTATAAGTTAAAATGGTCAAAATAGAAAGGGGAAGTTTAACCCTGTTAATTCAAATACAACAAATTCTACATATCTATGAGTTTTAAGTATTATTACATGTTCTACACTATTTTAGAGGCTTGTAGGAGAAAATGTAATAAATTGAAGTGTTATAAAGAAATTATTAGAGACAAGTAGACCCCCCCCCCTACTTTCCCCCCAAAGTAAATTAGTTGGAGATAAAAATATCCACCAGTCAGACCAACATAGGCTTATTCAGTGGAAATGTATGCTTGAACAGATTGGAAACAGTTGCTGGGATTACTCTTTCTCTATCTCTTACACCACCAATTCAGAGCTGCAAAATGTTTTACGGCCAAACAAAGTAAACAAGGTGAACAGAAAGATATATTTGACTCTTGCATTTGTGAGTATCTGTTTGTGCAGCTGTTCAGCCAGAAACAGAATGGGTAGAAATTGACTTTGTAAGTATCATAAAAAGTTTGTGACAGTTTTACACTTTATATTTTTATCAGCCTCATGTGGCAAAAGCAATTTAAGTATTTATAGACTTACGAAGGTTAAAGTGAAAGACAAGAGAGGCAACAAACAGCAACATTAAAAAATAAATGGAAGTCCAAATCGCATAGGAGAGCTATTGTTGAGGAGTAAATTTTTTAAGTCAAAATTGCTAAAATAAATTGTGCTGGAGAGGGATGCAAAATTGAAGGCTCAGGAACTTTAGGAGAGTGTGAATAAGATACTATGAAAATAGAGTGAGTAGATATTGTCAGAGAAGAAAACAACTATAGATGTTTTCTGTATAAACACAATTTCTTCAAAGTGGGGAATTTGAAACACAAGATAGAGTTTGTAATAAAGACACGGTTATAGCCTGCCACTTTCTGTAAATGGGTCAGAAAATATGTGAAGAAATGTCAAGAGGAGATGAAGATATAGCCACAAAGGGATAGAAAAGGGCCAAGTCAAATGCCTGAAACGCATTTTTTATGGAGGCAGAACCATTTGTGATTTGGATCTTTCTCTTTGGAGCATGAATCCAAAGCTGGCTAAGATGGAGCATATCCTGGAATCTGACTAGAAGACTGGAATGGATTACAGTTCTGAGTAAACTGATAAATAGATAAGAAAGGATAATTGAGAAAAGCTACAAAAAATAGGACTCTTCAAAAACTTGATGTAAGTAGTGCAAAAGTTTGGGAAGGAAAGGGAAGACAGAAGAAACAAAAGGGATAAATATTTTTATGCTTTGAAGTTGCAATGAAGTATTAGGAACTTTAAGGCTGTTATCTCACATGAGGGCACAAAAAAGAAAGAAAAAAAATCAGACAATGTAATGTCAAAATGATGCTACATTTTTACTGTTGCATGTTATTCAATAAATAGGGCCATAAAAAACAGAAGTCTATTCGCTGTATTGAAGGTTTTACTTGAATGGAGATCTTTCACTGTTTGCCTTTGCTTTAATTTCCATAGTGAATTACTGTAAAATGAATTAGATGCAAAAAAAAGAAAAAACAGCATTAAACCCATCCCATGGGGGAGCTGTGAGCTGCAGTCACAGCCACACTCATGAACTGCTTGGTGGTTTGACCCCTCAATGCTGAGTGTCAAGCAGTCTTTGAAATGACTCGGCCTGGATTTGAACCCATGACCTTCCAGTCTCAGGGTGGACACTACCACAAGGCCACTGAGCTGGTGTATATTGTCAAGTAAGGACAAGAACAGAATTGGCAAACTGGTGCTGCCATCTGCTTCTGTTCAGAGTTGTCCCTTTGAGCCTGTAATTAACACTGCACACTTTCATTTTTAATTTTCGCGTATACGTTTCTACGGTGGCCCTGAAGTGCAAATCACATTCACAAATCACTTGACATGAAACAATTTAAATATAACAACGAAAATTAGAAAAGCAAAACAAATAATATAAAAAACAAAATTAAATTTTAAAAATCAAAATAAAACTTCAGAAACCAGAAATAAATAAACGAAAAACTTTTCAGAAAAGAAAATTAAATTAAACATTTTAAAAATCACAATGACAAATAAAAAAGTAAAAAAAAACATTGTTTTAATAAAATTACATTTTAGAAATCAAAACCAAATCCAAGAAACCAAAACTGACATGTTCATTTGTTGTAGTTTTGGTTTTTCTTTCACTACCTGTTCTGTGCAGGTCTGTGTTCCTTTTCTCCTCCCTCTCACCTGTGTCTCCTGCTGGAGGTGTTCACAGCTGCATGTTGTTTAGTTGATTGTGTCTTTGTCTATTTAAGCCAGTGTGTTTCTGTCCCCTTTGTTAGAGTGTTTTGTGTGTTTAGGTGAGCTTGTGCTCTTCTAATTTAAGAAAACCACAAAACAAAACAACAACAACAACAAACAAAAAAACACCTCCAAACTTATCTCTCTTTGTCTGAGTTATTTAATTCTGCCCATAACAAAAACAAGCAAAAGAAAACTTTTCAAAAAATATGATGAAAAGAAACATTTTAAATATCATAACAAAAATGTAAAAAACAAAACAAAACAAAAAAAATTACATTACATTTTAAAAATCAAAATAAAATTCCGGAAACCAAAAATTTTTTTTTTTCGCAAAACAAATTAAATTAAGCATTTCAAAGGTCACAAACAATTTCGAAAAGTTGTTTTTTACATTTTGCATTTTGGTTACATCTGTATATTTTACTTAGACACAAATGCGTGTGGGTATGTGTGCGCGCGCGTGTTTGCATTCATGTTTTTTTTTTTTTTTTTTGGACAATTTATTTTGAGTGCAGTATGTTGCTGTTCATTCATAACTTAGTAAAAAAGCTAGTGTTAAAAGGTAAATAACTGCCCACAGGAACACTATACCCTCTGACAGATGAATATTTATGTACCAAAAGTGCGCTGTCAGGGTAAGTTACCGGGAAATTGATTGTAGCCAAGTGCGTTGAAATGACCATGCGGTGACTTAACCTAAACAAAAAAGACTGCAAATATTAATCAATCACAGTATCTTACTGGTGACACTGTTACCAGTGAGATACCGCAGAGGGTTCTACAGCGAGTTACCATGATGCGGTCCAAGGTTGTTTCACAACAACAAATTATACAGTATCATTCCGAGAGCAACGCTGAGTGGTACGTCACCCTCAACCCTGCGTCATGGTTTGATGCTGGCATCAGTGTTGCCAGCTTGTTACCATAAAGTGGAAAGGCAAAGTCTAACAGTGTTGCCAATACTGAATTTAAAGTTGTGTTGCAATGCATCATATCAAATGCTATAAATTCAATTAAAAGCATAGTGAAACAACTGTTTTGTTTTAGTGGTCCTTGAATTTACATCTTGCCATAAAAACCACAAAAGCATGAATGGTATTAAGTATTTTAACAAGTAATGAGATATATTAGCTTTTATTGCACAACATTGTTCATGTAAATGTGCATCAAGTATGCAGAAAAATGATCTGGATGACAAAGAACTACAAGAGTATTTCTAAATCCCTGAAACTATGACTCCATTTCCTGTTGAGTTGCAACAAACCAGGACAAAATCTAACTTTCTTCCTGGTCTGTCAATCGTTAAGTCTACAGACTATTATGTAAGTCCTCTGTTAATGCTGAAGTAGCTGTTTACCAGTAACTGGACATTGTCTGTGCTCCATGGGGTTCATTGTCATTCATCTTGCCTTCATTCTTGGTTGTTCCAACCCTCAATATCCTTCACCAACATCACCATTGTTCCTCCTCTCAACATGTCCAAACCATCTCAATCTGCTTCCCTGGATTTATCTCCAAAACACCTACCATGAACTGTTTCTCTGATAAATTAATTCCTTATCAAATAAACTAAACTCAAAATTAAGTATATTTCTCTTTTATCTGCTCCATTTTTCTTTGAAGATTTTTTTTTCTAGTTTTGATCATTTGGCCAATTTTTCTATGGTCTAATGAAATATATGTGCAGTCATAAGAAAGTCAGGAGGACTTATTGTCATGGTGCTAGTGTCCTTTCTTGACCATGTTTTTTTTTCTGTTTTTAAAGACTGATTTTATAAGCCATTAAAAATCCATTCTCACTTTTTTGCATCTTGTTTTTTAAAGACAACTGCACAGCTTTGCCACATCATACAAGAGGAAAGGACTGTGTCCAATAAATGCAATCGTGCCTAATCAAAGCATCACGCACAGAGAATCGTCCTTGATGTGCTGGAAAGATTCGTTGAGGTGGCAAGGAAAACAACGTTTCAGAGATGTTTTAGCAACTGCTGGTTTGTCAATAGAGAGATCAGTAATTAATTTGTTGCAATGCAAACAAAAAAAGAGCTACATTCTCTAAATTTAGAATGAACTGATAAACTGACAAGTGTTAGGAGTGTGATGAGGAAATAAGACCATACTTGCTTAGTGTAAAAGAACTGACTTCATTAACAGATGAATGTGCATGCAGACATATGACACATATATATAAAAAAAAATAGTAGGCAGTTTTCTGCAGAAATGAATGGACACACACAAGAACCTAAGGTAAGAGAGCATTTGTGTTTTTAGGTGATACATTCATTTATCTTCTATGCCGTTTTGTCTCTTTCAGGGTCATGGAGCTGCCGGAGCCTAACTCATGGGCGAAGCAGTGGACACTCCTGGACAGGTTGCCAGTCTGTCGCTGGGGCCACAATCGAGTACCCACGAACACTCGCATCCACACCTAGGGACAATTTAGAGTAACCAATTAACCTATGAAGCATGTTTTTGGATGTCCCTGGAGAAAACCCACGCATGCACGGGGAGAACATGCAAACTCCACACAGAAAGGTCCCCCATAGGTGACACTGTTTCAAATCCCCCAGACAGGACTTGAGCTGGGGACCTTCTTACTGTGAGGCAAGAGCGCTAACCACTGCGCCACCATGCAGCCTAGGTGATACAATTAACTGAAAATATAAAGTCCTGTGCGTAATGGGCTGCATGCCTGCTGTTAAAAATGTTTCTACGGGAGGGGAATGTTTTGTTAAAGTATACAACATGAGACAGTGCTCAATGTGTCTGTGGATTTAAAGGGAATTTTTACAAAGTAATGTGTCAGACTGAAAGTCATTGTCTCAGAAATATCAAATTGTTTGGATAGAATCTCTGATATTGAAAAATAGCATAAAAAATAGAAACGTAAGAATATAAGAAATAACATTGAGGTTCCTATTCTCAGACCCATCAGATTCTCCTGTTATCAAACTCAGCCTCTGAGCTCATATTTGTTAATCCAAGCATAAACTTGTCAACACAAATGATGATGTTTTCACAGTAGTTGTCCATGAACTGATGTGGTTGGTCGCATCAGCCCAATACTGACACATTAGGACTGATACCAAGTCTGTCAGGGTTTTGTGTTTGTCTAACCCATAAATAGTACCCATTGCATCAGATTTTCTTTCAGCAAAATATTTATATTTTCTGTGATGCACCATTTTTCAGTATGGTGTACAAACTGCTTAAAATCTGTCAAAAGCATAATTTTAAAGCTATTTTGACACAATTAGATGAACTGCCACACATATTTTATACACCATCAGTGTGTGAATGTGTGTGTGAATGGGACCGTGACTGTGAAGCGCTTTGGGCCTTCAATGAAGGTAGAAAAGCACTAAATAAGTATTTGCCATTTACCTTTTTTTTTTTTTTTGTTAATTTGTGTTTAAAAACTCCTAGGTACCACATCTAAAGCAGACTAGGATGTTCTGTTGTGCTTTTCTTGAAGCTTGAGACCTCTCAAGCAGCAAATGATTATTCTCTGTTTTTATATTTGCTTCCTAACATGACTGTAGGTCATCCAGCAGCTCCAAACCATCTTTTTTAGAGAAATCCTTTTTCCCTTTGCAGTGACTCCAAATTAATGCTCAACCATAGACTGCAACTATTGCTCAAGGCAGGAGAAATATATCCTAATGTGATTTTTGAGTCATTTCCAGAACTGTAAGAAATGAAAATATTCTTACTTGTAGCAGACTTAAAAAATGTGTTTGATTTTATTTTCTGGTCATGTTTCCTTAAAGACTTTTGGTGGTAAATATCATGCTAAAGTTATCTTCAATTATTGGAAAATACTTTAAACATCTTCCTTGTTGTAGGTCCTATGTGGTTCATGCAACAAATACAGAAAATAATAGCAACAAAGTGATTAATATAAAAGGGAAAATATATTAAATTTGATTCCAAATCCAACTTATTTCCTTCTTAATTGTCATTGTATTTACAAAAAAATCAACTTTTACATTTTTGCATTTGGTATCATAGAAAGCAGTTTGAGGAAATGTCTTAGCAAGTTTTTAAAACATCTATTTTTCCTTTATTTGTTTTGCAGTCTTTTTCCAGCTTTTTAAATGTAAAATGTCACCAAAACATCTGGAAATACAGTGTATTGTAATCTGATATATTTCAACTTTTCTTGCCAGTGATCCCTGCCAAAGTCGATGTCTTCTGAAATGGATGATTTCCCACTAACTATGAAAAATTCAGTGACATCTCTGACTTCATTAAGAAGAAGCAGTTTCCAAAGAGGAGTATGTTAACCCCTTCTCAACTATAAGTTCTTCTCTGAGATTTTATCTGAAGACTTTCCTAAAAACTCTTACTGATGAAATGAATAATCTGAGATTATATGCAAAATAACTTGTAACACATCACTCCTGCTCAGCAACAATCTACTTGGATGCATAACTGCATGCATAACTGCCACACGTCAGACGCCTGCAGGCGTCTTCTATACCTCTGAGTTGAAGCTCCTGCTGATTGTGTGATTTCTGCAGAAATCCTGGTTTCTTCAACCTCAATTTCCTTGAAAGCCAAAGGTGGTATAAAAGTCCAGTTCGTGCAGAAATCTGAGCCACTTTGTGGAGGAGGATTTTTCAGACCACATGATCCCAAATCTGATGTCATTTGAAACAACCAACTTTACTTACAGAACCCTAAATCCAAATTAGTGTTTCAAACTACACTACTCACAATAATTTATGGATATTGTTATTTACATGAGTGCTTTTGTAAAATAGTCTGAATTTGAATGAGACACGTAAAGGTTCTCTTTGATATTACTAATTATAAATGAGAAGCAACATTATTCTCATTAGTTTGATATTTATGACCTCCAAAATCACGATAATACAGATAGCCCCAAAAAACTAACATTGACCATGTCAAAAGCAAGGATTTCCATTATTTGCTCCAATGACAACTTGACAGTGACGTCTCATGCTTCTCACTAGCCACACAATGTTGTTCTGAAGCACTGTTCCACAAGTGCTACATGCAAGGTTCTGCCGAGTCACTTTGGGGTGGGGTACTATCATCCAGTCTTTGCTTCAGGTGGTCCCTGATGTGCTTCAAGGGGATTAAGGTCAGGGGACATTGCTTACCAAACCACATGAGACACTCTCACTTCCTGAAGTTGAGCTGAGAGAATTCTGGGACCATTTGATGGAGCATTATCATACATGAACAGAAAGTTGGAGGTTGTGAAGTTTAAACTTTGTAAAAAAGGCAAAAACGTTTTATAAATATTGCTTTAGTTTGGATATATCACATTTAGAAGCTGCATACAGCATGTTTTCATCTGAGACTGGCATGGACTACCATTTATTGCTTTTGCTTTGGAGGAGGAAATCAAAAATTGCTGAGCTTTGAATAAGCATAATGACATGTAGTACTCAGAAGCACAATAACCCATAAGGCCAAAGGTGTGACTACACCGAAATCGTTTGCATGAGAGAGTCAAAGCAGAACTGATTAAAGACTGGGTGATTAAACACATACAAGCACAATGAACTAATGGATGAAAATGAAGGTAAATCATGCAGGTATTTGGAAAATGCAAATTTGATCAAAACATTTTTATCTAAATTTAATAAAAGTATGAACATTCAGTGCTGTCTTTTATTCACCAAAGGGATACGTTTTTCAAAAATGCTTATTTTGATTTTTTGTATTATCTGTTTAAGAAAGAGGGGAAATGTCAAGTTTGACCAGATATTATTCACAATCTAACTTCAAACTTCAAAACAGCTGATTAGAAAACTCTGAAGACCCAGCAGTCTAGCAGTATTTAAATGCATCACTTACACACAAATCTTAGAGACGTGAAGTCTCACTTGAGATTTGTGCATAAATGTGATTTTGTGTGTGCGTAACAAGCGATAAATTCGTAATTTTTAAAGATTTTGCTTGTAGTTAGTTTCGAGCTGTTGTAATTTTAAGTTGTGCATGTGTAAACTGTATTTTGTATTTTTTTTTATTTTGTCATTTTTTGCAGTTATGCATAAAATGAATTGTATGAGCTACAAATTAAGAATTCCGCACGCATGAATCCAAAGTTACGCACAAATCAAGAACTATGCATAAATGTTAGTATTAATTTGTTCGGAGATGTTCCTTTTTTTATCTTTTAATTTTTTTTTCTGTACTTTCATAGATAAATGCATGAAAAATGTAAATGTTGCCTCGCACACCTGCTGACCAGAGGTTCTAAAATGACTCAGTCCACCTCAGACAACATTGCAGTGAACATACACAGAGATACCAAAGTAGATAAGTACCTCTTTCATTCCATCACCTGAGCTTGGCTTTAAGCACATATTTCATGCTACATTACCCCCATGGCAGAAAGGATGAAAAGAAATGAAGAGACTCAGGGAGGCTGAGAGATGAAGGAGTGAAACCAAGACTCCTTTCTCTCAGATCTACCCCAGCGCTCCTTCCTTTCTGTTCACCTCCCATTGTCAACCCCCCCCCTCTTTTTCTCCTTGCTTCATTTTTTTCCAATGTTAACTAACCAGCCTGGGTCACAGAATTTCTTCTGCAGCATGCCCACACGACAAGTGTAGTGATACGTTTTAATGAGGATGGGACTCGGGGCAAAAGAGGACATTTCTCGTTCAGGTCTTTTATTGAACAAAGCTTCATCTACTTAATGCCCTCTCACACCTCTACTACACTTAAAATGTTTTATGTGGTTCATTTCATTCCATCCTTTTCATAAATCGTTGTGTTTCCAAGTTATTGCATTGTGCTTTTTCATTAAACTACTTAATCACATGGATGTACTATGGCCCTCCACAAACAGTTCCTCCCGAGAAGGCCTCTTTGTGTGAAACAGACACAATTCAATATTTGTCCCTGTGTTCTGTCAGAATTATTCTGCCTTTTAGGGATGTGGTGGACGAAAGCCATGCTGGGAAAACATATTTTACATCTTAGTACTACTAGAACTCTACAGACAAAATAAAGGACAAAGTTTTTTTTTTTTCAGCAGTCTCTTTTCATATGCACAGCATGTGTTTTCTGCTGGCAGAGAAAAAAGGCAAAGTAATCTGATCATATGGCTTTATTTCACTCTTCAGTAAACTGCTGGCTTTGTTCTTTTTTCTTTTACCTATTCACCTGTTTTAGAGGTTTGTAGAAGCATGACATTACAACAGTCTGCTGCTTGCATGCTAAATCTGTAAATGTGCTTTCAAGACAAAATGCCCTAACAGTGATCTGACAATTCGCATTTGCCCCTGCATACAGTTTCATTTCTTTAAACATAGGTAAACGCTATCAGCAATTAAAGCCACAAGTGACATTGCATGGCCCTTTGACCCAACCTCACTTACTGAGGAGCTTTATTCTACGCTACCCCTCTTCCTCCACCATTCTGGTAAGAACTGCGTGTGACAAATGTATGAAAAACGGCAGCTGTTCTGTTGGTTTTATTTATTTAGTAGCAATTATTTTATGTTTTTTGTTGCCTGGGGATGATAAACAGGTCTATGTAACTTTTAGAAGAATCAGCAAAAGTAAACTTTGTGATTTCCTTAGCAACAGAGGTTTTTTGTAAACCACACCCACATTCCTAACAGGTTCATATGGCATGTCATATTGTTTTATTCAGCCTGAGGGAAGGCTTCATGTATTACATTTAGACAATCTACTGGTAAAAAAATATGCAAGCAACAGGAGAACGGCATTTTAGTGAGCTCGTCACATGAACGCTGTTCAAAATCTCCAAACTTTGATTTCAACATTTTTTGCAAGTAGCTTCCCAATGATGCATTCGGAGGTGATAGATCCAAATGCCTAGGAGGGGTTTACATTTGTAGAAAGTATTAAAGGTGATTTTTGGTTTATTTTTTTTTGTTTTTTTTGGAAAATTAAAATCAAAGGTCAACAGAACTTTGGTTGTGGACTTAACATGGTGGTGTGTGTGAAATGTTGTAAAGATCAATTAAACTAGTTTTCTTTTCCCATATTCTGGGAAAATGTGAAAAACTCCAAACAGAGCCATTGTCACACAATAGCCAAAAAGCTGAAGTTCTTGTGGCCATCCCATTATATATACATTATATTAGATTTTACATATATTTTACATTATTTATTACATTATATTATGTACACACACATATATAATATAACAATCTCTTAAGGGATCATGGTCCTATTCACTTTTTTGGGCAGTTTCTCCTGCTGTAATGTCATCAGTTTTTTAGGACTGGGGGCATTCACTATGCTCAAAATTTATCTTTTTCCGGGCATCAGGGCAAATTTGGTGAGTTTTTTAGTTTGGCGGGGATGACATTTTCACTTTAAGGTGCAAACGCAAGACAAATTGCAAGAACAATGAGATCCTTGCAGTCCAGGACTGCAGTGGGCCTTAATTAAAACAAAAAACAAAACAAAACAACAAAAAAAAAAAAACCTGACAACTAAAAGATAAACACAATATAGCTTTATCATTTCTTCAGGATTTCAGCTCTATAGTGATTTACTTGGTTTGGGTGATTTAGAAGACACAATATTAACAATATTTGAGTTTTTGCTGGTTTTTGAAACCCATGCATTTCAGCATACAGTATGTAGTAACATATTTGGTATCTTCATTATCAAGAGATGCTCTGGATACAAAATCTTGTTCTCCAATACATGCTAAAAAAAAAAAAAAAAAACATGCTTGCACAAACATGTCATAGTCCTAACATTTTTGGCACGACTGTTTTAGTTTAGAAAGTACATTATTTCAAAAAAATCAAAATGAAGATTTTTAAGCAGAATTATGAACCTAAAGCCAACCAATATTTGTGTAGCTCAACGTTTTTATGAACTATATGTAGTTCATCATTAAGAATGAAAAATAAAATCTAGTCTAGTAAAGCAGATGGCAAACTAGGTTATAGTATTTAACTAGTGTATTATGCACCCATAATGTTGCATTTCAAAGAGACAAAATATTTTTGCTACAGTGCAAAAATAGGGAAGCACTCATTAATGGTTGAATCTATGAAAATAAATGCTGCTTTCTCTATTAGCTTTGAAGAAAAGATAAAGTTTGAAAAAAAAGTTAAAAAAAAAAAAAGGCCAGTCTATTTTATTGTTTTTGTGAGTTTGTTCAATTTTTTTGTTCACCCGTTTTTTTCACTCTTATTTTTTGTTTGTTTCTTTGCTCCTTCATGACTTTTGTCTAGCTCTTTGCTTATTTGGGAAAATGCAGATTTGTGCTTGAGACTAAGCTCTCAACATCAGCTGACAGATTCACTTACAGCTACTCACAAACGATTTCCTCCATTAGGTCACTGCTGTTAGTTAGGTATACAGATCACCTTCTTTGTCTCTGTTTTGTCAACCTCTATGTCAATGCTGATATTTTTTTTTTAATCTATTTTGTCTCATTTTATCTTATTGATGTTTATTTCTCACCTCAACTGCTTATACTCCATTTCTCCTTTTTCTTTTATCCATCAGTTGATTTGCTTCATACTGTCTCTGTTGGTACTCCTAAGTCCATTCTTTAACCATGGTTCTTGGTTTCTTTCTTGAACTGCTCTTAGCTGCAGAGATGCCTCTCTTGAAGAGTTTATTTTTGCGTTTTCTGTCTGATATACCAAGAAAATAACAATAACTAATAGCTTTCTTAGATAAGCTGCACAGATTCCAAAATAGTCCCCAAAAAATAAAAAAAAAACAAGGTGCACGTATGCAGTACAGTAAAGTACAGTAAACAACACGTTTGTAATTCCATAACAGAAAATTTTGGATTCTGTATCAACATTGTCATAATCAGCCCATTCAGAAAGCCCCCCGCTGGTTTTCTAGAAATCTTACCTAATTTGCTGCTGATTACCTGGGTCCAGTGTGTTCTGCCAATGAGGAGTTCAACGGCAGGATGGTTAGAAAACATGTAGGACACTGGCCCTTGAGGCCTGAAGTTTGACAGCCCTGGTTTAGGATATTAACGCAATTCCATTGGATTCTGAATTGGAGAAAAACAGCCTTGCATTGATATACGACACAATAGAGTAGTGAAGTCCTTTCACAACCAACATAAGTTATCTGATTCTGTCATGGAGAAAAGCAGCTTTGTGATGATATGCAACATTTTACATAAGTCGATATGCACATGCCTTTCTCTGCGTCAGAATGCGTTGGAATTACTGAAATGGTAGAAGAGTTTGGCAGGTCAAAGAGTGGGTACGATTAAGACGTTCCTGGTGTTCTCGGGGACAGCTTCGTGGGGGGAGGGTACCTGACAGCTTCGGGGGTGGGTGTGTGTGTGTGAGACAGCTTGGGGGGGGGGTGTAGGAGCATTTCACAGGGGAAAGACTTGAGGCTGCACTGTAAAATAGTTGCTGTAGACTTTACAGTAACTTACTGGCCGGTGGCAGCCAGTAATTATTGTAGAGCATTGTGCAATTTTATTACTGTAAAATGACATACAGTAGAATTTATGTGTGCTGTATTTCATTTTACAGTAATAAAGCTGTAAGATGAACCACAGTACACAGATACTCTACTGTATTTCATTTTTCTGTTGTATTACTTGAATGAAATGCAGTAGTTTTGGCATTCAGCTGCCAGTAGTTACTCTAAATGTTCCTCCAGTAATTCTACTGTGCTTCCTTTTACAATAATATTACTATTTTGTTCATAACCAGTTTATTTACTGTAAAAAAAATATGGTAAATAAAAATGTATATTGGTTTCTTTTACGAGAACTTCCCCAGTTGTAGTTCCCCAGATCTTCTCTTGGTTCATTACAGCCAAATTACTCTTCCAGCTGCTTTTAACCAAGGCCACAGTTGCCCTGAGCAAGATCAATACAACACCAGACAGAAACATACAATCCTTTATTTTACATCAATGAATAGTTTCAAGTCAACTTGAATAAAAAGAACAGATGCACAGAGAGAATATACAAGCTCAACGCTCAAAGGTTCTCAAATGGGGCTTGAACTGAGGACCTCTAGCAGTGAACTGTAATATTTTTATATGCCACATATATTTGAACATTTATGTATTGCTTTCCAATTTTATTCATTTAATGCCAATTTAAAATAATTAACAACACTTTTATTTAACAATTTAATGGCGTATATATTTATTTCATATTGTCTGTTCTGGACCCCATAACCAATGTTTCAAACTTGCTTAAAATAATCAGTCCTTGTGCTCTTTAGTGATAGTAGGATTAAACTCAGTCCAAGTAGGTAAGGACAAATAATGACGTACTTGTTTGAGATTGGCCATTTTTTTGTGGCCATTTTTTCTGACTGTGTTCTGATTAACAGTAACTGGGAAATTGATAAAGGCAATTCCCACAATTCATTTCTTTTTACAGTAAATTCCCACAGTTCATTGATGTTTACAGTAAAACACCATAAAGCCTTTTCTGCACTATGTAGGCTCCTCAGATCTGCCGAGGAGATGTAGTGCAATGTGAAAACAATTTACGAGTCCTAGAAGTAGTGAGCTAAAGGCTAAAAGTCCACAGCCAAGTTGACAATTGTAGCATTACATTAGCTGCATTAAGCATACAATAAATGTAACCTAAAGTCACAAAACAAAAAAAAAAAACACTGTAGTAACAACACAATACAATAAAAAGATTTATGAGCGGTCTGCCAAAACAGAAAATTGATTGAAAATTCTATCTGTGCATGTGCAGTGAGTGTAGGTAGGAATATTTCTGGGGTAGGAAGGATTCATAGAGAACCTGCTACATCTTCAGTGTTAAAGGGTTAAGAAAACTACAAACAAGCATCAACTACTAACAGTCCTTTAATAAACAGTTTTCCGATGTGAAACCTGGCATCTTCTCAATGCACAGAAACTACACATGAGCAAGGAGAAATTTGCAAAAAGTCATCACTTTAGGCCTTTTACATAAAGGCACCTGACCCCACTGCAGAACATTAAAGAAGAAACTAAGATGAAAATTTAATTTATTTATAATTTTTGGTGGGTTGGTCAAGTGCAGGAAAATTGTTCTCTGATGTAAAAAAATAACACAAAATTACAATAGAGTACCACAGGCAGAAATGTCCAAAATATATATCTAATGGCTGATGTAAAAAAAAAACAAAACAAAAAAACCAGCTTTTCAGTTACAACACCTGTGCCTACAAAACAACACACAAAAAAAGACAAAGAAAGACAAAAGAACTTGCAGCTTCTAATGTGCTTTTGCAAAAGTTTTTCTCACAAACTGATAGATCATTGCTGACTGACCAGGGATCAGGTAATTGTATCTGCTATCCAATGTGTAATACAAGCAGGTGCAACTTTAGAGACATGGCAATTATTTCCTTTCAGAGTGGAGACTGTTGGAGTGACAATTTTTGGTTGCTATCACCGTCACACAGAAAGCCAGAAGAATCCCAGAGAAATGTCTAAATGTGCAGAGTACTGCCATTGGGGAGAAAGATAGGTTTCTAGAGAGACATAGAAAGTCTTTTTTTTTTTTTACGACAAAGATTAGCTGAATACTGACAATGATGGTAAAAAGGAAACAGAAATGATTGTATTAAGTGCACATTTTTTCATAGTTAAGCTAAACAGAATACTACATAAATGCAAAAGGATCAATATGTCTGTTTCACTCCTTACCCATAAGGAAACGTGGTTTGTGGTGTATACCACATAATTTTGTTTTTAAGGAAAATTGATCTGGATTCTTGATTGATCTGGTTAAAAAACAAATCTAATATATTCTGTTGTATTGCATTTATCTATTTCTTGCAAACATGTTTATATATACCATCTGTGTTCGTAAGAAGATCTGATAGTGATGAAAGTTTTAATAGCAGGTCTAAGAATCTTACTTAATTGTATTCGTTAACAAGATCATTTTTTTTATTAAAGTATGCACAAAACACAAATAGGTTTTATAAGTGTAATGTCTCCCAGGTTTCTCCTTATGACTAATTACTAATTATTTTTTCAAATTGAAGAGACAGACATAAAAACATAGACATACTACAAAAGAGTAGTCCCATACCCATGCTATATTGCTTTTAGCAGAAGCCACATTTGTCCTTAGAAAGGTTTTTTTTTTCTTCACACATTTATTTGACCTTATAAACATGTGTTTGTTTACCAAATGTTTTAGATCAATTACATGTCACAAAGTCTGTAAATGTGGTGGCATCCCTTCAGTGCTGAAAAAGAAAAAGAAAGAAATGAATACATTTAAGGAAGGAGTTCAGCAGAGATTACAAGCAAAAGATTAAGTCTAACTATACAAACATAAGTTCAGTGTCTCCTGGTAAATATCTGTAAGAATCCCCTGCATGTGATATGAATACACTAAAAGTTGAGGAAAGAGCTATGAAAGGGCTTTCCTGGTATGTTAGTGTCTGTACTGAAAACAATATAATTAAAGTCTGTGTTTAAAGGGTAAAAAATCAAGACCTTATTTTGGAAAAACAGCTCCTATAAGGATTTTTTTTGGCTCTAACACACAAGTTTATCATTTTTTTCTATGTCTTGTTTGACCTTCAACACAATTTTAGTGTGGTTGGGTGTTTAGTACAAAAGGTTCATGTGCAAGACAAGACAAAAAGTTTGGTAATCAATGCTGTAGAGTACCTAGAAGGGTTCCACGGGTAAAACACAATGTCGTTGAAGAAAGGTAAAAACAATCAAATAATTTGTTCTGGAAATCATCATTTAAATAAAACAGTTACAATCAGTCTAAATTCAGAACCTTCCTGTGCTACAGTATATTAAACTGTTTTGTTGATGGTAAACTGGACAAATGATTCTTACTCTTCTTAATAATCAATGATTATAACCAATGAATTAGGGGACACCATCATTTATCTCTTTGTTTCATTTACAATTTAACATCCTAGATAACTATGGCAGCATTTTGAATTGTTTGACCCATTCCCCACTGTATTGGTTCACATCTATTTGTATGCTTTGTTACAGATCTCTATTTTAAAAATAAACTAAAATATGCACAAGATGTTTGCTGAGTCAGATGAGTTCATAAGGGTTTATCCAATTCAGAAAGGAAATGTTGCTGGCAAGTCAAGTGACCAATGATAAGTTCCTTTTGATAAAAAAGTAATACTAAATGAAATACTGTTACTTTTAAACAGAGTAAAAAGTTCAAAGTGATACTAGTTTTTATTGCTTTAAAGGGATTATAAAAGAAAAGCATTACTTTTTTGTAGCAATTAGTCCAACATTAAAAGAAAAACAAAAAAACAATGCAATTCAACTTTCCAACCTGTCTGCTTCTCATCAACCAACCATCTTTCCCCAAGAAAATATAATCACCTGCTTTGCTTAGTTTTCTTTAGAAAAGTGCTTTATCTAACCTTGATCAGTTAGGTGCCATTTCTGAATGAACCACAATCCCATCAGCATCTGCTGATTGGGAACCTGAAAGAATGGTTTAGCCTTAATTTTGCATTACTAGAACACACTCAGATGACCTTTCCTATACCACAGACAGCTTAACTTGCTTTTTTGAGCGTGAATCTCCAGAAGGATGTTAATGGTGTCATCTGATGTAAATTTAGATAATTCAGCTCAAGGTCATACCTTTTTACAAGAGGGAAAGCCATTAAGGCTTTAGCAAACCACATAATAATCATTTCTCTCAAATGTGTTTCCTGTCGTTTTAGGGACTGAAGGTAATGATGGTGTTTGTCTGACTCTTTCTTGTATTCACATCATTTTTCTGTTCTCTTTTTTGCTTGCTAATTTTAATCCTTGCAGCCATATACTTTGGTACTTTACAGTGCCTTGAATGCATTCAATATCATTAAAATCCCTACTGCACATGGCCTGTGCAAAGAAATTTGACAGATATGCTCTGCGAGGCTCTTCTCTTGAGTAATTCTTTTCACGCCCTTTGAAAGACAGGAATTAGCTTTTCCTTGTAGTGGCAATGAGGCTACTTCATGTCCGTGGAGTCTCTCTTTCTGCTCTCAAACATCCCTCTTTGCTGCAGATATTACAGCATTATTTTTAGAGGATTTAATGTGAAAGTCAGTTTCTGTTAGTATAGAAGTGCCATAAATACAATGTCATAGAGTCCTTACCCACTGTTAAACAGAAATGTGTAGAAAATGACAGAAAACACCCAAAAAAGCAGAGCCAATGTCTCTGAGCAGAAAAAAAAGTAAATTGATGTGGGTTAAAAAAATGCTGAATGGGTTTGGATTGATTTTTCTCCTTCAATATTTTGTTATTACAGTTGCAAAGTTGATCCGAACAAAGCACTAAATACAGCTTCAGGCAATCAGAGGCTTTCACAGCAATAACAAACCACTTTTTTTTGGTGAACTTTTAAAAACAACACATATCCCAATAAAACTAAATGAAATTAAAGAGCATTTTGAGCTTTTTTTTATTTTATTTTAGACACAACCACGTTTAGAATAAAACATGTTAAAAAACATGAGAACCAATGACCCTGAGCAGAAAAGACACAGAAATTAAGCTTCATATAAAACTATACTCTGATCCCGACTATCCCAGAGTCTGTCTCTTCTCCCCACGCCTGGATGGGTTTTCTCTGGGCACTCTTGATTCCTTCCACAGTCCAGTGATTCATAGGTTAATCAGTGTCTTTCAGTTGCCCTAAAGCCCACATGTCAGTGTGAATGTGCCCCGTGTGGGGCCTTGTAACAGATTGGCGACCTGTTCAGAGAATACCCTGCCTTCACGCGCCAGTATCTGGGATAGGCTCCGGCAACCCCAGAACCCTAAAAGGAAGTGAGTTCAGATGATGGATGAATGTATAATGTGGCTGGATAATGATGTCCACACGTGTAAAAAAGTTTTTCATAAAAAAGAAAAAAAAAAAATATATATATATATATATATATACATACACATTATATTATATCAATATAATGTGTGTGCATTTCTGCTTCTGAAACACTTCTACAGCTGTAGAAACTCAAACAAATTACTGTTGCAAAAGCACATCATTGCAATTTTTTGTGCAGAGACATGTGTGGGTAACATTTTACAACAACAAAATACTACCATGAAAGGAAAAACAACTTTCAAGTCCCCAACCCTAAAAATAAAAATTGCAAATGAAAATGTTTTAAATGGGAGTACAAATTTAAAACTACTCCAATTATTTTTAACTTTGGCATTTAAAAGCACACCATGTGTTTCAAGTCAGTTTTCTTATGCTAGCATAAATATATAAGAATAAAGAAATGGTATTAAACTGCTGAACTTACGTACGAGCGCTATGTGTGTCCTGAGTGTGTGTGCGTGCGCTTGCATGTGTGCGTTGGCGTCTGTGTGCCGACGTTACTTAGCCATATCCTGCTGTGCATGGGTGTGCATATGTTTTCATGCAGCTGTGGCTTCAACATCAAATACTTGTATGTCTGCGATATCTATCAAACTTTGTCTTTAGATTTAGGCAGACAGGTCTCTAGTCATCCAGGATAAAGCCCCCCCCCACTGAGCCTTTTGACAGCAACTGAAATGTCTCATTTTCAATCATAAATTTACATTTCATGAATTAAAAAAAAAAAAAAAAACTCAAACATGGACACCAGCACACTCACACAAACAGCTGCAGCTGTGTTTATTTCCAATTTGAAACGCTTGCTATATACTTTATGATCCTTAAATGCATAAGAAGCCATCATTTCCCTGCCTGCCTCATTTTCCGTGAACGGATGCCTGATTTCTGTGAAATTCAAACTTTCATGTTAAACTTCATTCCATTACTTTTATAACCTAATTTCTGGTTACATTATGTATTTTCTGTCTTCTTTTCCATTAAAGCACCACTCATTTTACCTCTCGTTTCTCCGTGTAAACTGGTACAACAAGCTTGAATTTAGTTACATCTTGGTTTCTGTTTTTGCAAATGAGATCTGCTGAGGTGTTTTTTATGTTTGAGTATTTTCTCGTTTCTACATTTTGTGTTAATTTAATTCTCATATATTGTCCATTTCTATTCTTTTGTGCAATTTATTTGTCACAATAAATTGATTGTTTTCATTTCTACTAATTCTACAAACGTTGGTATTTAGCCTTTTGGTGGCAACAGGCTGGTGTCATTAAACACATGATACAACATTTTGTTTTAATTTACTGATATGGAAAATATTTAATAAAATATATTCTGCATGAACTATAAATCATACCTGATATATTTGTGTATGCGGGTGTTTTTTATTTATTTATTTTCAACCTGATCAATAAAACACACATAGGGCCTACATCTCGGAAAACAAGAAAACAAACATCCACATTTTTGTATGTATTGCTTCAAGAGTCTACCTATGTGGAGGTGTGTGCTTTGACCCTATGTTCTGGTCGATGATGGTTGTTGGCAGGAAATACAGAACTAATATAAATATGTCACATCATTTTCCATCAGTTATCATTTAGAACATTCTGTGTGAATGTAGTGTTCTTGCTTCGCTAAATTCAAACCTAATGGCTATAAAATGTTTCTTTAAGCTTTTTACCAGCAATGTGATGTGACATCAAATCAATGCAAAATAGATCTGTGTATAAAAAAAATTCTTCAACATTGCATACTTAAATGTTCAATCATTTGAGAAAAGAAGCCAAATGACAGAAAATAGAGCAAAGAACTAATAGGTGAGAAAGCATTGCTGTATTTTATCATGTGGAAGTGAAAATGAGAAGGACAATGTGTTGTTTTGTCAGGAACTACTGGTGAAGGGTCCAAAATACAGGAGACCAGGCTGAAACATTTAATAACCAGAACATGACAAAAGCCACGAAGAAATTAAAAGGGGGGAGAGAGTAAAGATTGTGGATGCTCTCACAAGGACCAACTGAAAACTAGACACTTAAAAAGGCTGAGGGAAATAATGAAGACTACTGTGGATCACGAGGACCCTGGAACTGGTGTGACTGACAAAGAGCAACTTAGAAAATGGCCAAAAGCAACAAAAAAAAGAAAAGAATATTCAGATGCCAGACAGTTTTCAGGTAAATCTGTTCTGTAAATTTTGAATCAGGGCATATTTGGGATTTGGGGTGTGGTTTCAGTTCTTTGTGAAATTTACTTTTCAGATGAGAGTGCTTTGGAAAGCGGATTTGTAGCATATTTAAAACCAATATTTAATGTTAAAAAAATAGGCAAACTGCTTTGCTTTTTGACGTTAATTAGTACACATTCCTCAATTGTATTTTTCTTAGTTATGGTCACATTATTCTACCCTTATTTGTATTAAGCTTGTATTATGGAATAAACTGATCATATATTTATCTCAGCTTCAAGTTTTTTTGTATCATTTTGTCAGATTGTTTTAGGTGACAAAAAAGAAAAATCAAATATTGTGGTAGCACAAACATGTTTAAACACTTTTGTCATTGTATTGCTGACAGGGTAGTACGGTAGCACCTAAAAACAATTCTCGGGCCAATACTACTGTTGAGTTGTTCTTTGAATGCAAAAAAGCTTTCCTTTTAAAAAAAAAAAAAAAAACAACAAACAAAGTCAGTAACAAAGGAGGAAGATCATTTGAGAAATCATTAAAGAGAAACATTTTTCCTTAAGTGAGTATTTTGAGATTTTGAGAAAATAATATTTTTTCAATTTTATTCTAAGCCTTTGTGTATATTTGGTTGGTACCTGGTTAAACATCCCCACAAAAATGTAGTCCAGCTGAGCCGATACTTTGTCAGTTTAAATATTCTGATTCAATGTCTACACTTGTCCAATGAAAACAGGGTAATGTGAAACTTTCCACATTGTGGTAACTTTGCTAAGCTTAATTAAAAGTTGCTTTTTCCTGTCTCTTTGTGTCAGTGACATGACTCTGACTTAGGTGACAGTACTTTTCTGCCACTTACTCTTTGTCGTAGGTCAACATTGAGATCCACTGTCTTGCTGCACCAAGTTAATCAGTTCCTTTTCCTTCATCTTTTATGACCTTAAATCCCACGAGATTGTTTCCTGTCTTTTTCCTTTTCTTGTGTCTGACTCTACTTTCTTGTCCAGCTTTTCTCTTTGACCCCTGCCACCATCTTTTCAAAAATTGTTTGAAGTTTTGACTCTTTTGCTTCTTTCTTCTTGTCAGCGAGGAAGCCTGTGTAATTTACACCTAATCTCTTCATCCGTCCCTCTCTGGAAAGGGGGTCCATTACCTGCAGATGAAGGGAAAGTTTGGAAAGACAAGAGAAATATAGAGAGAAGATAAGGAAAGGGGCAGGTACATGGCCTGTGACTTCTCCTTTAATCAAGTTTTCCATCCTAATACTCTTTCCCCATCCCTTTTTCCCCCATGTTTTTTTTATCCTTATTAGCCAAACCTAAGAACTCTCCACAATCTTCCTTTAATAGGGCAGATGAGCAGAATTGAAGATGAAAGAGAAATTAAATGACTCAAAAACACAGGAAAGAGCAAAAAAGTGTGAAGTCAGCAAAATGTGTTTTACCTTGTTAACGTGTCACTTTTTTTTCACAGTAGACTCAT
The DNA here is from genome assembly GCA_036245035.1 of Adrianichthys oophorus. Classification (NCBI taxonomy): domain Eukaryota; kingdom Metazoa; phylum Chordata; class Actinopteri; order Beloniformes; family Adrianichthyidae; genus Adrianichthys; species Adrianichthys oophorus. The sequence goes on along the minus strand of BSAI01000072.1, from coordinate 22,449,611 downwards.
GCCACCAAAGTCTGATAAGAGAGGGAAAAAAAAACCTGATAAGAGTGGACAGACGCGAGGAGAGAGTCACTGTGATGGACATTAGCTGAAGAGTTTGGCCTTTCAATAATGGTGCTTGCTGCAGAGCAGAGGTCAGAGGTAAATGCCACACGTTGATATTGTGCCGCTATAATGAGAGGATAAGGGTATATCGCAATAACAAACACCCATTCTCAGAACACACTGGCGTGTTTATTGGAAGACAAATCAGGCGTTCTTTACCCCTCAGGTCAAATTATTAGACCCCAGGGAGATATGCAGGTTTTCACAAAAGTGCTTAACAAAACCTGAAATATTCACAAAACTTTAGGTATTAGAACAATCCTTAGTGTTAAAGCCATATTTCACTCTGAAATGCAAAAGAACACAAACTTCAGCTTGTCAACAAAGATGACAATGTTGTATTCCCAGCCTCAGCTTTCATAAGAGCGTAAACTTAAACTACTAACTACATTGTGCTCATGCACAAGACAATTTTTGAGTCCTTCCGGAGTAAAATTATTCCTAAACGTTATTTTTCCCTGTACACAATCTTGAGAGGAAAATCAAGATGGTCAACAATATTTTGTTTGTTTGCTCTTTGCTGTCAAAACATGTCTAATCAGTCGATAAGCATTCAAATTACAGCTGAGCAATCAATCAGCATTTGCGCCTCAGCTTAAGGACTCCCAATAAGTAGGCCGTGTCAGTTAAACACTCAATTGAAAGAGATTAATCCTAAGAAGTGACTTCACTGCACCGACAAGTAAAGAAATTCGCCTGAAACACAGACAGAAGATAATGGCTGCACATCTCAAAGGGGTCTTAAGGCTAAACTGCCACATTTGAATGTTTCATCATTTCTAAAAAGAAAAAGCTGTGTTATTGTTGCATCATAGAGGAAAACAAATTCTGTAACAGACAGTCCAACACTCAAACTCTGTAAATAATTAATCAAAATTAAAAAAAATAAATAAATGAGAAATGTCAGGATGTCTGCTAGAGTTTTTAATGTCATGTTTTGCTTACAGGTCATGTTTAGCAGTTTGCTATTTTGTAGCTTTCCTCGTGTTCACTCCAGACTTGAGTTTGAAATCATCAGAGCTGCCTTTTCTTGATTAATTAGCTCTCAGTCTCTTTAAGAGTGTGGTTTGGGTCACATTTTATTTGCTAGTCTTCAATTTTTTATGTTTATTCATAGATCAGATTTTTATTTTGTATATCTGAGTTAAAATTCTGAAATGTTTACTCTATCAAATTGGGTTCCTGTCCACCAGTATATGTCTCCAATATTTGGGTCCAATCCCCCCGAGCAGACAAACACAGGCCTTCAGGCCTAAGAACAGGTAATAGAGATATGCTGTGTTGTAGCCTCAGGTAGAAAACCACAAAAATAAGAAAATACAAGTTTTTCTTTGAGTTTATCAAATAATATTGACTATAATTTTGGGTGTTACCATGAAAGCTACTAAGTACAAACTGCAAAAAGCACACTTTGCAAAAAAGTCCATCAATAAACAATTCCCATCTCATCTTAATTAATGTAGTAGAACTTTTGAACAATCACAAAATGGCTGAATGTAAAATCAATAATTGACTATAAGATTAAGATCTGACCAAAACTAAATGGAACCAGGCTATTTAACCTCCTTATGTTGAGGGTGTATTTGAGGAAAATGTAAGCATTAATTGCTAAAAATGTGTGTTTGAAACTACAACACAAATTTGTGATTCATCAGCTTTCATTCTTAAAACATTTGGGATATTTCTTCAACCCACTTCTTGTGTTATTCATGTTGGGATACATTTTTTGGTTACTTTCTGGAGAAATACCATTTCTTTTGGTTAAAAGTGGTTTCATTTTAACTAGTGCTGCCAATCAATCAAAACAATGACTCTGATGAATCCCACTATTGGATTCTGATTATTCACGATTAGTCACAATGTTTTACTAGGTAAAATGTATAAGAGAATATGCAGCTTTTAGTGGCTTTTAAACAGAAAATTGAAAGGACATACAAAAGAACATTTTTCCTTCATTATTTTTGTCTGAATTTTTTTAATTTGTGAAATGTTGACTTGGGAAACCCAAAAATGTAATTTGTGTGCACAAAACACATCAACAGCAAGATAAGCAGAACTCTAAAGAAATAGTGCATTCACACCGGACTGAGGCAGAGGCATCAGATTTCAATGTTCAGTCAAAGAAAAGACGCCATTTGAGGAGGCGCGATGAGGTTGGCGTAGCACGTAAACCAATCAGGGACTCAGCTTCAGGCATGTGGACGTTTTCAGTGACTTGATCAAAGAGTAGAAAAATTAATTCAGTATGGCTGTGCAATGCAAGAATGAACTTCCATTAATTTCTCAACCCACTGAGGCTGCGGCGTTGCTGGAGACTGTCCGGTTAATGTTTGGTAAAGGTGGGATCCACCCTGGACAGGTCGCCAGCCATCACAGAGCAAATTGAGCTGAATAGAGCCCACTAAGTTAGCTGTTAGCTGCCCGGTGGACAGCATAGCAAGTTCCGCCGCACAAGGTCCGACTGTCAGGATCCTGGTCCCCTCCCCCACAGACCTGGCTTCTATCTGCTCACCTGCACCCCATAGCCTCATCAGCCTGGAGCCTTCATATGGACCTCCATGCCCTTCAGCCTGTGTCAGTCCGTCTGCTTCATGCGGTAGAGTTTACTGGCCTCTGCTACGCCTCAAGCTACAGTTCATGTCTAGTTTTTTGTATAAACATTTGTATATTGACCTATCCCATTTTGCATCCTTATGGAATTCTACGCCTCCACTACTTTCCATTGCAAACTAACCCGGACTCCAGATCACGCCTGTCACCACCACTTTCCTTCAGACCAGCGGCTCACCCTCCACCCAAGCAAAGCAACCTACATCCCAAACTCTCCACCAGGGCTGGCACATAATAAACCACTTTTTAACTTACTTCAGTCTCTAGCCTGCTATTGGGTCCACCTCTGACACAGACAGAGCAAGCGCTTACCGTCATGACAGGGGGGCAGAGTTAGTGTGGTGCTCTGCTGCCTGGCTCCACCAGTGGAACTCGGCTAGCTGCGAGCTATACTTTTCATGCTGAAAGCAACTCCCTGAGAACCACCAGGGTGTGGTAGTAGCGTGGGCGATCCCCCAAGCTCCATGGGCTTGTGATGTTTTTCTTATTTTCATCAAGACAATAACAAAAAGTTTTATTTTTATTTTCCATCTCTCAGGTTAAAGCTCAAACTGGGCTATAGGCATACACAAGTACTGTTTAAAACGGCAGTCAAGCGCGGCTTTGCTGCTGGAGCGCAGCACACTGCACCAGAAGCGACTCTGGTGAACCCAGACACAGCGACGTGCTTGCTATCACCTCTGTAGAGGTCCCCAACACTTAAACACAAGTTCCTCGCTGCTGGTGGCGAGACCACCAATCATATAGCAAAAAAATCGCTTTTTGTGAGAAAAAACAATCTAAACTGAAAAATAACACAAAGTACTAACGCATGTCATGGTTTTTGCTGATAAATATTAATCCTTTTTTTTAAAATTAATCGCATGTGTCAACACATTAAGCTTGACAGTTCTCATTTTAACCCAGATTATGTCTTTTACCTTGTTTTTTTTTTTTTTTCTGAGTTAAAATAACTTTGAAAAAGTTAGTCCATGGGGTTATTTTAACTATTGAGTTTTTTGTGTATTGGAAATACTTACTGTATGTTATCTGCCATAAATGTGCAACTTATTTAAAACCACTCTTGTGAAGTAGAAGGTAAAGTATATCTAAATATAATCACTCATTTTTGCCTCAGTGGTTCAAAAGACTGCTTATATCTGTCATGTAGCTGACAAAAAATTGCTTTGAGGATGTGGCAGTAATAGCTTTAACAGACAAATAATGAAAAGCTGGCTGCAGCTTTATTTTTATCCTTTATTCCAAACAGATCCCAGTAAATAACACTGTCAATAATAGCTTGAAGCATCTGTCAACATATAGTAATTATATTTGCATGCATGTTTGTCTCTAGGAAAATAAACAATACATTAAAGCCAGTTTGATCAGTCACCTGTGCACTCAGTACTTGAGTAATGCAACTCTCCCAACTGTTTCAACAGTTTTAACCTCAGCCTGGAACATGCGTTTTCTCTCCACATTATTAAACCAACAGAGCCAAGACTCAGTTTACTAAATGTTTACTAAATGTTTCACGCGTTAATATATATTAACATTTATTAATTACAATCCATGAAGAAATCGTCTTCTGTCGGTTCAGGCTTCCGCGGCGTACGTCAAATTCTGAATACCCACTTTGTAGAGCTGCTTATTATACGGTCACTTACAAAATAAATACATTTTCAATAATTTTTTAGAACTTAATTCCTGTTATTTTTAGATATAGATCGCTTTTTCACAAAAGCCGGACTATTTGATACATGTTGCTGGACAGGCAAACTTTGACTGCAGTGGCAAAGGAAAGCGATATATGTGCTGATTGTCATGAGAGGTTAAATAAAGCATCGGATCAGAGAGAAAGTTCACCTCTTACTGCTTGTTTTTGTCCACATCATGAATGAAACATTTGTTTTGAAGAAGCCTGCACATTAGAACATTGTGAGTGGAACTTCTTCTGGAACACCCAGCAGCCAATCAGAATAGAGTATTCACCCGGACCATTTAAAATGCAGAAACACATTGTTTATTTCTCATGGTTTAAACACTTCAGACAATAAAAATGAATAACAAATTTTCTGCCAGGCTTTTTTTTTAAAAAAAAAAAAAGCAGCATAATGTCATATAAGATTTTAATTCTTATATTATTATATTCTTATATTTTTAAGAATGGCGCAGTGGTTAGCGCTCTTGCCTCACAGCAAGAAGGTTCCCGGTTCAAGTCCTGGCTGGGGGACTTGAAACAGTGTCATCAGAGAACCTTTCTGTATGGAGTTTGCATGTTCTCCCCGTGCATGCGTGGGTTTTCTCCGGGTACTCCCACCGCCCAAAAACATGCTTCACAGGTTAATTGGTCACTCTAAATTGTCCCTAGGTGTGAATGTGAGTGTGCATGGGTGTGTGATTGTGGCCCCTGCGACAGACTGGTGACCAGTCCAGGGGTATCCCCTGCCTTCGCCCATGAGTAGCCGGGTTAGGCTCCGGCAACCCCGTGACCCCAGATGGGAAAAGGCGGTTTGGAAAATGAATGAATATATATATATATATATATATATATATATATATATATATACATAGACAGATCCTTTCCAAAATATCAAAATATCATAGAAAAGGTGAGCCCCAATTCATGTAAAAACAACCTAATAAATACTTCATACTTCAGGGCCCACATTAACTATGTCTCATTAACACAAATTTCTAACTGGCAGCAACTCAATACATTTAGGTATGTAGAGATGGTCAAGACGATCTGCTGCAGTTCAAACAGAACATCAGAACGGGGAAGAAAGGTGATTGAAGTGACATAGAATGCAGCATGGTTGTTGGTACCAGACGGGTCTGTCGGAGTATTTCAGAAACTGCTGATCTACCTGGATTTTCACCCACAACCATCTCTAGGGTTTATGGAGAATGGTCCGAAAAGAGAAAATATCCAGTGAGTAGCAGTTCTGTGGGAGTAAATGCCTTGTTGATACCAGAGGTCAGAGGAGAATTGCCAGACTTGTTCCAGCTGATAGAAAGGCAACAGTAACTTTGATAACCACTGGATATGATTGAGGTTTGCAGAAGAGCATCTATTTTAATTCACTGTTGTAACCAGTTTTTTAAATATATTTTTTCTTTTTCAGGTTCAAGCACTTTTTCTGCTCTACATATGTATGATGGAAGGTGCTATACAAATAAAGTGATTGATTGATTGATTGGTTGGTTGATTGCACAATATGTCCAACCTTAAGGTAGGTGGGCTACAGCAGCAGAATACCATGCCGAGTGCCATTCCTAACAGCTAAGAAGAGGAAACTGAGTCTACAATTCGCACAAGCACTCCAAAATTGGACATAGGAAGATTGGGGAAAAAAAAGGATGTAGTGGAACAGGAGATTGGCATCTTGGATGTGCAGTTGACAAATCTTCAGCAACTGTGTGATGCTATCATGTCAATATGAACCAGACTCTGAGGAATGTTTTCAGTACCTTGTTGAATCTATGCCACCAAGGATTAAAGCAGTTCTGAAGGCAAAAGGGGGTCCAACCCATTACTAGCAAGGTGTACCTAATAAAGTGGCCGGTGAGTTTAAGTTTATATTAGGATTTTTTTTTCTTTAGACATAGTAGTTGATCAGCATTTCAAAAGCCCAAGCAAAGACTACAGTAGTCGAAGACTTAAAGCTCTAAAATGTCTGGATGTGTCAGGGTACAGAAGCAGATCCCAGAGCAGAGCCAGAGGAGTTGAAGAAACCATTTATTCAAACCAAAATCATAATGAATAATCCAGCAGGGAGAAGCAGCCAAGAGCGTGCTTAAATAGAGGGGGAAATGATGATGAGGAGTAGGTGTGCAAGGAGGCAGCCCCAGGATGAGAGATAGCCACGCCCCCTGCCACACACTACTCTGTAGAAACAAAACACAAGAACAAAATCAGCACAAAACAACTACAAGGAAAGAAAAAATAAAACAAACCGTAACAGGATGTATCTATAGCAGTGTTTCCTAACCCTGGTCCTCAGGGCACACTGTCCTGCATGTTTTTCATGTTGCCCTGCTTATGCATACCTGATTCAGCTTGTCATCAGGCTCTGTAGAAGCCTGACAATGACAGTGATCAAAGGCAGGTGTGTTTGAACAGGGTTGGATTGAAAAAATGGAGGACAGTGTTCCCTGAAGACCAGGGTTGGGAAACACTGAACTATAGTAATAGTAGGTTGGGAGAAAATCTTAAATGGTGCAAGAACTCCACTTTTCTTTCTTTCATTTGAGAAAATAGTCTCACTGGTTGGAAAAAAAGGAAAAAAAAGAGAGCTTTAAGCACTAATGAAATTATAATATCAGGAGTACAGCACCATGTTCTACAAACGACATGGTTGCTATAAGACTTTTCATTATTATAGCCTTTCCAGCTTTCATTAATTGCAGACAAGGATAGACTGAAAAAGAGTGACAAGAGAAACAATAATGGGGGAGTAGGAGTCATTGAAAGTGGATGGTGTAATCTTGGATTTACCATAAAGGAGCACCATGGTCCTCCAGATACCTAACTAGTAGTTGGAAATTTCTGCTCATGCTATATTCGTAGAGTTTATTTCTGATAATATCTCATCTGAAATCACAGAGCTTTTATTTGACATACAGTGGGTATGGAAAGTATTCAGACCCCCTTAAATTTTTCACCCTTCGTTATATTGCACCCATTTGCTAAAATTATTTAAGTTCATGTTTTCCTCATTAATGTACACAGCATCCCGTATTGACAAAAAACAGACTTTTTGACATTTTTGCAAAATTAGTAAAAAAAGAAAAACTCAATTTGAAATGTCTTGATTTTCATGACAAATCAAGTGGTTTAAGCTCAATCCCTGTTCTTCTTAGTTTGCTTTACATAATCAAAAGGGTAAATGTCATACAGTTTTGCCACTGATCTGACAATCTCTGAACTTTTCCATTCCTGGACAGTTTTTTAGAATGCCAAGACCCATTTCCCTGTTATTCTTTCTTTGCCAAAATCTACTAAACTCTAACTAAAAAATGTGCTTTAATTAAAATCCATGATAACTAATACATTTACTTAAACTTTTTTGAGGTCAATTGTAACACTTCCCAAACTGCAACAACTGTCCACAAGTGCATTATTGAGGAGGAAGCTCATAAAATGGCTAAACGCTAAGACATTCCAACACCCAACTTGACTGAAAAAAAGCTAAACATTCCCATAATTAACATGATACATGCTTGATAAGTTCAACTATAGAGCAAACTGTGTAATTACAAACGTTTTGAATAATAAAATTACTTTCTTACTGCTCATTTGCTGCTGTTCATTTGGCAAACGATAAAGCCCTGAAGGTCTAGAACTCTTTTTGAGTTTGACTGTTCAGATATCCACATAAAGTATGTTCTTTTTCTTTTTAAGTCCTTACAGGGACTCAGCTGTTTAATAGAACAGCATTGGTGTCAGTATGAACATACTTATACTTGAGCACAGTACAAGCATTGAGAACACCACTTCTGAACAATCACTACAAAAAGAACAGGAGGAAGGCTCTTTTCTGAAAATATGTCAAAAATGCTCGAAAGCCCCAAACACAACCGAATGACCGTTGAATCAAGAAAAGAATGAGGAAATTGGTTGCTCTCTCAAACATGATCTCTTGTTTGTTTTTTTTCTTCCCAATGTGGTATCTGTTTTTTATTTTTTTAATGTCTTTGTCTTTTTTCTCACAGGGGTTATGTTATAAAATGGTTATAAAAAGGTTATAAAATGTTATGTCTTGTATTCTTATGTTGTTGAGCCAAAGAGATGGAAAAAAAAGAAAAAGACAAACAAAGCAAACAAAGCAAAAAACAAAGCATCATAAAATGTTAAAATATTAAAATGTGACTCTGTGTTTGAAGTTAATTTATTTCGAATGATGTTGTTTAAAACAATAATTTCGTTTTTGGTGATGAATTAATTCAAACATACCCTTTTGTAACTTCTGTGTCACTTGCCAATGGTTTGCCCTTGGAAAAAAAAAAAGATGTAGAGCAGCAGTTTTGTAATACTTCAATGGATTTCTATTCCATTGCAGGCTGAATTAAGTTATCACGTGGGTTATTTTTTGTCACTCTGATTTGTTAAGCAATAGAACGTATTATGCGTCCCTATGTGTAATAGTAGCAAAAATAATGGTGGGTACTGCACTTCATAGTTTACACATGGACAAAAACACTACAATTTAAATGCAATAGTGAAAGCATAGATTATCTACAACTAAAATTCAAATTCAAATTAATTGTATTTCTATAGCACCTTTCATGTAAAAAAACAGCTCAAGGGGCTATACATGAAAACAAACAAAAATACCATTGCCCTCATATGCAATAAAATAATAAGAAAAACCCCATCATAATAACATACACAGAAACAAACAAAAGATAAATCATTCATTAATTTGGTGGAAAATCAAGTAATTCTTATTTCCAACTAGCATGACAAACACTTTCGTCTTACAGTTGGAAGACCCTGGTTCAAATCCTGGCTGGTTCTTTTTTGTGTTTTTTTTTTTTTTTTTTTTTCAGGCACTTCGGTTTCCTCCCATAAATGTGTCCCATTTTAATTGGTGACTCCAAATTGTCCTTAGGTATGAGTATGTGTGGTAGTTTGTCTCGGTGTGGCCTGTCGTGCTGGCAAACTCCGCTCTTCACCTCTTCAGGAGCTGGGTGGACTCCAGTAACTTGGTTAACCCAAATAGGAATGAACCAGGTTTTGAAATGGCATGAAATCAACAGAAAAATATTTTTTCCTTACCTCCCTTTCTCTCTAAATAAGTTTGCAAGAAGTGTACATATACTTATTGTATTTTTGTAAAACGGATACAACAATTTATCTTGTATTTAACACCACTAACTGTGATTATGAGGCTTTTATGTCAAATTCACACTGAGAACGTCACAGCGACATTGCAGCAGTAGGCTGTTTAGCGCATGTCTATGCAAAACCCTCAGTTTACACCAAAGCCTGCAATCGGTGCTGCTGTCGGTCTTCTTTTTACTGCTTGCATCCAATGTTGTGGCTTTTGAGTGGCATACATTTTCTTTATAAAAAGGGCATAGTGTATCATAATAATGAAGTATATTAATTTCCCCTACTTCAAGATTTGACCATTAGTTGCCAAATTTTAATCACTGAAAATGTAGATGTGATGCACGATATTTGCTTTCTCAGGTATTTGGAATCTTTTGTGAATAGTTTGTAAGACCCACATATGCCAGTTCTGCTGTGAATCGCCAGAACAAATACAAAAGAAAGCAGTTCATTTGCATCTGATGCTGGTGTTGACACACTGCTGCTGTTCTGGTGAGAATTTGGGTTTATTCAAGGATGGTAATACCTTTTCAGCAGCCCTTTAAAGCACTCTCATTAAACACATTCAGGCATAAAGAGAAATTATATTAATACCAACCTTTTCTCGACCAGTAATTATCACCTCATGATGATAATCCACTTTTATAATAGTCATGTATCGTTGATTGTTCTCTGACCCCCTGCAGATTTAAATTTAGCTTCTACTAAACATAAAATACCTGTTTTAAAAAAAAATGTCAAGTAATTTCAGTGTTATCCTTAAATTGCTGGGATGTTAGACTTCAGTTAATTGTTCATATTTTCACAGTTTAAAAGTGCCTTAAGGTAAAAAAAAAAAAAAAAAAGTGAGATATAATGTATATTTTGGGTTACAATTAGGTGATCTGATTTGAGGTATTTAGCTGAGTATGAACCTGTAAGTGAGAAATATGTATATATATATTTACTTTATACTATTTACTATCCAAAAAAAGTATTTTTGAAAAGTAGTGCCATGAATTGAAAGGCCTATTGGAGGCCAGGGTTGGCTAATCGGACAGAAAAAAAAAAAAAAAAAAAAAAAAAAAAAAAAAAAAAAAAAAAAAAACTATTTTGTTATTCTTTGTTGAAGTAACTGAAATAGACACTGAAATGATCAATAAACAAGTCAAAAAAATGTCATCTCATCACAAAACTAGCATGTATGCATGCATTTTTATTTTAACTGACCGTTTAAAAATCAACTAACACATCTAATAACTTTTTTGTAACTTTCTGGGTACTCTGTGCTTTGGCATGAGCAATGTGTCAATGTGGTGACTCAGAAACTGACCTAGTTTCTGTCCTTCACCAAGCTCCAAGCCAAAACCAACATTACCAACCCTGTTTTCATGTTTTTAGATCCTGCATGTGATGCATTCTTGCAGGACATCTTGAGGAAATAGAAATCAGGCAAATTTCCTTATACTACTACAACATTTTCAATACTGGACTTGATTTCCTCTCTTGCTTCCCTTTGTGAGAATAGGGAGTTAGCAGTATTTATTATGATCTCTCATCATGAGTCTGATGGCATCAAGTAACCATCATCATAGTTATGTCCTTCATTGTCCTCAGTATGCCAATCTTTCTGCCTACAAAGTATTAACACTTAATACAATATTAATCTATATTAATGGCCCTACTTTTTCTGAAAGAGAGAGGCCTCTGTCAAGTCCATTGTTTCTCATCAGCATCTCATCAGCAGCAATCATCAGCGTAACATTATTAACGATTTACACTTCTCGTGTGTTGAGTCGTTTTCTGGGTTGCCCATCTGCAAAGGAGTTCAACCACTACAGTGCATGCCAACACATCCTAACAAACTATGAACAAGCAAACATCACTTATTAATCAATGTCACTGTAAACAGCTTGCAGACATCCTCAAGCAACAACACCATAGAACAAGAAAAACTGAGCATTCAATAAGGAATTTCATATTTGTGAAATCCAAGTTAGAAAGTGCAAACTGCCCACACAAAGGTCTTACAAAGATAGACATCAAAACAACTTTAAGAAGATGATCTTTGCACAGCCTTAAACCGAGGAGGGTTGAAAGTAGTTCTTTCATGCATAACTCATCAAACCAGCAGAACTGTTCTCTTATCATTACCCAGCAACGTAATGTTATGTGATGTCATTTATAATGCAAAAAGAGCAACGAGAAGACAGTAGGCTTGTATTTATCAATATGCATGCATGCCAGAACCTTAAAAATGCAGAAATACTACTGTCTATGACTTTGAAATAGCCACGTAATGCTCTTTCAAAAGCCATTTAATCCTAACAATATAAATATATCAACATTACCTTTGTGTTAGTTCAGAAGACACATTCACGTTTTCTGTCTATTTTTCTGTCTGTTAAGCCCTTTTGTCATGAAATGTCTCATTTTCAATACAGTTTCCTTTTTCTAACTGAGTTTTAACATGTGGGCTTAACTAAAATTAGGCACGGAGTTCTCCTTTGTTCATACTCTTTTCAGATTAACTCAGTGTTCGAGGGCAAGATGTGTGGACATGGTAAACAAAGACTGAAAAAAAGGTTTAGACTATGTGTCTGACAGTAAAACATCTGTTTTTGACAAAAACACACTAGCCCCAGTATCTGCTCTTCTACAAGTTTTGCTGCAAGTCTCACTCCACTGACTCACTGAGATTTTACTGTTCAGTCAGGTCTGTTTGATACTAGTCTCTCAGAAATGCATTGTTCTGGTTCTGATCTCATCAGTTTTATTATTGCCTACCAGGCTTTAGTGAGAAACATGGAAGTGTTGGACTGTGCAGCTGTGTATTTAGCCTCCCACGTGGGCCGGCTTGTTCATCCCACTTCTGTTTACTCTCCCTCCGCTGTGGTGAATCCTCCAGTGGAATTAGAAAAGAATTAAGGTGTGCTGCTGTGAATGCTTCCCTGATAAAAATGCATCTGGGAGTGATGGAACAAATAAAAACTACAGCAAGCATGCATCTTAACTAAATCACACACATACCAAAAGGTTAGTACTGTCCCAACTTGGACATTAATGTCATTAAACTAAACATGCAAATAGTTACTTTCTGTTGTGTGACTACGACACCAAAATTACAACAAAATATAGGGTAAAGATGAAGAAAAGTTTAGAGATCTCATGAATAACAGTGATACCTGCTGGACATTCACAGCTTTTTTAGTTTTTAAATGGTAAATGGTGTATTATTATGTAGCACTTTTCTTCCTTGATTGAAGCCTAGCATGCTTTACAGTCATAGTCCCTTTCATCTGCATACACTCACATTCACACACTGATGGCAGCCTCAAGCTGGCGCCAAACTATAACCACCAGAAGCAATGTGAGGTTCAGTGTCTTGCCTAAGGACACTTCGATACATGGGCGGGCAAAGTGGGAATCTAACCTGCAAACTTTAGTCCTCTTTGTTGGCTTTGCCTTTATGGAGGAACATCATCCAGTACAAAATACTAAATACTAGGTAACAGGACTTCTGAGCAAGTAGTGGTCTGATGTCTATTCACGGTCAGAGTTATTAATAAGAGTAATACTAAACGTCTTCTAAGAAGAAGTGCGAACAATTTAAACAAGATCACACCAGGAGGGTGAAGGATCAAGGACATAATAAGAATCTGGATTTTGATTTTCAGTTACACATTTCATTATTAACACTTTAACACATTCTTTTGACTATCCTGTAAATCTTCAATGAATTGCGCAATTAACATAATTCCAGTGGATTCTGAAGCTGAGAAAAACCAAATCACACTAGAGAGGTATTTACAAAAATCAACGTAAATCAGCTGATTCTAAAGTGGAGAAAAGTCACTTTGCACCAGTAAGTTTTGCATGTCGTTGCAAAGCCACTTTTCTCCACGTCAGAATCAGCTGATTCATATTGATCACATCACCAGTTGAAGAGTTACAATATGTAAAAGAGCATGTGCTATTTAGATGTCGCAGGTGAAATCTTAATAACAGTACACACTTATACTTTATTTTTCTGTCTCTGCGTGTTTGTGTTGAACTAGTGGAGCCAAATTTTAAGATATATGTCAGTAATTTGAAATGTAAAGTCAGCATATTTATAAATCAATGTGTGTTCATTCATGAAAAAGTCATTTTTGCATCCGAGTGTGTGATTTTAACTCTGTGTATGCATGAGCAAGCTGCAGTTCCTTGCTGTTTTGCAATTAAAGCTGAAATCTTGTGTAATTTCGCTTACTCTGCAGTTCTGTAGGTTAATTGCAAAAGCCATGCTGCCCAAGGCAATCTCTCTTAGATTTTAGCACTTTGCTGTGCAAACTACAGTGAAGATTGTTTGGAGTAAAGGAGTATGTGTGGGAGATCCAGCAACAACAGCCCCATTATCCTAAAGGCACGTGTAGAGAACAAGGTGAGGCAGAGTTTAAAAGATAGCCTCAATACAAGAATTATTGAGGCTAAAACAAATGCTAACAGCTCATAAGGATTCTTACATACAGATTAAAAGATTAGTTTACACTGTCAGCTTTGAAAGTGTGCATGCCTGCAGCTCTGTAGACGATGAAGAGTGATCCATTTAAGAAGCAATATAATATTCAAGGTTCTGTATGTTAATCATCTTAAATGCATATTTTACTCACGTTTTCCCCCAAAAAATGTTGTCAAACCCTTGCAGAAAGTTGTTGAAGTTAGTTATTTCTGCAAGCATAATAATTCTAATAAACACCATTTAGGTTGGTTACAAGTGCATGTCGGTGTGTGTGCTCTGGCCACTCGAAGCAGTAGTTCTGACAGACACGCTCTAACCTTTTCCCCATGCAAGTCTGTGATTGACGTATGCGCAGTGAGAAAGTGGGTGGCAAAAGGACCCGTTGTTACTGCTTAGGTCAGTGCTCAGCAGAGTGAGCAATCACTCCAGTCAGTATGTGTGTGTGTGTTTCCTTTTTCCACTTAATTTGTGTACAACCGTATTAAACTTCCTGCTGCAATTTCCCAGTTTGATTTCTATTTTGTAAAAAAAAGAAAAGCACGCAATGGATTGACAAAGTTATCATTCGATGAAATGTGATACTAGGATGAACGGACAAACTCATTGAGGGATAAATAGATGTTCTTTAAGACGTCTAATGCAGTTTAAAAGTAATAGATTTGCTGAATATAAAACAGTCATAAGTGACGTCATCCTGGACTAGAACAACTAAACATTTTTCTGAAACACTTTACAATCAGGAACACAGCTTGGTTTGTAGGAATTGAATAAGAAAGTAGATGGTAGGGAACTACTGATTACTGCTCAACTTAGAGTAGTACTGTAATGAGTTGGTAATTTTGATTTTGTGCAAAAATTACTGCCTAATTATAGGAACAGAAAAAGAGGCTATTTTCCTATTAATCCATGCATACTAGTTATCTTTGGAACTGGTGATTTTTCTGAAACAATTATTATTTTATCGTGATTCTATGTACTAATTGCTATAAATTTTTTGAGACTGAAAACATGGGCTTCTGCGTTATTATTCCAGGATTTCAGTGAACTAATGATCAATTAATGATGATTCTCTGACCACATTCATGCTTAATTATGGGGAGGAAAAATAGGGACTATCTAAAAAGTAACCATTGCTGAATTCTTACCTTCTGATGAGTTGCCCACTAAAGAAGCATACAATTCTATCTGAAGCTGGTTTTCAGTCAACTCCAATCTTCTGGAATGACTGCTGTCCTGGTTTTCTCTCCTCTGACAACTTCCAAGACTTTGATGTTGACATTAATCCATGAGACATGAGATTACTATTAATCCTGAGGGGTTTAGATTAAAGCAAAACCAAAAACTGAACTTTGACACACAATTTCTAAAAGGAAAAAAAAGTTAAAAACATGGTAATTTTTTCAGTATTAACATCTGTGTTTTTTGTAGTTTTCATTAAAAAAAAAAAAACTACTCTATTAATACACAACTATTAGGGTCCATCTACGCATCCATTTTCTGAATCCACTGAATCCCTTTTGAAGTCACAGGAGCTTAAACCAACTACTGTTGGGCCAAGGTGGGTTACACCCTAGACAGGTCCCCAGTCGGTCACAGGGCCACACAACTATACACACTCATGCTATGTTCACACCGGGCAAGTTTAGAACATGTTATTCACACTGGACTTTTGCTACCCAATACTAGTGCATGTCCACCACCTGTAGTTGGAAGAGACTTGATGTGAAATGTCAATGTAGTACAAATCTGGCAAATTTTGCCCCAGGTTTTTTCTTTCACTGTTGTATTCCGATACTGGAAAGACTTGGTGTCATATATTGTAATTTCGGCCGGGAACCCACCACAATAATTCATTTCTCCTATAGGATCAGTTTTCAAACGGTTGGCATTTCTTTCAATTGAATGCCTTTCATATGTCACAACAACGTCGAGTCCCTGATTGGTAAAAGCTCAACTGGTTTAAGTTTCAATGCGTGTTCAATAGCTGCAGGTTTTGTAAATAGCAATGTGTAAATAACGCATAGCAATGCAAGAGTTTTGAATTTGGAATTATTTACATAGAGTTTTCATTGGAAGTGGTCACACAAACACGGTTTGCCAAAGGCGGTATGAACATAGCTTCAGAGACAATTTAGAATCATCTATAATCAATATGTTTGTGGAACTTAAAAGGAAGTTAAAGAGAAAACCCACACATGCACGAGGAGAAAATGGTATCTCCACCAAAAGGTACTATGAGATGAGAGTGCTAACCACTACTCCACCGTGCGGCCCACAATGAGCGTTTACTTTGTTTGTAGTTTATCTGTTGTTTTATTAAAACAATTTTTTTCATAGCAACAGTTACTGTAAATGTATGTTGTACTGCCTTTCTCTTAAAAAAATGAATTGTAAAAGTCTGAAAGATAAAGTGTCATGACTGTTTGATTTTTTCAGTCTCTTGTTTCTTTCACAAAGTCGTGAAGGTGAGACAATAGAGTCATAGTCAGTGGGATTTCTATCAGCAGAAAATTTTTGAGAACAATTGGAGCATTCACATAGCAACTTGTGAGTTGCCTGACTGTTGACTTCCCAAGTCAGATGTACAGTATGTCACGATCCAAAACAGAGTTTGGTGTCTCTAGGGTCACACACGTGTTGTTTGAAGCTTAGTCCATGTATGGAATGACTGCAGGTTTGTGCCATGAAAAACTCTAGCTTTCTCTCCTGTGTCCACTCATGTGAGGTAATGGATTACATTAGAATATCTGCGAGAGACCAGTAAAAGGAGGGCTAACTTTGCTGTAATGTTTACCTGAGCATCCAATCCGGGCTGCGACTTTACTTTGACAAACTCTCCAACCTTGTAGGAGATATGGTGGTTTCTAAAGTCAAAGTAATGTTTCTGATGCTTGCAGCTTTCTGATGCTGGCAGCCTGAGCATGATCATGTGCTCCAGGAGTTAAATTTAATAAGTATGGGATTTCTGGCTCATCCACTGCATCCCAGAAAGGTTGCATGACAAAGTCAAGGGGAGTTTCCAGTTTGCGGCCATTTAGCATCATAGAGAAACTAAGACTCGTACTCTAATGGGGCCAGAACGTAAAGAAAAAATAGAACTGGGGGAAAAAAAAAATCCCAGCTGACAGCTTATTTTCTACACATGTTCAAATTGTAGGTTTTCTTTGTAAGCAACTGATATGTTCAGTTCCATGCATTTGTTTAAGTTATACATTTGTTTAACATGTATTTTAACAATTTAAGGAGGAATTCTGCAAATATTCATATCCAGCTCTGTAATTGTCTTTTTTTTATTATTTGTCAACATCACTGACAGATGAGGTCTGAGAACTGCACTGTGTGAATCCAGATGCTGCAGTTTTGAGAACCTTGGAGGATAGTGATACTGAGATACCATCATCTGGAGGTGATTCAGAAATATGCCCGGACTTACCTGAGCTCTTGACACCTGTCCTTAACCTGACTCCAGGGGAACTTAACATACTTTGAATGCATCTGAAAGGCAGAAAAATGTTTCATAAACTAAAGAGAAAAGTAAAATCTCAAAAACTTGAAATTGCAACACAGCAACCGACTAAGTCAAAAGACCAAGAGCTTGTTATATCACAACATTTCATCCATCCATGTACTTTCAGAACCCGCTGAATCCTCTTCAGGGCCAACTTGAAACCAACCGAGTTACTGCTGGTTAAAGGCAGGGCACACCCTGAACAAGTTAACAGTTTGGCACAGGGCCACACACACACACACACACACACACACACACACACACATCTAAGGATACCTTAGGCCGAATTTTTACCCTACCACTCTGACTTCTTCCTACCCCTGTAATGGGAGGGGCATTTTAGGGGCGAGGGGTGTCCGAAATCCTGTTTGGGCCATCCGAACAGGCACTTCCTCCATTTGGAGGTCTAAATGCAGCAGTAGAGGAATAATTTGGATTCGGCTTTAGAGTCATCAGTCAACCTGTGAAGCATGTTTTTGGACTGTGGAAAGAAGCTGGAGTGCCCGTTGAAAACCCACGCGTACAAAATCCTCACAGAAAGGACCCAGCTGGTGTTTGAACCACAACCTTTACACTGTGAAGTGAGATTGCTGACCACTACTCTGCCGTGCAGTACAAAATAAATCACTATTTAATTGAACATTAGTATTCTGGAGTAAAAAAAACAAAACAAAACAAAGGAAACGACAAGAAAGCACTACAGTGCATGCATGACCCAGAACCATCAAGACTTTAGGGTCAGCTCCTATAGCTTAGAGTGCGGCCCGCTGAGCCTCACCCTGGCTCGTCGCCAGATGGGATAGTGACACGTAACTGTTGTTGTAAAAGTGTGGTAGAGATAAAGTGTCCCTACAAATACCAAGAGAGTCTTCAGGGGAGGCCAGCAAACATGCAGTTTTGTCTGGACAAGTCATTCAGACAGAAGATTTCCCATCCATCCTACCCCCCCAGGTACAGCACAACATGTTTGTGTGTGACATTAGGCACTGTGACTTTGTGTTGGTGACCAAAGAAAAGTCCATTGTGCAGCATATCTCAAAGAATCAGGATTTTCTACAAAAAATGTCTTCTTATACAGTAAGTGTGTTATCTGAACGAGATGTCCTGACATCTGTGGACAGGACCCATGCAGACTGTAAAAAGACAGATTCTTTTAAAATGATAATCTGTTTCAAATGAAAAAGCTGCTTTCAATGCAGCTGTGTTTATATCAAAAAGGGGATAAAAACTTGTTTTTGTACGGAATATTGGGTTGAAGTTAGTAAAGCTTTTATTTGTTCAGTTTGCAAAGCAATTATGATTTTTAGAGTCAAGGCTAAAAAGAGGAAAACACTAAAACTATTTTTTGTTGGTTTTTCTTAATTGAAATGTTTATCAAGTGGAAGATTCAAGTTGGCTTGTTCCTGAAAGTTGCACACATTTAAACTTTGATTTAACAGAAAAAAAATGAAAGTACATTGTTTTACACAATCAAATTAATGTGTTCACTTTAACATGTGTAACTGATTAACCAAACAATAAGGTTCAAAGTAGGTGTCAAATTCTGTAAAATATGTAACACAACGCACATTTACAGCTAATGTGCCAGTAATATAATTCCTCGTTCTATTAATTTCTATTAAAACTAACTATATGTCTTGACTGTTGCATCTTCTGAAGCTTTCAAACTGCTTGATAGATATATGTGGTTCTACAAAAAACATGGGCCGCGATGGAAAACCCTCCTTCTTGTTAAGGAAAATTCATTAAAAAAAAAAAAGATTTCGAGGGAATTACAAGTACATGTTTGAATAGTGTAGCAGATGGGTTTTATCCAGATGGAATGGGGGGACAGCTCAGCTGGGGGTACGAGACGAGCCAGAGGCGAGGTTCATGGCGAAAGACAGAGGAGCACAGATGATCCACCTGGAATCTCTTACTCTCCTCTGGAGGGGAGTGGGAAAAATGAACAACACACTGCACTAAACAGAGGCATGAAGAACTAAATAAACAAACAATACTTGATAAATGAAACAAAAAAAGAAGAGAAGTAATAGAGGACAGAACCCCAATGTATTATACTTTCTCCAGCTTCTAACTTCTAGTAGCCTATAGCAACTAGTTGGTATTAAAATTGAATTAAAAATGTTGATGGTAAGTTGCATGTAATATTGCACAAATAGTGGATGATAATAATCATAACAATAATAGAAAATCTGCAATTACAGTAGGTCAATTTTAATATATTATATTATTAATCTAATCTAAGCTGTGTTGACATAGGCCACCATGACCTGGTTTACCAAACCATCTTCCCTCTGCTTAGCTTCGTGGAAAAGTATGTATGAATGATGAACTGAAAATTATACTTTTTCCTCCAAACTTCATTATAATAGGGGATGTAGAAGAGCAGAAGGTTAAATATTCTCTGATTACTAGCTAGCCTGGTAATAGACCTATCCAAAGAGAAATGTATTAAGCCTAACTTTGAATGTAAAAACTGTGTCTGCCTCTCTTACATGAGCTGGGATCTTATTCCATAAGACAAGAACTTGGTGGATGAAGGCTCTACCTCCAACTGTACTTTTAGAAATTCTAGGAATCACAAGCAGTCCTGCATTTTGTGAGCAAAGTGTTCTGTTTGGTAAGGAACTTTGAGATCTTTAATATAGGATGGGGCCGTACCATTAAAGGTACGGCTTATAGGTTAGCAGGAAGATTTTAAACTTGATTGTAGATTCAACTAGAGGCCAGTGAAGTGAAGCTAACACAGGAATAATATTGATCTGACTAAAGAAATTATTTGATATCTTAATATTTAATAAGAATAACTGAAACAAGGTAATAAGTTATTGTTAACAGCCTTGTCAAACAATATTGATAAACTAGGCTAGAAGATGCAAATACTGATTGGTCAACAAACATAATTTACAGTTTCTATGGCTTAAGTGTATAACTAACGGCTATCCAGGGCTGTCACTCACAAAAATGGGCTTCATTACTTGCATTCCTAAGATCTTCCTTTTTTGAAGCTATATTATAATACTGTACACTGTAAATCTATTCAACTTTTTTCAACAGTGTTTGTGAATTTTCCTGTAATTTTCGGCCTTTTCAAAAAATATGAATCATTTGTGAAATACTGTAATTTAAATAAACTTTTTTAAACATCATCAACACAAAGCACTGTATTCTTTTTTTCTTTCTTTTTTTTATACGAATCAAAGCGTATCAATGAAAAGAGTTGACACAAAAATCGGCACCATTTACTTCACTATGCTTACAATGTCAGAGCTATTGTTTCAAGGTTGATTAGGAATTAAAAGTGTCTGTTTAGCAAAAAAGAAAAAGGGATAAACTGTCAGAGGAAAAACAGGCTGAACGTTAAGGTTTGCTGTAATTATTCTTAAATGCTTTTAAATGTCTCTACTAATTACACTTTCATTGGAGCCTACCTTGGTCTTTTCCTATTGTTTGCGCTAGGAAAATAAGTCATTAATGTGTCTTTGTGTGGGTGTAAAGTTGGGTGAGGCGGCTGATGGATACATGTATATAGTCTGGTGGTTTGAGCAAAGCTGCTTTCTGTCAGCTCATTTGTCTTCATCATACAAAATTGGAATGGTCCCACAAGAAAACAGTTATTACTGTCTAGTTGTATTCTGTAACTAATGTGCACATACAACCACATGTGTATGTGCATCTTAAAGTTAGCACTTTTGACACAGTTAACCACAGCACTTAGAGACAAATAGACAGACAGAATATCCTATTTACTAAAACTATGCATTATGTATAGAAATGTGCATGGTTTAAATGCACTGTCAGACAGGAAGAAATTATTTCAAGCAAAACACAGTCAGCATGATAAATCTGATTCATAATGTATCAGGAATAATGGCCACCTGGCTGCACTGCTAGCTGTTATCTGCAATAAATTATGGGCTCAGCAATACACTGTTTTTGAAATGTACTTGTTGAATGGTTGGTTAAAAAAAATATTACCCAAGTGTCTGAACAGAAATGAATGCAGACAGTTAACAGAGGAATCTCCCTTTGACATTGGAATAATCTAACATGGCTATAAAGTCAGGGGAAAATATATTCGATCCCCCTGCAGCTTTTTCTTCATGTTTGCCCTCAAACAAAGAAATTGCCATTCTATAAATTTTAAAGATTTTTTTTTTTCTTTTTACAAAGACAGACAAAATGACCACAAAAAAAAAAATACGTTTGTGGATGCCTATTAGGTTTGAAGAGATCTCAGGAAAGAAATTGTCCCATACATAGTGAAAATGAAATAAGGAAAAATCGAATTTACATTCCAGTTTCATAAAGTTTAACCCAGTGTTGTTTTTTGTTTTCCACATCAAAATAATACAAAGGGAACATTATTAGAAAAATATACCACAATGTATAGTCACTTGTCTTTGCTAAATTCAATGATCTTTTTTTTTTTTTTTTTTTCTTTTTTGCATGTGTTGTCCTCTGTGATGGCACTTGGTAATTTATACCATCCTCAATCCAAATGGTATTTTCCAATATTTCTATCGATGTATTACATTTTGAAACAATTTTATAATGGTTTTGTTTGCTTATATTTGATTAACAACTTTCCTCAAACAGATCGATCTGGTTGTATTGTTGGAATAGAAATTGATTCATCAATTAAGTCAATTAATCAGATGTGATTGTAAACTTCAGAAGACAGAGTGGAACAACGAGAGAGAACAAGTGCAATGAAACTAATGAAAACCACTTTTATGACATCAAATGTCATAAAAAGAAGTGTGATGGAAATCATACATTTTGGCCTTCTACTTAATTCTAGTGTCTTGACATCTACTCAGATTGATCTTGTGCACAGTTTTCAGCTTAGATTGTTTAAGATTTCTTTTCTCTTTGTCAGCACATTTTGATTATGGTATTCACAACATTTGGACTTTGCCAGAATGTCTTGTCCATGCAAGATAGGAATCCTTACGTCCCTATCTTAAGTTTCTGATTAGTTTGCTTGTAGGTTTCTGATTACTTTGTTTGTGTCACTGAATAAAGGGCCACTGCCCCTTCATCCCTTTAGAGCTCTGCAGACCTCCCCATGCTTTCCTCAGCATGCTTCTTTTTCTTTGTTAAATAAATACTACTTGACGGACATTTCTTTATTTCATCGGATCTACAATTTTCCACCACAGAAGGTGTAAGCCCACATCCTTTAAAATACAGTACATATAATTTTTAAGTCCACAAACTTGATAATGAGGGAAGAAAGTTAGTTATTATATCTTAGTGGATAGCTTATATGAGTCAGTCAAGGAGTACCATCAGAACAATTTGACAAGGTAATTTTAGAATTAAGTCTGAATTTATCTACTCTTTCTCCTAAGACTGGGGAGCTTTTTTTCTCCACACCTTAAGTACTTATTAAACCTTTGACCGTTTCTAACTTTGTTACAGGCACTTCTCTAGTGCATTGGTGGCCTTATCAGTCCATAGATTTTCAGAGGCATTTGAAAAATCCGGATTTCTGATTTATTTGATAATTCTGAACAAGGAAAAAATGACCTGGTACTTAAGATTGTACAGAAAAGTTCAAAAAAAGTCTGTCAAATCCTCTTTAAGCATTCTAACATAATTATGTCTGCTTTTTCTCTCTTTTTAACTGGCCCTGTCCAGCAAACAGTAAGAGCTGAAGGCCTGGTGTTGAACTGATTTTATATTCGGGTGGGATAATGTGTCCTCTGACATACAAGGTGTACAGCATATTTGTATAAACCTCTTTTGCATTTCAGGGTTAGTGTTAAGCTAGGGTCATGTCATAATGCCATATTTGTCTTATTTATAGTCAATGACCAGCACCTTAAAGCAAGTGAATCAGATCTTCATATGAGGAAATTTGAAAAGTATGCTTAAGGGAGAAATAGGAGACGTAGCTTACTGCAGTTCTGATGAAACAATTTTAGAAAAAAAAGTTAGAACACAGGCAAAAATTAATCTCACCAAAACAGCTGTGCACAAAGTTGCAAACAGTCTCAGACGAATTTGTGAGTAATCGAATGAAGCCAAAAAAAAAGCAGGAAGTTCAGCTTGACAAATAAAGCTTCTTGAGTCGCCACTGAAAATTCCCCCTATTAAGAAGGCACAATGTTGAAGCCAGAACCTGTGATCCAAGATGACAGAGTCCAATGAAAAATTTAAATTTATGTTGCTATGAGTTATGAAAATTATTGGAAAAAAGTAATGAAATATAAACCTTAGGATTTTTCTTCAAAAAAAAAATAATTTCTTGATGTTTTAAAATGTTGATTTTCTGCAAAACTGATATGATCAAAAAACAAATACATTTACAGTAGCTCTAATATACTTTTGAACATTTTAACAATATTTGAGAGTAATGATCTTTAATGATGTGTCCACACTAGAAGATTGTAGATGATTTATTATAAATAGTGTTTGTGGTTCTTTTAAAATAAACATAATGACTTACAGAGCCAAGCCTGTGATCTTACACAAGACATTTCTGATTTATAAATTACAACGACTCAGTATTTTTTTTAAATTAAAAATCCATCCATCCTCCAAGTATAAAAAACAGATCTCTGTAAAGTTGTAGAGTAAGCCAAAGATAATGGCACCTTTATCATTGAAAGACTTCAAAAAGATATCATGGCTTTCTTGTCCCATTTAACGGAAACCATTGAACAAAAGCAGTTATTTTGTAGAATTAAACTGCATTAAGTGAATTAAAGTGTAAAAGTGAACAAATCATTTCAACCTGGCTCACTTTTTCACCTTATTTTCAAGGTGAAACAATGCATTTTGTTTTACTTTGGACTAGCATGGAGCTTAAGCCACAGCTAGAGTCACAAGGATCAATAGGAAGTTGAGTTGTATGTAAAGAATAGGGAAACATTTCTTGTTTTCAACTATCAACCTCAGCTGTCTGCTGCAAAGGTTCACGTCTCTCTGTGTTCCTCACTGTGGGATAGACACAGTTCACAGACTTTGGAGACGTCTGTTCTCCTCTATAAAAGTGAAGTGTAAATATTTCTTTCACTTTAAAGGGAGTTGCTATGTTCTGGTTTAAGCCAAAGCTGTTTGTAAGCTTGTGTTCCTTTTAAAACCTCTATACAACCCCTGTCATTCCAAAGGACAGGCTGAAAAAGCGCTGACTCGTGAAATTGTGTTTTGTGTTTTCTAATGAGTATATTGTAATTTAAATGACAATAAATTAATTTCTATAGTCTCAGTTTGCTGTGTTTATGACACAACGGCTAAGATTTTTTTTATTTTTTAGTTATTAAATTCCTAAATAGATTGGGAAAATAATAAAACCTAATAAAATGCATGGAGCTGCATTCCCTACAGGCTTCACAGCACTGGTCTCACTTGAAACATGTAAACAGACAATTATATCTTCAATTTGCAAGCTACAATCTCTCTGGAATATTGTTATAAATTTGAACCCCCAATATAACCTCATTGTCATTAATCTCTTTCATGGGTAAATAGTAAATGCTGTATGCACTGTCTAAAGTGCATTTCCACCTTTTTCAAGGCTTTAAGCGCTTTGTAAATTACAGTTTCCATTTATCCCTTTAAACACACATACATTTACAAAGAGCTGCCATGCAAGGTGCTAGCCAGGCTACTGGGAGCAATCTGGGGTTCAGAGTCTTGCCAAAGGACACTTCGACACAAATGGGTGTGTAGAGTGGAAACCAAACCTACAATCAGAGGTCAGCTAACTGTTGAAAGGATGACAGAGAAAAATGAAGGTGACAATTATTTTGTTTTATAATATTGTTTTAACTGCATAGTAATAGGAATGATACGCCACAGCAAGTACTTTACCGTGTCCAAATAAACAAAGGGTGTTCTGTTTACCCAAGCCCTCTGTTGTCAGTAGAATGGATCATGTACTTTTGATTTTTTTTTTTTCTTGTTTGTTTTTCAATCTGCTCCATCCAAATTTTTGTCCTAAAAAAATCTCAACTCGTGCCCAAGTTCATTATGGCAAGCTATTAGCAGCAAGGTTACTTCTTCAATGAAGGACGGCTTAAACTTGGAAAGAAAAAAAAAAAAAAAGTTGGGGTGCTGTTCCAACTCCAGAACCCCACCTTTTCTACCAAATTGTCCTTCTGTCAGGCAATCTCCTCCCCTGATTGCCTGACTGACTTCTCCTGTGTGTGATTACCCACACCTGTGACTGATTACTCCTGCTTAGCACGTTAGCTCCACTCCCGTTTTCCAGTGATTGATCATCAGTGTGTCTTCCTAGTCCCTTGTGCACATGTTTTTGACCCCGTCAGTTTATTATTCCTGTCATCTGCTCAACCCTTGCCTGTCATAGTTACTCATGTTTTTCTAACTTCCTCTGCACCAAGCTGAGTACATCACCTCTCTGCTCCTCGTGTGCATGGTTTGAAGGACTCTTTTCTGCAATTGACATTTGTTTTGTTTTTGTCAATGTTGGTCGGTAGAAATACCAAAAAAAAACAAAAAAACAAATGAGATAGTTCTCTGTGATTTCACAATTTATTCTGATTTTTTTTTTCTTGTTGAATTTCAATCACATTAGTATCAGTTAAAAAAAAAGGGGGAATTGAAATACACCAGAGGAGAGTACAGTGATCATAATGGTTTAAGGGTTAAACAATTCATTTTTAACAATTTCATTCAGATCATAATTTGTGGTTGCTGGTTACGTGGTCAGTATTGGTTCATTTTGAACGATCAGATTCACTGACTGAAGAGATCCAGAATGTGTTTAGCCAAAGGTTCAACCAGTATGTCTCAGAGATATCTGGTACTGAATTGTGCAGGTGAAGTTTTCCAGATTCCTGGTATTTCATGCAAGATAATCAAGTGTAGATTAAATATGTGTAAAAACAAACAAGTAAAGAAGAATGCATGACAAATTCATTAATATTTTAGTTTCATAAAGTTCAGATTGTTTATCCACATCAAAATAATACAAGCAGAGCATTATTAGTACATTCTACCACAGTGCACAATGTTTCCACACATTGAACTGTAATGGTGGCTTGATAATATCTGCTGGCATCATATGTGTGTTGTCCACTGTGATGGTACCTGGTCCATCCATCCATTTTTTTTAAACTCATTTGGTCCCTTTCGGGGTCATGGGGCTGCCGGAGCCTGACCCGGCCACTCGTGGGTGATGGCAGGATACACCTGGAAAAGGTCGCCAGTCTGTCGCAGGGCCCCAATCATATACCCATACACACTTGCATTCACACCTAGGGGCAATTTAAAGTGACCAATTGACCTATGAAGCATGTCTTTAGATGGTGGGAGGAAGCCAGAGTCCCCGAAGACAACCCACGCATGCACAGGGAGAACGTGCAAAGTCCAAACAGAAAGGTCCCCATTGGTGACACTGTTTCAGGTCACAGCAAGAAGGAAGGCTTCCTTCTTGTGAGCACTGACCACTGCGCCACCATGCAGTCCTGGTACTTGTTCTTTTTAGAGTATAGCAAAATATAGCTACTGTGCCTCAATCCAAATGGTATTTTCCAATATTGTTTATAATCCAATTATTTAAATGTGAAATGATTGTCTAATGTAATGGGTAGATTCAATTAACAACTTGCCTCAGATCGATCTGGTTGGATCATAGGAATATAAATCAATTCATCTATTAAGTCATTGAATCATTACACCCTTAATCATAATGCACAGATTAAAAAAATAAACACTTAAAGATTCAGATTATTAAGCAGCTGCTAACAAACCACCCAAATTAAAGTGCACTAGTTATTTAACATCATAAACATACTGTCTAAAAAGTAAGAATAAAAGTGTTTGAATTACTATATATGCAATTTAGTGATATACCTTGATCTCTTATCTCCGTAGTAATTGAACTAAATATGAATGTCGGAGATACAATCATTTTTTATCTTACCCACAGGTGCTGTCATTTTATTGTATCCTTTTAACAATGTGTCAGTATTTTAGCATGTTCGCTTCGTTGCAAGTAAAAGTCAGGGTTCAGCTACCATTTCTCCCATAACTTCACAGGACTTACTGGACACCTATGTTCCCTGTAAGAGAAGGTGAAGTGGTATGAGGTGAATTATGGTTGAGGACATTTATAAAGACAGGACTGGATTGATCCTTAAATTAAGCAGAACATAGAATTAAGTTGTCCTAAAAAATATTTTTTTGTTCCATTAAAGCCTTAAATCTACATTCACATGAGTTGTGCCAATTTGCATCTTCTGTCTCACTCAAAACATGTCGACATTTTAAGGATTTCTTGACATTTTCTCTGTCTTCTTGTCAGCCATCCAATTCTATTTGTTCTAGACGACTGAATTTAGCAGTTCTGGGATTATTCACCGGATTTCCATGCAAGAGTGAGAAACATTTAAATTCAAGGTCTTGTGACTTTTTACAGAAGAATTG
This sequence comes from Adrianichthys oophorus, assembly GCA_036245035.1. Lineage (NCBI taxonomy): Eukaryota > Metazoa > Chordata > Actinopteri > Beloniformes > Adrianichthyidae > Adrianichthys > Adrianichthys oophorus. Next base: position 22,421,684 of record BSAI01000072.1, on the reverse strand, counting down.
CCCTGCAAGCTGATAACCTTAATATTTTTTTAGAATCCAACTTTCATTTATCTGTCCAAAAAAAACTTTCCTGATGCCATGCAAGTTTTCTTACACAACTTCACAACTTTGTGTTTGGATGTGTGTGAGAACAGCTCAAGGCTGCTAGGATGTTGTAATACGTTTAGCCACCAAGGGAAATAAAGAGCTAATACTCTGGGCTAAACTGAAAACAGCTTTTCCATTTGTACTTTTTTTTTTTTATTCAGACCAGTGATGAAACCACAAAAGTACATGAACCCACATCGTTTGTGCTCTAAGAAAGATACAGCTTTTTTCTTTGATGAATGCATCATCTCTTTCAGTGTGATTTTCTAAAGCCATACAGGGAATTTTTAGGTAAGCAGATCTCAGTTCTTGGGAAATGCATTCAGTAAAAGAGACCTCAAGTTTCTTTCTGTTCTCACCAACTATAGCTAAGCACAACAGCCAAGGACACCAGTTAGAAAGAAAATGGCAGGTCAAGATAAAACTGTTAGTGGGCATGAGCTTAGGCTCATGATAATTCCACTGCAGGTTACTGCATGTAAGTAGGAAGCATATTTATTTCTAGGAAGTTTTTTTTACAATGCAGATTGTGAGTAGCATTGCATCGAAGCTCACAGTAATCACAGATTGGCCTATATGCCAAGGCAGTGCAATCACTGCCAGAATGCTTCCAGCATTGTAAACCCTGATTCAAAACACAACAACAGTCTGCAGCCACACCAAAAGGCCCATGTTAATAATGGCTTAGGGCGTGCACCAAGGGAGCACAGTCGCCCTTTTGCAAAAAGAGCAAGTACATTCTACCCATCAATGGATGTGTGGCATGGAAACATTTCTGATCATTGGGAAAAACAAAAACGTAAAAGACAACAGAAGATAAATACCAGTAGACAGATTCTCAAAATTCAACTACAAACTCAGCTACAGGGAAGACATTATTGAGGGAGTGCTTCAGATCTTTAAAGCATCTAGGATTAAACCAGGGGTGTCAAAATCCAGGCCTCAATGCCTCCCACTGATTTTCCAGAAACCCTGCCTTACCTGCTGCTGATTACCTGGATGAGGTGTGTTTAGCCAATTCAGTAAGGAGCTTCAATAGCAGTAGCAATAGGTTGGTTGGAAAACATGTAGGACACCGGCCCTGGAGGCCTTAAATGGGACACCCCTGGATTAAACTAATCACACAGATGCTCCTATATCACTCCACAAAGGGATGAGAAGTTTAAAAAGACAGCTTAAAAATCATTACCTGTACTGCTAAACTGAGTGCAGAGGGTGACGTAAAGATGAAGATTATTTAGTCCAAAGTGGCAAACCTTGTAAAGAGAACTCAACTTGGTATGGATATTTTCAAATTAATACCACCCCAGGAAAGGCTCAGACCACTTTGACTAATAAACATATCCCAAATTCATTATTCCTAATTTTGTTAACAGTAGTCATAAACAAAAAACGAGTGACTGAAAATTTGCCAATATTGTTTTTCAGGTCATTTTCACAAAAAATGAGGGGATTAGAGAAGCATTTTTTTAGCTGAAAAACATTTGGGCACCAAGAAGTTAAAAGGAAAGGAAAAAGGAAATTGGAGAACCTTTTATGTGGAGTACAAAATAAAAGCCTGCTACTGCATTGAGCCTTTCAGGATCAAAGTATAATCTTCCTTTTTCTTTCATCAAAAACCAAGATCAGGATGCAGATGGTTTTTCTTTGTTGTCCTTGGGCTTTGAACCCATTCACCAGGGTTATGGTTCAGGGTAAGAAAAATGAAGTTACAAAAAATGTAATGCATAGTGTATGTTAAGTAGTAAGTTCTTTTTTCCTCTTTCTTTTTAAAGTTGACATAGTTCAAACATTTGCTGACATCTATTTGTTAAGTTATGGTACTTGCAGTAATTGCATCTGTTTTAAGAAGCTCCACCAGTTTGACTAGTTAGTTCAAAAATACTTTAAGGGTCTTGTTAGAAGAGTCTGGTTTTAGTCATCATAATCTATATTCTATAAGAATCATATGCTGCTGCGATTTAAACCTATTCTTTAAAAAAATCATTTGATGAAGCAGTGACACTCAACTTTATCTTTTTTTTCTGTAAAATCATCAAAGCAGCCTTCAAGAAATGTGCTGGAATATCTCTGCAAACATTAAAAATAATATAAATACAGACCAAAACTCTTTTGAACTTCCTTCTTTCTTTTACACATTTAGCATGCATCAGATGAATTTCTGTTTCAATTTCCCAGAGGCCCTGCGTACTGAAATCACCTCTTCCTTTTTAGCTAGCCAGGGACAAATGACGTAGTTCAGGAAGCCCCTGAGGTTGTGAATGACATATATGACAGCTCTGCAAGGGCCTTATGACAGTGTGGTGTGTGTCATGCAACAAAATGATGGGAATTACAATAATCAGGAAAATTGTTGGGACTGCACATGTGCAGCTGCTAAGACTCCATCTATGAAACCACAGACAGATTTCATAGATGGAGGTGAGTCTTTGTTACAGTTTTGGCAGCCCGGACTTAACACAATCTATCAATATAGCATTTTTTTTCTTTTTTTTCACTGGGAGTAACACGACTCACCTAGTGGTTCTGGATCTGTCTCTCCCCATAGTCTTAACCGTTGAGTCGATGTTAAGTCATGGATATTCAGAATACTGTATAATGCATAACTTCACATCATGCAAAGATATGTGTGAGTATTGTATTAGTAGTGCCTTCATCCAGGAAAGTTCCATCAGACCACTTAACATTAACCCCCCGATGCCTGAATTTATATCCAGCTAATGTAAAATGCATTAATGCTTTTGCTTTCATGTAGATGCTAATTTTAGGAAAGTTTGGAGCCAAAGCAGTTAGATGCATATTTATATTAACAGGCGTCAAGGGCTTCAGACTAAATCTGGGTGCTTTTATTATTAAAAGGTACATTTTTCAATTGAAAAAGAAATAAAATATACATATTTATTCAGAGATATGATGAATTTAAACACATTCTAAAAACAATGAACAAATCCATTGTAAAAAATATGCCTTACTCTAATATGTTGTGAGTATTTAGTACAGTATTTGACATAACAGAAGAGACTGTTATTATTACAATTTAGTTATTTAGTTTTAGTAGATTCATTTTAAAATAAGTCATAAATTACTGTTGCCTTTAGCAGCATAATCCAAATTCCTTAAAAATAGCCCAATAATAAAAATAATAACAATAAAATAATAAAAGTATTGTTCAGTTGAGTGTGAGGGTGTCAATGTAAAGACTTCAGCAACCCCTATATACAGACCAGCGTCAATCAATAAAAAAAAAAACTAGGTCTTTATTCATTTTGTATTTTGCAATAGAATACTTTTAAATGCACGAATCATATAAAGAATCCTGCAGTCTGCAAACATAAGGCATTGATGCTACACTTGTATTTGTTCATAATCTAGGTTCATGCCATGTTTTGAAGTCATTCAACTGGAACTGTGTTAGAGCTAGTTAAACCACATCAGTGACTGATTTTCACCACAAGCTGAGGGCATTTCTCTCAACTATTGAGAACTGCTTCAAAATAGGTTTATGATAAAATGCATTAAAATGCTCCAAGTATTGAGTAAGATCTCATAAGGCATTCATTTCAGGTATGAGGATTTTTTCAAAGCACATCACACAGAATGTTTTTTTTTTTTTTCTTTCTTAAAAACACATAACTCAACGCATAAAAAGAAGCTCAGCATATACTATTTAGTTTTAAGAAATCACTCAAATACATAAAATGGCAGTGAGCTATATGAATAAATAAATTCTGGCATTGTGGCTCTATTCCCAAGTGTAATGTGTTAATAACGCACACAAGCTGGCATTCTGACTCCATCCATGGGAACAGCACATAAATCTTTCCTAATAACAGCGGTGGCATTTCAGCAACAATAGGGATTACACACAACCTATGTTGAGTGGTCTTGCTGTGCGAACACACACTGAAGGACACACACACTCAATCTGTTGAATGTCCCTCAAGTTAGAGCTGAGAATATGAAAAGAAAAGGACAGAGAGACAAAGGTCCACACCACAACTTCAAATAGGAGAAAATGCATTTCCACAAATCTGAAGAAAAAAAAATCTGACAAACCAGGGAAGCTTTATTTTGGAGAAATACACTAAAATATTTCAGCAGCAGCTTTATCTTTCACAATAAAAAATAACAAAATCAAATAAATATGTCTTATAAAATATATTCTGAAAGGAAATTCCAAATCCAAAGCTTCCTCAACAAATCTCAGATTGTTTTTTAGTTTTTCTTCAAACTAAGAAAAGGCACAAAAACATACAAGATGAGGATTAGATTTTTTTGTAAAAAAGTTCAGTCTTAAAAAACAGAGATTTGGGATTGTGAACTAGATTCTGATTTTGGAGACAGTAATTCACTTCTTATTTAACAAAATGAATTTTGTTACATGACATCTAGTTTTTGTAATCCAGTTAGGGCCTTGACCTGAATGAATCCTTTAAGACATACTAATCTGTTTTACACCGCTGGCAATGCCTAAAGAGCACACTCTTTGACATATGGTTACTCCTCCATTGCTCACACGATCCCCATGAATCAGCTGATTCAAAAGAGAAGAAAAGCAACTTTTCATATCGGCTTTAAACCAATGTAAAGTACTGCATAACGGCGCAAAGCTGCTTTTTTCCATGACAAATCTGATTTATGTCGATTGCATAAGCACTTTACTACTGTACAGTGTTGGCAATCAGTGCAAGGCAGCTTTTCTCTCCTTCATAATGTGCTGGAATTACGCTAATTTGCGTAAATGGTTAAAGAGTTACGGTAATCGAAGGAATGTCAACACTATGTTAAAAGATTAACCAATAACCTGCATTTTAAATTTTCTGAAAAATAAATTGAAGTTGACACCACAATAAAAAGACCACACATGTGCATGCTGTTGTTTTACATGCACCATTGCTTATTTAAGGTCTTCAGACAGTTGGGTGCTCAAGGGAAACCTTTGTCAAACATTTGCTCTTGTGGGAAACAACTCTTCAGTGAAGAGAGAGAAACAGATGGGCGTTCATTGTCACTATGAGCGGCCAGTAATTCAGCTAAAGCACTTTGCATCAACTCATACTGGATTAGTGAACTGAGTGAGAACTGAGAAATGACCAGCTTCAAAGTTGGTACTAAGGCTGAAAAATGCATTGATTTTACTGATGCTGCTAATGCATCCCAGCATGCAGCTGTGGAAGTAAGACCCACTCAAATGAAAATCGTCTTTTTTGTGTTTTTAACATGTTCTTGAGGCTTTTTTCTCACAATGGAAGCCAAATATATACAAAATTAAGCTCAAAGTTACATTTTTCAGTATTTGTTTTAATTAGTTGTGAATTAGGAGCAGATTAAAAAATTATGTTTGAAAAAGATTGTTAGGTAGAAAATACATTGGGCGAGCCACAAGCTCCCTGCTCCTCTCCATTGTGGTGCATCCACTTGCAGACACATTGATTGATGTACGTCTTTGTTTTCCTCGCTGGTACAGTATCTGGCTCAAAACTGTTTGCGTTAATTGCTCTAATATTGCTCGCCATTTTTGTTGTAGTGTTAGGTTGAGGGTGTGAGGGGCTGAAAGCAAGCAGGTCATAATGTTTATGGGTGACTGGAAGGGGGGTGTAGTTGCTCTGTACCAACAGTCCTGTCCATAACTCAGAGGTGACTTTTAATGAACTCCTGTTGCTCTGTAGTAACTATGTCCTAGAAAAACACAGGTTCTTTCTTATTTTGGCAAAAACAGCATATTAATTAAAAGACCATTGGGAATGCTCTGAAAATCAATCGAAAGATCATCATGGTGGGTCTTTAATATTACGTGTCTGCGGATTAGCCAAAAATTTAAAGAGATATTTTCATCTGCATGTTCTGGTTTTAGCTTTCAACAAGTAAATGATCTGGGTGTTCATTAGAATTGTTAAAGAAACTAAGGTCCACTGCTGTTTGCAATAAAACATTCCATATATTTTCTAAAGGATATAAGTGGGGTGTATTATTGCATACCGTTATCTGCTGGGGCTCCCTTCTAGGAACCACTAACTGATTGAAAAAAGCTGATGAGGAAGGCTGGCGCTGTGCTGAGGATGACTGTGAAAACCTTTGGAGCTGACTGTGCGAAGATGAATGTAAGCACAAGGTGCAGAGTATAATGAACAACAGTGCACACATTCTGCACAATGTGTGATGAAACAAGGGTCTTCAGTCAGAAGCTTCTAAAGATCCTCTGCAACAAAAAAGCCCTACAAGAGATCATTACTGCCTGAAACAGAGTCTATGCAAGCACTCATTATAATAGCTTCAATGACTGACACCGTCATTGCCATTTAGTGTGATATGTTTGAATTTGGATTAAAACAAATGAAGAATGGAAAATGTCGAAAGGTTTAGGCAATTGTTATTAAAATGTGTTGAAGCCATACAAGTAAACAGGAATTATATTAAAAACTACAATACACCTTTTGTTTTGAAGAGCAAGGCGGAGCAAAAAGACTGCAGCAAAAAATGGGCAACATGCACAAAAATGCATCTTTTATCAAAGAAGCTAACAATAATCCAGAGAGCAGAACATATTTGTTTGTTTTTCACTACTTGTGTTATGGTTTTAGCCTGCTCAGGTCAGCTTTGAAGCAACACAAACAAACATTATTCCAGACAAAGCTCTTACTGTCACCACAACTGCTTTTAAGTTGCTCTTTGAAATCTAAAAAAAATATCTAAATTATATGGGAAAGAAAAACACGACCCTCCCCTTTTTTAATGAGTCGCTCACTGTCTGTAGAAAGTCAAAGTATAGAGCTGTTTGCAGCACGGATAACAATGATAAGACCAAATGTAATGGATAACTCAATTTCCCTTAGACACTGATGACAGACTGAGTTACAAAACTCACACCAAAGAATATTAGAATGCATCCCTTGGAAATTGATTCATGAAACATTTTGAGGCTTTGGGTGACAATAAAAGAGCTGGGAGCTTGTGTTCTCCCAGATGGTAAAAATGGCAGACTTTACCACCCAGTGCTTTACAAGGAATCTGAAAACAAGACTTTTACTAATTTATTTTTTGTATAAACTCTTTATGAGTTGAGCTAATCCCATGATAAACTAGTATAAATTGTATATGCAGACAAAGCAGATTTTTTTATGGAAAAAACGAAGACAAATAGGATTTTGAAATTTGAACAGAACTTTATTTTTGTGAAAAATCTATATTTTATGTTCAGTGTTCTCATTTCACATTTACAAATGTGTCGGGTCTTCACTGCTTTTAACCTGTTTGCAAATAAATGAGAGACCTCCTTATAAATCCAACCATCAAATTCCATCACTGTTCAAGTGTCATTAACCAAAAACATGTAAGCTAATATTAGACATCCTGTCTGGTAAACTTAATATTAAAGGTATGAGTCATGCAGCTCATAAAAGGGCATAGAAGTGCATTTTTGTGACATGATGATGTTAATTCTGCAGAATCATGTTTAATGTCTCCACTGGAATGCAGGATTACTCAAATAGGTGGGAAATAAAGAAAACAAATAAAAAGAATTCCCAGAAAGCATGAGGCTGTAGGGGAGTGAGCATTTATGCCTGCATTTCAATACAAAAAAAGTGGTCAAAGATGATAAATATTTACTGTTTTTCTTTTGCAAATGCCTCAGCTTCAAGTTAAACTCACTGAGCTTTTGAGTTTTATGGCAAAAATAATAAAAGGAGGCTGTACAGGTGGCAAACTCTGTATGTTTGCCGCAGCAGTATGAAAGGACATTAACATTTTGTTATTGTCACCGCTGGTTATAATTACTTTCTCTCTATGAGGACAAGGAAAAAAAAACAGCTTGCCACAATAATGGCTCTTTCTAAGAAGAAAAAATGTTTTGACAAATATAAAGATGGAAGAATGATTCAGGAAATGTTGAAGTGTTATTTACTTGGAAAAAGTAAAGCAAATTAATTTGTTTTGCACACAAAGGCCATGAAAAGATGTATTTCCTTTATAGCTGTGAAAAACATTAATGAAAAACGAATCAATCAGGAACAAAACTAAAGAAGAAACAGTGGATTTCTTTTTCAAGAAAAAAATACTTGGTCATTTCTTATTGAATGCATATTTTCTAAAACATGTTTTTCTTTTTTGCATTTTGGTTTAATATTAAACATATTGCTCAATAATGCAGCCCCTTTGCATGATTTGATTGACCGTCCCACACGCTGTACACCAATGAGTTGATGAGATGACTCTCGCACTGATGCCTGATAGGTTGAACTTTTCAACTTTTGCCCGAGACACTGCTCACAAAGGATTATGAAAAACAACATCCTCTTTACTGAGGCCACAAGAATGTCACCTCATTTAGAATCAACAGGGAGGAATGCTACTGGCTCTTCCACAGCTTTTACGTGAATTTGTGGTTGACCCCATTTGTGTCTTAGAAGAGCTGTAGTTTATGCTTCTCCTTACGTTGCCTAAGCCTTGGGGTGTATTCAGAACAGGAAAGCTCAGGACCAAGTTCGTTCGGACCAAGTCCACTTAATTTGGTCTGGGTCAAGTCCTGAAAATTGCGTTTGGTCTGTATTGAGACTGGCATCTACTGGCCAGGAATTACAAGGTGAGTCAAAACAAGAGAAAGTTGAAGGTGCAGCGCTTTAAAATCCTTGTCGAGATGGTTAACTTAAAAAACTTTATATTTCGATTACCAGTTTTGAACATCAAATTTTACTTGTTACTTTGGCATAGCAATATGGTAAGACGGTTACTGGCAAGAAGACGTGCTGTGTGTGCTTTAACTCAGAAGATGCTAGCAACTGCAGTACTGTGGAAACATTTGGTATGAAGGTAGGATGATAAGTGTTAATGATGTATAGATTGTCGGGAAAAAAAATGAGAAGTTATGTATATCACTTTAAAAGTTGTTTTAACCAGCCTGCATTCACCCCACCACATTTCAATGAGTTGCTGTTTCTCATCGTTGAACGGCAAGCTACAAGGTACCTTTTAGGATGACGTCTTAGCAGTGTGTGCAGTGTCACAAGACACAGAAAAGCACGTAAGAAGCGTTTTCAGAGGTGTTAAAATACACTTTTTAACAAGTAAACACTTGGACCAGTTATTTCCTCTTTGATAACACGACAATCAATGCTTTATATTTGTATATTTGGCTTCATTCCTAATGTGTTTACGTCATTAGGTATGTCATGTGAACGTGGCCATTTTGGTCCAGTTATTTCGCTTCCAGAGTGAATTAATTCAGACTGAGGAATCTTAGAGCAGACCGAAGTTCAGTTCATTTGGAAACGAACCGAGACCACCTCCAAGAGCGGTTCCTGGTTCTGGAGCAGAGTTCGCTTAGGTGTATTCAGGCTAATGACTAGTGTAGCGTAAGAGCACCATATGATACCATCACCAGTGTGTCATGAGTGTGTGCTCTTCCATTAACCTTACAAACACTCCAGCATCACTCTTACCACATGAGCGCCAATGGCACTTTACAGTTTTTGTGATGTTTCTTAAGTTAGCCATATGAGCCTCAAGGGAGCTGTGAGACACGCCTGCACTCTTCTTAAGATGTAGCTGCTCTTCTTTATGACCCACCAAGGGCTCGGACAACCCAAGAACATGCGCCCCCTGTAAGGGTCAACACCCCCCTCCCGTACAGGTTCACGTGACTAAGGCTTTAGCTGATCATTAAGTTTGGTGAGCAGATTTTTAAAATGCATAAGAACACTGTGTAACTAGTTATTAGCATTTCTTTTCCTAGAATCTTTTAAGTCCTGGTAACGTTAATGCATTTTTTTCTTACTTTTCTGTAGTATTTGGATTAACTTTGATTGACATTGTAATCCGTTTATTTGACTGTATGTTACATTATTTTTTCTCTGTCCCTGCTGGCTATCCTTGTGTTTGCATGTCAGTCTGCTTTTGCATGTTATTGCAGGTCTAAGTCATGTGTGCGTAAACTGCATGAGTGGCTGTCAGGTCACATATGAAGCTCACTGAAAGATTGCACCAATGAACAGACGGGACCAATGTCATCTGAAAACCTTCAAGTGAAAAGAGAAGATGACAGCGACAGTGATGGGAAGAAATAAAGCAAAAATAATCCTAGCTGGCTTATGGAAGAGACGAATGCATAAAGAATGATCAGCGCAGACGAAACTTGAAAGATTTTGTGTGCCAAGAAAACAGCAAGACACAGCTTGGTTAAAAAGTTAATCAATTTCGATGCAACACAGTTGACTTGTCTTTGCTGCATTACTTTCTTATTGCTGGGCTATTCATTTTGGCCTGTCTCTCCTCCTTTTCCTTTCTCTCTGTATTACTCAGTCAAGCTTTCCTTCTCCCAGGCAGCTGTGTCACATTTGGTAACCTTACAGGTCTTGAATTTTTTGTTAGACGAAAGACTGCAGGCCAGCGGTCCTCACATGTCAAGCTGAACTTCATACATTTCCATTTTTACGACATAAAAACATATTGAAATATGATCTTATTAAGAATATTTTCAGTAAGACTAAGGATTCCCCCTATTTTTTAATAAAAAAAAAAATACTGGAAATCTTTTTTGAGGTGTAGTTTTTGCAGTGCAGTGCAGTCCTTGTCCACACCTCATCTCTTCAACATCATTGCCTCTTTAACCAGCATCAATAGTGCTGTCTGTTTTAGCTCCTTCAGCAGCTTCCAGTTTGTAAGCAGAGCAAAAGGGGCTTCATTTGACCAAATATTTCCTCAGCTGACAGGTCAATTTGAGCATGCTTGCAGCTAATGATTAATAGTAATGGCTTATCAAGGCAGCAATACTGTGCATTGATGAATAGTGACAGGTTTTATTTGTATTAATGACTTTCATTTTCTATTTTTTTACGTGTTCAACATTCAAATAAAATGTTATATTTTATTTGTACGTTTTGCATCTTTAAGCTTCATTTAGGCATCAATGGCTGGACACTAAAGTTTACATAATCTGTCCTGAGCAGCCACAAGTATCATACATTTAAAAAGAAGAAAAAAGAAAGAAATGTGACAAAGACCTGTGCAGTCTGAGCCATTTTACCAATTGAAAAACATCCCTTAGAGGGTTAAAAAAGAAAATTACAAAAATGTCAAAAAGGAGGATCCAAAGCTCATTTGCATGTTTTGTTCATTCCCTCAGCTTTTCTCATTCAAGTATTAGTTAAAACCCTCACATTCTTAAAAGTGTTCTCTATAATCATTTTGTCTAAAATACAAACCATCCACAATTTCCGAAGGAAACCTTTTTTTTTTTACTTTTCGTTTTGGCTTTTTGGTGTGAAAAAGGCAACTTTAATCTAGGATGTCATCTGTCATAAGCCTGTGAAAAATCTTTTGGTCTCCAAGTATCTGAAACTACATTATCTAAACACACACTCTCCAGCATGCATTTAGCCCATGGTGTTCACACCGAACAAGCAGTGAGGGGACATTTCCTCTTTTACTACTATTTACTAGCACTTGTCTACAATGAAATGGTGCGAAACACAGGCATCTTTGTTTCAGTTCTATTCCGATATATGAAAGACTTGGTGTCACATAATTCCATCAGGTACAAATTCACTAACACTTAGGTCCTAAATACCAATCATGCCAATCATTAATTCCTAAATGAATAATTTCTCCGCCATTATCAATTTCCATGAATTAAAAAGGACAGAATTCACTAACAAATCCAAGTCCCTGATTGGTTAAAGTTCCACCTGGTTTAACTTTCAACACTCGTTCAGTGGCCGTGTGTTTTGTCTGATGGAAACAGTCATAGAAACGTCTGTTACTATGCGTGAGCGAAATAATTTTGACGTGAAAACTCAAAAGACCCATTTCTGTGCGTTTATATCAGGGGTGGCTCCAGGATTTTTCTCTGTATTAGCTTTAAGGTTGCTAAGTGACTGCAAGGAGTTGCTAATTCATTTTCATGTAGAATTACATTTCCAAGAAGGAAAGTAGCAGGAGGGAATATTTATAAAGGTCTAATTAATACCAGATGTAAATGCATTGTCTTGTCAATAGATTTCACTTTTTTACTTTGTTAACTGTCAAAGTCTGTAGCTGATTCTACAAGCTGATCGGGTCACTGAACATGTCACATGTCCTAAGATGAGTACCTGATTGGTAGATGTGAAGTGGCGATCTTGCCAAAGTTCAGATATTTGAGCTTTGGCCGTGCCGCACCACTCAAATCGCACTGCTGCTGGACCGAAACGATGCACAAATCACATTGCCGACCTCAGTTTAAGTCTGTACCATTGACCTAACATTGAAATTGGCCACCCCTGACGTGCAAATTCTGTTTGGTGAGATAGCAGCCTCAGGTTATAGCAACCCCAAGCTACCGCCTGCTCTTGGTTTGCATAGACTTCTTATTGGAAGTGGCCGCTCTGCTGAGGTCAGAGTGCATTCAAGCATGCTCGAGAGTGTTCAAGAGTGCTGAAAAGTGATTTTTGCACTTGAAGAGTGCACAAAATGTCCACAGCAAATCTGCTTTGCCAGCTTTGAGCTGTTGTAATTGTCTCAGAAATGACAACCTGAAACATGTGATAGATCTGCTTTTGTCTTGTTTTGATACTTATGATAAAGTCAAGTGTTTTTTTTTCTTTATTGTTGTCACACTGATTTCTTATGAAAAATATATAGACTTCATTCCACATTTTTTGTGCTTTGCTTGCAAAATCCAATTAGCTAAAAATGACAATCAAATCAGTTCTACCTTGAGTAAATATTGCATGCATTAGAGCTTTAGCTTGCACCATCAAAAAGGTTAAAAGCGCAACACATTAAGCCATTTAAACTTTAAGGACTGCTTAGTTAATGCAGATTTTAATAATTATTCAGCAAAACAAAAAAATAGAGTGGTGCAAATGGAGACGAGGCACTTTGCATGTACCTAGAGAAAAAATCTCTAAGATATGTGTGTGTGTATAAATAAAACCATTCCATTGTTCTATTTATTAAGTCTTTTTTTGTTTTGTTTTGTTCTCTGTACGTGCACAAACACTCGCAAAAACGTTTGTTTTATCTTTTGAGAAACACGGTCAAGGAAATGCTTGCAATTCAAACAAAGTAACAAGAACAGTGAGGCACGCTTGCCAGTTAGAAATTCCTCTAATCTTTAAAAGCTGTCTCACTTTTGTGGCTTAATGTCAGCTCTGTCACACTGTCAAAGACACAGTCTAGTACTCCCCTCAAGTTAGGACATCCATTAGATCCTTGGATAACTCTAGCTGCTTTTAGCTGAACCAAACGACAGAGAAACCTGTCAGAGTCAAAGTGTGAATCTAAAAAATAAACTGCTTTCAAGTTCAAGAAACACAGCCATATTCCACACTGTTGCACACATCACGCTTGTGAGAGGTGCTGTAATAGCTTAGACGGGTGGAGAGAAACCAGAGAGGGGCAAAAACCTCAGTCAACTTCTAGGATATATTTACTCTTTGCAGTCAAGTGTGGAAGTTGCTGGATTATGAAACAGAGAGATTGTGACATGGCTTCCCCACCCACATGCTGCTCACAGAGACCTCCCTCCGTTCAGCCCCAACTCAAACACTGCAGTGATGCTAACACATTTACATCAACCATGTTTTTACTATAGTAGTAATTGTCTTGGACTTCAAATGATTTAAATTGAAATATGATATCATGAAAGAAGTATAAGAAAACAAGACCTTTCTGTGGAGATTATTTTTGATGGTCAACTGTACCTTTCTCTTTTAACCTCCTTCAGTCCCCTTTTCCAAAAGACTGAGGGCATCTGAAAATCATTCTATTTTCAACTGAACCACGGAGGTGTAGAACTGTAGTGTGCGTACAAATGAATATTTCAGTGTCATCCAGACTTCATCAATCCACAAATCTAGCAAATTAATTCAAAATGTGGTCCCTCGGTGTATCGCAGTTCTGCTTGCTTTGAGTATTTTTTTCAGTGACATTTTTCACAGCAAACTACAACTGGTAAATAGCGTGTAGTGCTTTTCTACCTTCCTTGAAGGTCCAAAGTGCATTACAGCCACATTCACACACTGATGGTGGATCTGCTGCTGAACACTGGCACAAACCTTCCAACAGAGGCAATGTGGGGTTCAGTGTCCTGTCCAGGGACACTTTGGCACAGCAAGGCGGGAGTTGAACCTACAATCTTCTGATCAGAGATTGACTGCCCTTCCGTTGCACCACGGCCACCCCTATGATATGTTGTCAATCAATTTTCCTGCATGCGAATACCTTCAGGTTGCCACAATTACACAAATCTGCGATTGCAAACAGATCTTTGCTTTCATTCTGGACTGATTTTTCTGCAAAGGTTTGAACTTAAAGAGTTTAAACAGGAGAGAAAAGTGTGAAAATGCTCATGTCTGACAAAGAAGAGTTTACAGAGTGTTTAGCGATGGGGTTTTAGCCTTAATTTATCTGTGACTCTACTTTCCTTCATCACAGTTTGTTTTTAGAATCTAACTCCTGCGATAAACGAGGAAACCCTACACCAACTGATATTTCAAATTGAAGCTAAACTAGTAATTTGCATCTATTCTCATGTTCAGCTGATGTTTTTGCTGAGAACCAACAAATCCTGGTGACCTCATGTAATAGTGGTTTTAGCATTTCTCTTGAGTCTACACATTTTTACACCGACAATGGCTTTATTGCCTTTTGGTTGACTGTGCAACTCTTCTGTGTAAATGCGTTTATTCCCCAGGAGATTTAATGTTTACAATAATCTGTAAATGACCTTACAGAACAAATGCCATAAAGACAGCCCAGTCTCTGTGTGTGTGTTTTGACGGGTGGTGTGAGTGGACATAAAAATTCAACAGGACTCTCTCTTTATTCTATGTGAGGACAAAATTCTAACTTTATGAGTACATGTCTAACAACATTAGTTTATGGTGCATACTTTACTAGAAATCATAAAACTCATGACCGTTTCACAAATTGTCTGCTGCTTTGCTCAACATTCACCTCCAGCAGTCACCGTTCAGGGAGTTGGTTTTCATCACTGAGCCTTCATGCCTCACTTCCCTCAACTTGTCAGCATGGATTTAACAAAAAAAAATGTAGTTGGTTAAGCAAATAATGAATATATGGCTGAAATCTGATGGCATATTTAAATTTTTAATGAGTGGTTAATTTGATAAGCACATTGTATAAATATCGGCATGACCTGTTCCTTTGTCTCAGCTGATCCCAGTTTTCATTTCTTCTGATTTAACTGATATGACAGTTTCTAAGAAAAACAAATATTGCTAAATTTTGAATGCCTAACCCCTCATCAATGCAGGCCAAACTTGTCCTAACTGTATTATTTGTAAGCTCAGATTCATCGACCAAAAAGAGGAACAGAGTTTAAATGCAAATTTGATATATTAAAAAACAAAAAAAACTGCAGGAGGCATACGAATTAATGATAGGTCCTAAATACCAATCATGCCAAAGTCTTAGTGAGTGTTTATTAAGCATAGATATCATGCTGTGAAATTACAAGTTGGAAAGAGATGAAACAAATACAATATAAAAGCAGAAAAAACTGAAATCAATAACACCAATACTAGTTTGAGAACTTAGACATTCAACTTGCATTGTGATATCTGGTGCAGCAAAAAGATCCAAGCTCTAAGGCACCGACTCAAGTTGAGGAACCAGGAAGTGTGGTCATTTTTTTTACAAAAAAAAAAAAAGGAATAGTGGACAGGAAAACATCAGATATGTTTTGACCAGATTAAATAAAAGGAAATAAACAAAATGAAATTGGAAAACAATAACTAAACAGTTTGTAATTCAGTATAAACAGCCATGAGGGCATGAGGGAGAAGGCTGGAACAAAAACTTACTGAAAACAAGCATAAAGGACTCATTTTATTATATTATACTGTGTTGTCATCATCTTGATGCAAATGTGCATCAAACCACTTGCATTCCAAAATTACATTAATTAGGCATCTACTTGAAAGCAAAATATTAACTGATTTCTTTTCATAGCTGTTAAATAATTAAGGCAGCAAGGGGTTATAAACAAGTAAAATAAAAATGCACATGAACAAGACAGAAGCTAGTCAAAATCTGTTTGAGATTTAGTACAGAAAAAATGTTTTTTAACACTACACGTTTTCAGTGTTTTATTAGAACTGACTTTATATGGAATATACAGTAAACTGCCCATTAGTATGGAATATGGAAGAAAACTGGTTAAGACCTTTAAAGAACGTGTTTCAAAACTAGTAAATGAAGAAAAAGGACACTTAAACAAAAAAAGGCACGAGACCAGTGTAAACAAAATGGCAAACAGAAAAGAGGTAGAAGCAAACAACAAGTAAAATAATGCATACACAAACATAAAAACATGAACACCCCCCCCACACACACACACACCCACGTACACATATGAGAATGTACAAAATGACACAAACAGTAAGTGTTTATATAACTGTGCCTCATATGGCATCTTTCAGTTTACTGATGAGGTCAAAGAAGAATACTGGAACCTTTTCAAGTGTCAGTTTTGGCCCGAAGGCACATTTTTAATGTGCTTCACTGACTATCCTGACCCAGATGGAGGGGTCACAGTCAACCCAAACAAACAATTATGAAAGAACACAAATACATAAAATGAGGCGATTCAAGTCAAGTTTTTTTTTATTATTATTTTATTCATGGAAATAACAAGAACAAATACTTCAACATATTCTCCAAAAGTACAGCAGCGTAAACACTTTACTTCCAGCTGAAGTCCTGAAAGGAAATAGAAGTTCAATTGATATTTTTACAAACATTGAGGGAGTGTTTAGCTTTTTGAACCTCATGGACTGAACTAAATTTGTTTTTTTTTGGGCACTTACAAATCAGGCTGGACAGCAGCATTCATTTAAAAACACCAATGTTGCGAGTTAAAAGGTTTGGGGACATAAATCAGAACCAACAATGGATAAAGCAAAAAAATAAATAAACAAGTACAGGAGTTTGAAACAATAAAGAATAAAACAAGTATTATGTTTGGATAATAAGCAGTTTTTACTAATAATATTTAAACAAGACAAATATGTTATTTTCAGTGGTGAATTAGTTTGCTTTAATAACAACTGATGAATTCCGCGGTAAGGCTGTTTTGAAATCCACTTTTTTTTTTCTCAACATAGCACAACAATACACAATTTTCTGTTACATTTCATCTGCTACAAAAAGGTAATCTACTATGATTGTAAGAGATACAAATAGATATAAAATAGATATAAAAAATTGATACAGTACAGCAGAAACAGTGGAAAAGCGCCAATACAATGATCTATTTATTAAACCATTTCTAGACCTACAATACATCCAGGTAGATCTGTCTGAGGCAACTTGTTAATCGAATCAAACTATACCATCAAAAATGTTTCAAAATCAGATAAATCATTTATATCAATATTGAAAAATATTATTTGGATTGAGGCATGGTTGCCTTGTATTACTATAATCTAAAAGCAACCAAGTGCATCACAGCAGACAACACACTTGTGATAGCAACAAAAAAGGATAAGCCGTCATTACAGCCCAGTGTGTGGAAAAAATGTCACCAAACAGTGTGGTTGGATGTTCTAATAATGTTCCATCTGTAATATTTTGATGTGGAAAAACAGCAGTGGGCTGAACTTCATGAAACTAAACTGTGCATGGATTTGTCATTAATTCTTTACTTGTTTGTTTGTACACATTTAATTTATGTATCGCTGAGTCACACTTTTTGACTAAATATGTGTATTTTGTTGAGGCGTAAAGGGTGTGTGTAATAAAGGGTGCAGTTTACATGTCTTTATGTCCTGTGCACTGACAGGACATTTCCTGCTTGCTGGCAGTGATGTCCAAGATCCCCCCCACCCCCCACCCCACCCACCAAGGTTCCTACACGTCTAAGATGCAATTAAAGCCAGGGAGAGGTCAAAATGGGTGAGGGACCACTTCAAATAGCTCCACCCCCAAGGTACATTGTAGGCTGACCCCCACCCCCCAATAAAGTTCCCTTAGGATTACTAGGATTCATCATTGTAACTTTTTACATTCAAATGTATATTATACTTCGTTAAATATAACTGGCTAGCATAAAAACAGCGTTCTTTGAGTGTTAAAGTATCTCAGCCGGACGGCAGTCTGAGTGCTGCTTGAACCTCATTAATTTCCACGTGTGGCTATATTTGGGTGCATCATAAAAAAGTGATACAATACAGCCTTCTTAGTGTGCCTGCTTCAAAGTTTTATTGCATATTTTAGCACCTGCTCCTACCAGATGAAAGTCAAATGTTTTCCATACAGCAATGAGACTTTCATCAAGCAGAACTTAAATTCAACCTTTTGCTCCAGCCCTGAGTGGCTATTCCAAATTTCTCATGTAACCCTTCAAAAATGTAATTACCCGCCCAATGAGTAGCAACCCAAGAAGGTTGAAGGTAATGTATCATTAAATCAAATTTTATAAGTTGATTTCAGTATTTAAAAGCGTTCCTTGATCATTAAAATTATTTCTGAAAACAGAGATTAGAAATCAAACATATAGTTTAAACATTTTTATTTTAGTTTCAGGAAACTTTTCAGATACAGGTAATATATGGCCTAGTGTTTGATCTTAAATGTTATATGGGTCTGTGTTTAAAGACCTATTCCAAAGACAGTTATCTTTGTGTTTTTAATAGGTTTTTGTAGCATTCTTCTCATAATAGAGGACCCATATAAAAAAATGTATGATCAAAACTGTGTTTCTGAGTATTTCTTAAGTTAAATCGTGATGGAATACAAAATCGGATGCTGGAAAAAGTTCAGACTAATGATGCAGTTACTGAAATGGGCGTGCCAAAGTCTCTCTTCTCCACTCCTCCCCTCCGCCCCCTAGCGTTCATTTTCTTGTTCAAACGGGCCTCTGGCTCAGAACTGTACGACTGGATTGATCCAATATTGCTCGCCATTATTTTTGTGCCACTATGGCTAGCATGCAAGCAGAACTCTCAGCGTTGGGGAGGGGGTGGGGTTGTTCCAAGCCGACAGTTCCACCCACACATCAGGATTGTATTTCTAATGAGCTACTGCCGCTGGGCATAAAATATGTCTAAATAAACTGCAGTCTTTTTGATTTTGCCAAAAACTGCACAGTCATAATCAAAAGACTACTGGGAACGGTTTTACAAAAGAAAAAAAAATGGTTGCAGTTGGACTTTAAATGACTTCAGTAATTGTCAGGGTACTTTAAAAGTAGAGATTTTTAAGGATGTGATGTGTGTTCCTGTTTGCCCATTTGTCTGGTGATAAAGCAGTCTGAAGAGTGATGCCCATGCCAGGAGGGAGGTCAAGCCACCAACTCATTCCTCTTCCTCGACACTTCAATTTTTCAGACCTGACTGCATTCAACACACACCCCTGAGGTAGTCATGTGTGCTATTGTATGTAGGTGTATCAGCTGGAGACATGGGAAATAACCCAGAGAGAGATGAATATTCCTACGTAATACAAACACAGAGACACTTCACGTGTTTACATGGTACATATGGAATTACAAACGGTGTAAACGTTTGTTTATCTTAACAGATTTAAAACCTGACATTTATTTTGTTGTAGAATCTAACAAGCTTTTTGATGAAGGGGTAACATGGCCTTTATACACATGCCATAAATAGCCAGAATACTTTTGGAGTGGGCCGGACATCAAGTAAGTGAATACTGTTAAACACTGTAAAACAAACCTTAGTTATACATAACCATGGCAACCATTGTTCAAGACTACAAAGCATCATCCACGGGAACATCCCCATTTTCTCTGAATGATACATTCACAACAGGCTTGGAAAAACACGTTCAAGACACTACTTTCACTGCAAAGTCTATGTAACCAAGCTCATAGTTGGGTTTCGGACTTCTGTGTTCGTGATGAGGGAAAGTTTGTTACGCAAGTTTTTATGACCATATTTAGGCTCTGTGTAACAACGAAGTGCCCATTGATCATACGTTCAGTCTAATATTGACCAATCAGGAACTCGGATTTAGCAGGTATGGGTGACGTCCTTTTCAAAACATGAAAGTGACAGCCGTTTAAATAGTGTTCATGAAGGAGAAATTGATAATTGTGGTTTATGCCCGGCCTGAATTATTAACACCAAGTCTTTCATATATGGGAATAGAGCTGTGAAAAAGCCTGAAGCAAGATTTGCACGGCTTCAACATTTTGTATCAAGTCTCTTCCAACTGTGAGTAAATGTACAAGAATGTTCAAGATTGCCCATTAGCACGTTCTTGAACACACATGGCATGCCCCGTCCACATGTAGCTTAACATCATTGACAGTATACAGAGAACTGGATTGAGTGAGTGTGACGTCACCCACAAAAAATGCCTTACTTCCAGCTCAAGCAAAATGAAGCCAATTCAATCACCATTTTTCTGCGATGCGGACATCGCCATGTTGGAGCCAGATGACAGCGATTTGTCTGAGTTGGTCTGAGTCAACGCTTCTATGACAACTGCTGTAACCAATAAGCTTGTTTGAAGACCACACCCCTTTCACTGAAAGCGGCCTCACAAAAAGTTGTCAATGAAACGTTAGAGGTAGGGGCCAGCAGGAACCATATTCTTTCACTGAGGCAGCTGATTGGTCACTTTATAACTTGAATAGGCTGGAATAAAGAAAAAAATATCATGAAAAAAATGTGAATTATCAAGAACCTGTTAAAACAAAAGTGGAAGAGCAAGGGTGGTTGTTCTGACAAATACAATGACTGAGTGATAACTGTTTATTTCTCAAAAATAGTCTCTGAGATTTTGACTTCTTGGCGCCAGCGGGTGCCTCCCTTTTTAGAACCCGAGGGGGAAGGAATAACTCAGTCCAGTTCTCATGCATGGTCAATGCTTAACACACATGACAACCATCCCAAGCTTTTTTTTTCTTGACTCCCTGGATGATTGCATGGGTAAAGTGGATTGGTCATATGGACAAACTACATGGTCCCACTTTAGGCTTGCCAAGCTTTCATTGAAAAAACGCAGGCGGATGACGCTGAAGCTGCAAGCTGCAGTTACGCATATGTTAGAAGTTGACTTTAGTTTTCCTTGCATTTTTCAGTTTTTTTATGTATTAATATTTTTGGTAGATTTAACTTTTAGGACCAAACTTCAAATCATGAATGGTTGTTTTTTTCAAGTCAAAACACACCAGGAATTGGTGAGTACAACAGTATAGTAAACACTAGTAGGATCATGTGAGCTTCACCTGCTGACATTATTTGTGGACATAGAAAGGATTTAAGTTGCTATGGAAATGTTTTGTTATTCATGGTCATTTTGCGATGAAGGCCAGATACCCAGCAAGAAAAGAGCATTAACATCAATTTCAAGCCACAGAATGAAACTTCAAAGTCTTTGCTGAAACAAAGCAACCCTATAGTTTTCAACAATTGAAAAGCAACTCTGAGCTAACCTTTTCAACCAACTTATGGAGCGCACCTTCCCCACCCTCACACAAGAACTGGTAGGAGGCAGAAATTGCATGAAAAGATTCCACTGGAACTGATAACTGAACTCAATGAGCTGAATGAGATTTTCTTTTGATCTATACAGTTCTTTGTTCTCACTTTTTCCTTTTGCATTTCAAAATATATAAAATTATACCATGGTTTGGGTAAAACCTCAAATCTGATTGGCTGCTGGGTGTGGATTAAAAGTGATATACCACATCTAAAAAAGAAGTTTCGGTCAAGTATCACTGCGCGAGAATAAACTCCAAACATAAGTTGAAATGTGTTACTCCACAGTTTGTAGCAACATCAAGACTGCAGAAAAAGACGAGTTCTTTTATTGTTTCCTTTAACCTGTTTGGTGAATTTGGTCTTTTTGAAGATTGGGATGCAGCAGAAGAGAAAGACAAAGAAAAATAAAAAAAAAGGAGAGGTGAGACACAAGGAAGTGACACCGGAAGAAGTGAACTACTTAAAGGATGACAAGGACGAGGTAATCACAAAGAAAACCACGAAATGGGCAGTTAATATATTTAGAGACATCTTGGCTCAAAAAATCATGGACATTAATTTCAAAAACTACACTGCCACCACTCTCAGTGACAGTTTGCAGCTTTTTTATTAATCTGTTCAGTTCACTAAAGAAGGAGGAGAATACAGTGTTTCCAGTCTGAGGAGCTTGAGAGTCGGCATTTATCGCCATTCAAGAGATGTAAGCATCACAAGCGGCGCAATGTTTTAAGAGCAGCAATGCGGTTTATAAAGCAATATTGAAGTGCTACAGAAAGAGTGGGAAGACACCAGCTCTCACCATCCTCATATTTCTGATCAGAATCAGAAGTTCATCTGCGCTATCTCTCAACACGCCCCTTGGTCTCATCAGAAAGATGTAGTTTGACAGTTGTGTTTGGCTTGACGTGGCAGAGAGGGGTACCATGAGCTGACCATGGCATCTTTTACAATCTACAGAGACAAGGAAGGCGCTGAGAGGTCGGTGTTAGCTCAGCCGGCTCTGCTCAGCAGCGTGTTGACATATTATCGTGACAACGCTGCGCACCTCACATCAAATGGTCCGCGTTTTTGTGAAAATCTATATAAACTGGAAAACTAAAAAAGTACAAAAAAATGATTGAACATTTACTTTTTTCATGTGACCATGGTATAAGTGAGATAATGTCCTTCAAAGTGTGCATTATAAGAAATGTCTGCACTTCGTAGAAGCCTGAACCGTCTGACTGCGGCCAAGAAACCAGTTCAGAACTGGCCGCACAGACCCAGAAGAAGGGTTAGGGTTATGATTACGGGTCATGCTTAGGGTTAAACCACCAAATGGTTCTTAAACGTGGCTGTTTTTGCAGCTCACTGCTCCTCCAGGGGATGGATCAAATGCGGAGATCACCAAGGTGTGCTCATGGAGATCAAGAAACTCTGAGTTCAATTTTAAATACATGCAGCCAACAAAAAAATTCTGCCTTGGATGCACTTAAAATACATGCGGGCAGTGCAGCAATGTGCATTTTGGCTGCATACACTACGTTTGGACAACAGGAATTTCCACCACTTTTTGAGCTGGTTCTACATAAATATATGTGAATAAGATCAGTTTTCAAATTAAATTAACATAAAGTGTTACATCTGCCTTGCTTTGATGTTGACATAAGAACATTTCTGGTTGTCTTGGTGTTGAGAAGAACAGATCAGACAGTAACAGGTGCACATTCAAATGCGTCCAACTTTCCAAACCCTATTGTTTTGGTATTAAAGAATTCATACTATTTTAGAATATATTACACAGCTTTGCGAGTAATACTCTCATTTCTTGAGTAAGAGACTGAACTTTACAGGAGCCTTGTCTTGGTAACAACCATTTACATGTGCATTGACTGGATCAGTGCATTTTGGGTTATCATGTTCAATCAGCTGTTTGTAAAGCTCAAGGAAATGAGATCAATTTTGAATTCATTTAAATAAAATGTTTCAGCCTCTCACTGATGAACAGCTTTAACAGTAAATGCAAAGTCAATTAAAGAAAAGGACTAAAAAATGATTTAGATATGATAGTCAACCTCCTGTTGGAGAATTGTCAGCACCAAAAATTAGCCTTGAGTGTCAGAGTGTAAACATTTAAATATTCTGAAAATGTGTTGGGCTTAAACTACCAAACAGGTAAATTTACAAAAGCAACAGCCAATGCACATGCACACTCTTACATGCACACATATCAGTGAACGTAACGTGTAAGTAATTAAATCCTTGATATGAAACATCTTAAGGTGTCTTTCACAGCTACTTACATTCCAGCAATTGAACCTGTACTTCTAGGTGACATATCTGGAGACACATCAGATGTGTTCACAGGTGGAAAGCATTTGTGTGTGTTGTTATGTGTGCATGTGTTGCCAAGTTGTGAACAGTGCATCGAGCCAGCCAAGTCAGAACCTGTGACAGCTGCACAGTTGGCTGAACACCTCATGTGGCCAAACTGTCAGTTTGATGTCTAAATTACAGTGCACCCGTATCTGCATTAGACAACCAGCAGGTAATCCTAACATTTGCAACCACAGATGCTAAAAAAACAAAACAAAAAAAGAAAAAAACAGCTTTTCATTTTATCTAATTTTTTTAGTAGACAAACATATTTTTAATCAATCACTAACTGTCGTTAGTGGTAGTTGGCAAGATCACCTTTGATTAAAATGATAAAAATAGGTGCTCTATCCAGCAGTTGGTAAAACTTCACTTTAATAGTGTGTCATAGAGGCTGCGGCGTTTGGATCCATGTGCCACAGGTCTTAATGGTCAGAATAAACAGACAGGGCAGGACGAAGTCAAAAACATGGAGCAAGACAGGGTGTCGAAGGACAGGCAAGGGTCAAGGTAGTAATGTGACGTTCTGTATTGAGGCTTCAAGACGTGCGTCTAGTAGTGGAGGAGGAGCTTCTGCAAAGCACGTATCGATGCTTGCTTCATCAAGGGGAGGAGCCGGAGATGATGACTATATTTATTATTATTGAATAAAACAAATAATGTGCCCCTTAAACACACAGGCCTGATCTCAATGTTACAAAAGCAGGATCATTGTCCAAACCCGAAGCACCCTCACATGGGGATGAGTGCTGAAACTCTGTGCCAAGTCTGTACCGATGCCTTGTTTCGGACAAGTCAATCACTTGTTTTTTCTTCAGTTTTGTTGCACAATTCTAGCCAATTGTTTTACCTTTCAAGTGGTTGTGGGCAAGCTCATAGAGAAATGTCTGTGGTTGTGAGGATTTGCGGAGCTTCAGTCCCAAAGGGAAAGTGAGCGGTGAGATACGTGTTTACTTCAGTTTGTATAAAGATGGAGCTGCAGAGCTGCAGTGACTGTCAGAAAGAATGAAATAAAACATCGTAAGCACATTTATTTCTTATCTCCTTCACTTTGTGACACTGTTTTGTCACATTTATTTGCTTTTGGAAAAACTGGCTTTTTATTTATTTTTTAAATTTTATTTTTCATATTTGAAGCACCTGCTCCACCCTTTAGGGACCAAGAACAAGTCTAGTCAATTGATCTTCATTTATGAATCACTTTTCATACTTGGTGTCAAATTAAAATTTTCATTACACCAAGAAAATATAACCTTACAAGTAAATGTGTTTATAGATAGGGTAACCTCCCCCGACCCACACAAACCCCACTTTTAAAGTATAAGTTCAGCACTAGGACCCCAAAAAAAATCTAAATTCATCCCCACTCTCACCTCACTTTAAACTGACATTTTCATCATTTCCTAATTTCCATTTGAGGTTGAGAAAATACTTTTTTTTTTTTTTTTATTGTATCAATACAGAAGTAAACACACACAAAGAAAGCATGCAGCAATTTACATGTTTGTAAGCTTCTTTATTTTGCTGACATGTTTACTCAGGGGCTTCCTTTCACTATGCCACTTCTGATTCAACTGGTACTTTTTGTGTCCACTAGATGACCTCCAGAGCAAACAAAGCTTCATGAAGCAGTGCACTGGCGTGAACCAATTGGATGAAAGGCTTCAATGCTTCATGAAGCTTCATCTGCCCATCACTAGATCTAGGCAAGAAGAGGCAAACAATTAAATAAAGCTCAGAAATGTATGCAATGCAAAAACAAGACTTTGCATGTAGCAGAGTTTCGAGTGAGTACAAATACAGAGTGGTGACAAAGCTGGTGAGGATATGAGTCATGGAGCAGTGACTGATGGTAGTTGGAGTTGGATTTGTTTGATAAACTAACCAAAAAAAGAGGAAGAAATTCAGCTTTAAAAGAAAAAAATAAATAAAAACAAAAGTCAACCAGTTTATAGACAAAAAGAAAAAAAACATATGAACAAAACAAGTAGAAGCAGTTAATTTTGGCTGGTGACAATTTCAATAAGGGTTACATTGAATATAATTCCCTCTGTCTTATTAAAAATGAGTACAGTACCCTATACTAAAGAAGCACGTTTTATATTTTTCTTAAATGTTTCATGCACATTGATATAAATTGCCATTAAAGTTTCTCCCTTATTTTAATATGTAGACTTAGAGACATGTATCCGTTCAGTATTAGTAGCTTTGGTGAGTTAGTTAAAAGAAAATAAAATAAAAGAGTGATTGAAACACTACAATTGTCCTTTTAAAATATTTAGTCACATTCTTTGATTTAAAGAGCCCTTTCAATCAAAATGTTTCTGGTGTTTTATATATTGGAACATGTAATACTAAAACTCCCTTTTTGAGTTTTTTTATTTAAATGGTGAATGATCAGATCATATAAAAACTTTAAGATAAAGATTTTCCCTGTCTGAGCTGTCACCTGGCTCAAAACTGTACAGCTGGATAGCTCCAGCATTCCTTAATGTTCTTTTTTCTACATTTATGTTAGCTTGTGGTTACGAGAGTGGGACAGAGCATAAACAAAGACTTGATGGGAAGCTCTTCAGGAAAAAAACAAAATAATAAACAGTTTTTTTGGGATAAAAACTGTATAATCATAATGAAAAGACCACTGGGGACAATTTAAAAATAGATAAAAAATATAGTAAAAATATATTTTAAAAAAATAGTAAATAGGAATGGGATTTTAAGGTCAACAACCCTCTATGTGATGAGTTCACCTATACAAATATTATTTTTCTTTTTTTGATTCCAAACACAGAAATATTTTTCAACAAAAAAGTACCAAAAAATGTCAACTTTTTGGGTTTGTCCTGATTTGTTAAGACTGTGTCAGTGAAGTGAGGAGTGTATCTTTGTAGTTTGTTACAGTTCACAAAAAAAGTTTAAGACATTATCTTGCAAAAACAAACAAACAAAAAAAAACATGCAAAAAAGCTGCTTTTTTCATTTAAATTACACTCACAACCACTCTGCTGTTTTCTTTTCTATAAGATTAAAGACATTTTAAATGTTTAGACCTTTAGCTACTTGATGGTACTTTTAAGTAATTTGCTTCTATTTACATTCCTTATCCATATCAAAGCCTCAACTTCTTGGCTGATTTCTATCTCTCTTTCTTCAGTGTTACTATATAGCTTTTCTTTTCTACCAGCATTTGTAGGCATAATAAATACATCAATTAAAGGATTTTTGTTTCCTAAACTTCAGTTGAACCTAAATATAAATGTTTTCTTGACAAATGTGTAGACCTGCTATCTTGCCCTTTCCAGGAGGTTCAAGATTTGTGAATGATATTTATACTTGTGCAAAGTGCAGCTACGTCTGCATGTGCTTCTGGCTAGATGGAGAGCCCTTCTTTTAAGTGTCAATTTCCAGGAGCAGCTCTGTCCATGTCTCGGCATGGTGAAAGCTTGGTGCCAATGACTATTTGAATTTAAAACGCATAGTTTGCCTTGTCAGTCACTTATAAGCCATTCATCATTGCACAGTCTGCATGAAAGAGATGCAGCACATTCAAATACCCTCTTGTGGTAGTTGTAAGGACTTTTTTTAAAAATCAGGTACGTTGGCAAAAAATATCTGTGAACGGGAAAAGCAGTGGAGAGGCTGAATAGAGTAGTAAAAGGCTATTGAACCAGATAGCAGTGACAGGCGCTAAGAGCTTCCAGCTGGAATTAAACAGTGGATGTTTTTTACCAACAAGCACGCCTACCACTTTACCTTTTGGTAAAAGCTCAATTACAGTCATGTGCTGACAATCTGGATTGCCTCGATGGATAGCTCTTTGGTACGTGGAGCAGAAGCACTTTTACAAATTGAACAGATTTCTGCCTTCTAATATAAAATTTTTTGTATGAGTGAAATTGGATTAAAGTGCCCCAGATCAATCATTAAAAGAAATTGACCGATGGATGATGTATGAGTTCATGGGAACTAAGTGAAATATTCGAAAAAAAAAAACAAAAAACTTACATTAACGCCCACAGCTGTAAGGAAAGTACCTTTTAAAGAACTACAGAACAAATGACTGATAGAGAAACAGCTGCAAAATTTGATGTGTGTTCAGGAAGGACTTAATTCTGTCATTTTTAATGAGTTAAACACTGCAGTGAAACGGCTTTCAGGCCAACTTCAGTGACTGACACATATGGACAATCGTGTCTTACATGCTGTATGTTGACTTGTTGTTGGCTGTCCTTCAACTCCAGCTGTGTTGCAGCACCAACAAAACACACAACAGTCCCACACATCAAGTGTTCTTTGGAGGAAACCTGCGACACACAGGGGAGTCCTCAAGCTCTAAAACACCACTCTTGAATATCATGATTTTAGTTGGACACATGTTAAATTGTGCATGCTAAACAATAATTTCAATGAAAGTTCAGGGCAAATATATGTAGCATCCTGCCATTATGAACTTCATGAATATGTTTGTGTACGCTACTTGAGGTGCTTTTTTGGTATTGAAATACCGCCTTATGTCTTTTTGCGAGGTCATAGTAAATTTCAGCATTAAAACTAATGGGAAAATGTAGTAGCAGAATGGTGTCTTCCTCTTTTAGGTTGATTAGTTGTGGCTCACCCTGTGCAAGCATCCTCATAGTTTCAATCTACTCAAAAGTACAACATTTTTTTTATTCTTTGAACATCTTTGTAGATTTTTTTGACATTTGCGCGTCTTGATTTTAAACACTGTCTGAGGTTCAACATGGATTCTGGGGAAGTGGCATCAGCATACGACAAGGACAACAGCTTTAAACCTAAAGGTCACCATTTAGCAACAATAATCATATTTGACTCTAGATTTCTAAATGATTTTTAATAAAAATAAATCATTTTGGGATTCAACAAAATAAACCATGATACTGATTGTAGGTGATATCTGAAGAAATGAGTAAAACAGATGTTATTAGTAGTTTAATCTCTTCTGTTTGTTAGGGAACTGTTACTTTTATTTTTAAATCACTATACTCAAAGCTATACATAAAGGGCTAAACAGACTGCCTGTGATCAAGGGTCTGTGTAACACCTTTGTTTGCTTGGATGTTGGCTTACATGTTGGAGAGGTGCAGCAGTTTTTCTCCGTATCCCAAAGTCCAAATGTCGCATTGTATTGCTTAATCTCAAAATTCAAGGAGATCCTCTGGAAATTAATCCTCAAAAACCAAATATCTGCTCAACTTTCTTCATGTATATTCAGGCAACCCACTCAAAATAAGTGACTGTCAAGGTTGTAGGTACGACAAACAGCTATTGTGTTTAAATAAATACAATGGAAAGCCCTTTCAAAGATGACGTGTGTTAGCATGTCTGTGCATTCTAAACAGCGGAAGTTACAAAAGTTATAGCCATGTATAATAAAACACAAATGCGGAGACATGGTACTGAATTCAATCAGCCTGCTTCCAACTTGCTTGGCCAAGATCAAAAACACTTCTCATCACATGATAACATAAACTAGAGCTTAACACTGATTCCCCTACAGGTGTGCTCATGTTCTTGAACTTCTTCTTTTTCATTTTTCCATTTCTCCGTTTCTGTTGGGTACAAACATACTGAGAGCAGGGTTTTCATGTGGAGACATTCAGCTTAGCCAATGGCCCAACAGGGGTATTAGCCTGATAAGATCTGTGGTACTCCATCACACACTGACAGACACACGAATATTGGCACCTGTTTGGACAAGAACGCACATCACACACACAAATACATGTGTACACACATACAAGGCTGATTGTTGTTCCATTATCTGATGTTTCAACCAATGGTTAATTTTCATTCTGAGGCTGGGGAATTGTTTCTACTAGTCTTTCACTGTGGAAAAAAAAAAAAAAAAAACAATTCCAATGATCTCAGCGAGATAGAAGCACTTCCATAGAAGAGATAATTCCAGCTCAGAACGAGAAAACTTTATAAAATTGGGAAAAGCAAGAGGGAACAATTGCTGCCATACTAGATGCACAACATTTTGACAAAACAATCAAACTGATATCCTGAAGCATTCACTGGAGCTAAGGGGCTCAGCCCATTTTCTAAAAACAACCCGACCCCATATTTCCTCCTCCAACAATTTCACACTCAGCACAATGCAGTCCGAAATATGCCATTCTCCTGTCAATGCCCAAACCCAGGCTTGTCCATCAGATTGCCAGATGGAAAAGTGTAATTCATCACTCCAGTGAACATGTCTCCACTTCTCTAGAGTCCAGTGGCGGCGTGCTTTACACCACTGCATCCGGCGCTTTGCATTACACTTGACGTGTTGCTTGGATGCAGCTGTTCGGCCATGGGAACCCATTCCATAAATCTCTCTGTGTACTGTACTTGGGCTAATCTGAAGGTCACATGAAGTTTGGAGCTCTGCAGCAATTGACTGTGCAGAAAGTCAGCGCCTTCTTTGCACTATTGTATGTGCTTCAGCATCCACTGACCCCTCTCCGTTAGTTTAAGTGGCCTACCACTTCATGGTTGAGTTGCTGTTGTTACCAAACTCTTCCATTTTGTTCTGATAGAGCTGACAGTTGACTGTGGAATATTTAGGAGTGGGGACATTTCATGACTGGATTTGTTGCACAGGTGGCATCCTATGACAATTCCAGTTTGGATTTCACTGAGCTCCAGAAAGCGGCCCATTCTTTCACAAATGTTTGCAAAAACACTCTGCATGCCTGAGTGCTTGATTTATTACACCTGTGGCCAGGCCAAGGGATTAAGACACCTGATCATTTGGATAGGTGAGCCAATACTTTTAGTAATATAGTGTATATCAGAATAGAATTAAATATAATAATAAAGAATAAGATAAAAATAATAAAGAAAAAAGCCTGGAACAAGATTTGCAAGATTTGCAATACATCAACATTGTTCACTAAGTCTCTACCAGCGGTAGATGACAGACATGAGCTCATAAACAAGAGATAAAGAAGAAGAAGAATCCTCTCCCTGCTTGTCCAGTGTAAACACTGTAGGCTAAATGTGCGTTCAAGAAGTTTTGCATGTTATTGAATGCTTATCACATGCCCTTTGTATCTGTAGCTTTAGATCTGTCAAATACATTTGCTTATGTTTCTTTTTTTATGTATGGTGCTCTAACTTTCCAACAAAGACCCCCACTTAAATGGAAAATGTCTCTTTTTTTTAAGACATTGGTTTTCACTTGAATACACATATCGAATGTATACAGCTATGAAGTATGAGTTCTGTTTGTTTTCCTTTAACACTTGTGTTTTTTTAGAAACACTGCCAATCACTTGGAGAAAGAACACAATTCCAAGCAAAACACCTTCATTGTAACAATGTTTACAATACATTAACAATAAAAAAGCCATTGCTTATCATACAGAGAATAAGTTTTTGATAGTCAGTCATTTCAAAACCTAAAAAACAATTTGGTTCATCATGTTGATTACTATTTTAAAAGGATATTTCTCAGAATTTGGATTTTACCATCTAGAAAACAGCAAGCCTTTTTGATGTGTGTTAAAAAAAAATAGGGGAGCTATGAAGAAAAAAATCTTACATCATCTGTTCTTTCTCTGAAACCAACAAAAGCAGCAAAAACGGTTGTTAAATGAAGATATAAGTAATTCATCCATAAGAAAAAAGCTAACAAAGCTCTTTCTCTTGACTGTCATTACTTGTAAAACAATTGAAACAGAAAAGTTTGTTAAATTTTAAACAAATTGCAAACTTACAAGCTTAAAAAAAATACCCCACTTTAACAACTCCCTAGGGTCCTTTGATTCTGCCCAAAGTTTTTAAATTGTTTTCACTAAAATGCTTTTAAACTGCTGTTATTGGTGGTGTACCTTTTCACCACACTTTATCCTTTCAACTTTGGTTAACATGCATGCATCACAGTACTCTGAGAAAAACCAGCCGGTATTTGTTGTGGCTTATCATCTTTGTGAATGGTATTGATGACTGTCTCTTGGACATCTGTCAGTAGTCCAGACGATGACCTCACTTTTTGACCCAAATTGAAAGATTAAATAAAAACCTTCATCATCATCATTGATTCATCATCATCCAACATTAGGTTTTCCTTCACAATATTCAAATTTTTTACATTTCTGGGTTTTCATACATTTTTCCATGTAACAATTAGAAACTAAAGATATAGGGACTTAAATTGTTTTCATCTTTGTCTAACATTTTATATAAAAAACGTGTTTCCTTTTTGTGAAGTGACAGAAAGATACGTTTACTGCAATATTCTAAATGTTTCACTTACATTACCGCAATGCTTCACTTACATGAGGTAATTAGTAAGTATGCATCTTATTTTTACAATTAACCTGGCACCAAGAAACATTGAAAAAATTGTTACCAATAGTCTATTACTGTATGTTTAGCAATTGATCCTTGCATCCTTTTCTGGATTAATAAAGGTAATTAAGTCCATCAAGATGTCTCATATTGGCACTGGGTCACAACTACAAACAACTTTCAGCACCCACTGGGTGCTGATCCTGAGTTAAACCGAAAGATCTTTTCTTTCCAGCTTTAAGGAGGAGAGAGTCTCAGCCAGCTTGGCATTTTAAACAATATTTTTACTATAACTATAAGGAGGAAAAGTTTGCTGAATTGGTGAGGAGCATATATTAAAGTGTTTTGCTAGCAGTTAAACATTTAGAGCCTCGTTTTTCTCAAAAGAAAAAAAATGATTGATTGAATAAAATGCCTTTAGATAGTAAGGTTCCACCTTGAAAACTCTTTTTTTTTTTTTTACAAAACTTTTTAAAAGAACAGCAGGATGAATTTGAGAAATGTTTAAAATGAGATTTAAATTGTGTGGTTACACTTTTACTTACATGAGAAATTGTTTCTGAGGATAATTCTCAAATCAGTGGTACAGCCTATTGGTCCTTTGCTTTAAAGTCTTAATTTAGATCTTAAATTGTAAAACAACCTTTAAAAAAACTATACCAAAAAATCGAACAAGCAAGTGTGAAAAAACTACAGTGCTGATTACATGGGAAATTCATCATTCATTAATTTTCCAATCCGCTTTATCCCTTTTGGGGTCACGGGGTTGCCGGGGCCTAACCCGGCTACTTATGGGCGAAGGCAGGGGACACCCCTGGACTGGTCGCCAGTCTGTCGCAGGGGCCTACATGGGAAACATTTGTCAAATTAAAGCACGATTGTGTTTCCTGCAGCTGTTCCTCAAAATGTGGTGTCAGGAAAACCAAACTGGGAAATTACCTCTGGTTTAAAGGAACGCTACTGTGTAATTAGGGCTTTACAGTAGCAGGTCATTGCAATGGATTTACTCTCATACGTTGAGAAAACTGATAAAAAATTGAAAAAAGCAGAACACATAGCTTTAACACCTCAAAACAGGGGTGCTCAACCTTGGTTCTTCTTTTTTTCAGCTTTACCTGTACTTCTTGCTGCAGGTGTGTTCAGTCAATAAGATAAAGGAGACACCTGAGTTAGGTAATCATCTGAAAGCAGTGAAGAGAGAACTGGGAAACAGGCAGGAAGACTGGTGGATTTAAAGGACCAGGATTGGGCAGCCATGCCATTTTTTTTTTTTTTTTTGTGTTGAGTCAAATTAAAGCTAAACTGTTCTAAACATAAGGTTATTTTCAGCAATCACCATGTCATAAATTTAACTGAAAACAAAAGGTCATAAGCACTGATTTTTTTTCATTTTGCTTTTTTTCAGTGCTGTCAGAATCTGAATACTTTTTTTCACCCCTATTGAATGTAGTCGTTTAATACGATAATACTAATGATGTAAAATTAATGTATACAAACTAAAGCTATAATTTATAAAAGAGAATAAATCAATTAAAGTTCTGAAGTATGAAAAATAAAAAAAGAAAAAAGACATGGATCCATCTACCTAAAGTTGGAGTTCATACATGGGAGAACATGCAAACTCCACATAAAGGGGCTCCATGATTCAAACTAGAACCTTCTTGCTGTGAAGTGAGAGTGCTACTATTCCATTGTGCAGCCTAATGTTTTTATTAACAATGGGAATTGTAAACTTTTAGCCTCAAAATTGAGTAGAAAAAATTGCATATGGTAAATGGCGTATACTTGTAAAGCGCTTTCCTATCTTCCTTGAAGGCCCAAAGCTCTTTACGGTTACAGTGTCATTCATCCATGCACACTCAGGTTCACACACTGATCGAGGCTCTGATACTGAACACTGTGCCAACCTATAACCACTAGAGGCAGTGTGGGGTTCAGTGTCCTGCTCAAGGGCACTTTGACACATCCAAAGTCAAGGCGGTACTCAAACCTGCAATCTTCCATCAGGTCGACTGCCCCACCTCTACACCATGGCCTTTTTTTTTTTTTAAATCAAACCATGTGATATTGTAATACTCCAAAGCATATTGTGTATTTGACTTATTTTGTCTTTTATAAAATTTGAGAGCTATCTTTCCTTTTTGCAGAATTTTACACAGGATAAATAAAGATTTAAAATGTAAGTGCATGCTTCTTCTTCTGCTGTGCACATATGTTAGAAAAACTCATTTTAACAATATTTGTTGACCTGACATTTTGAGTGTGCTGCCTTTCAAGATAATTGCTGTTGTCCTTGCTATCTCAAAAAATACATATTTTGTTTGTTTTTTTTTATAACCAGAAACAATTTATTATGTGCTGCTGTTTTCCAGAGTCTTATGTTTTTTTTTAACATATCTTCAATTTCTTTTGGCTTTTTTTATTAGACAAATGCAATTTTCTGTAGGTTAAAACATATAGTTTTTAAATAGAATTCATCCTTGTTTTGAAAGTCATTATACCTATTGGTGAATAATGTTTTTTGTTTTTTTTTCATCTAAAAC
Source organism: Adrianichthys oophorus (assembly GCA_036245035.1). Taxonomy (NCBI): domain Eukaryota; kingdom Metazoa; phylum Chordata; class Actinopteri; order Beloniformes; family Adrianichthyidae; genus Adrianichthys; species Adrianichthys oophorus. The sequence goes on along the minus strand of BSAI01000072.1, from coordinate 22,386,946 downwards.
TTCACCCCTCATATAGGCCTAACATTGTGTATGCTTTTAAGATTTTGACGTGGTAAAAGATTCATTGTCATTGTAAAGGAGGTGTTGGCAAATCAGTTCCAAACTTGAGACCTCAGAGAACTGTAGCTAAAGTGCTGATTCAGATCCTCAATCTCCTCAGGTTGTCCGGCCAGAACAAATGATGACGTCAAATTCACACTCATGCCACTCATTTATTGAAGTTGTTCTTGTTTTCCATAGCATTCAGAGCTTCATGATATTAATGTTAGTCACTGTGTCTATTAAACAGAAATAGAAATGAACACTATTAGTAATCAAAATAATAACAAAACAGTATCAACATTGTCAAATATAAACATACGTTAACTTGATAACCTACAATGAAGACCTGCTGTTTTCTCGTCTAAAACTCTGAATTACAATGGTCCCTGAATGCACCATAATGTGCGACAGACAACGTGGCGATGTGTCTCTGGCGCACCGTACTACAAAGCACCGACGGATGGAGTCAAATAAACAGAAAACGTGGCAAATATGGAACTGAACATAAATATTATCATGTAAATCAAAATTCCACTCAGTTGTAACATTTTCTTATGGATATTAAATTTGAGCTGACTCAAGCATTTGAACAGAACAGATTACATGTTACCATAAACTAAACTAAATAAACACATTAAGAGATAAACTTACATTGTCATGGACGCATGACTATGATTTTCATGAGATGGAGGAAGGAGAACTCCAGGATGAATGACAAAGCCTGTTTTCTCAACGAAGGCTGCCTGAAGACTGGGAATAACAGGTGCTGCTCCGGTAAAGGGTGGAGTCTGATTGGTTGAAAGATGGGGTTCATGCCCCCCTCCCATGAGAAATGATTATTTTGGGATTTCAGAGAGACTATTATGGGGTGGCAGTGCCTTCAAGGTGCTCAGGAACAATCAACTAATATGCAAAAACTGCTACAAATCAACTACACACATGAACCTTGTTAACAGTCATCGTAGCTTTTTTAAATTTTAACTTTATAACATGACTTTGCAAAAGGACTTTAAAATGAACAACATTTGAGCCATTCAGTTGAGAACATGCTTAATTTAGAAAAGTTAAATGGTAAATGGTATTTTTGTACAGCTCTTTACTACCTTCCTTGAAGACTCAAGGCGCTTTACAGTCACAGTCCCATTCACACACACACATTCACACCCTGATGGCAGTTCTTCAGCCAAACACTGGCACCAACCTATAACCACCAGAGGCAACGAGGGGTTAGTGCCTTGCCCAAGGACTGAGGAGAGTAGACAGAAGTACAGGGAGATGCGCAGAGGTGTCAAAGGCTATACAAGGGGCCTTTGATTAATTGTATGTTTGGTTGAATAGTAAAGAAGGAGCGATTGACCTTGACAGACCAGCAAGGCATAGCGACCGAGATGGGAAGGAAATGACACAGGTTAGAGTGATTAAGGAAAGAGATGGTAATGTGTTGACTGGTGTCAAAAGTTTTATGGAAAGAATAAGAGTTGATGAATGAAGAAAATGAGAGAGAACAAAGAACAGAAGAGGTGACTGTTGTGGAGCAGGAAGTTACAAAGATTGGGAAGGGAGAAATGAGAGGGCATCGAAGAGGACAGAAAGCGGAAAGCACTCGGTCCTGATAATATTCCTGTGGAGGTATGGAAGTGTCTAGGAGACATGGCAGAGGAGTTTTTAACTGGGTTGTTGAACAGGATCTTAGGTGGAGAGAAGATGTGTGTGTGGGAAGTGTGATGCTTCCCAATTTTTAAGAAAAAGGGAGATGTACAGAGTTGTGTGTGGTCCTTCCTTAACCCCACAGTGTGTTCAGCTCTCTGCCAACGCGCATCTTTGCTTTTTGAAGCAGCAAATAAGGCAACCCTCACCACCGTCATCAACACTAACCCCTTGCCATCATCTCTGAAATAGCTTAGGTTGGTTTTGCTTGCGAAATGTTTTACAGCTCAGCTTTCCAATGTCATAAAGCTGTAGGTCTATATTTTTTAGAAAAAACATGTACAGTAAAATGGATGTGGTTCCCTACTGCTAGTTCCCAGCAAATCAGATCATATCCAAACTAGAAAAGGATTGCTTTTTGAATTGCATTGGTAATTGCTTTTTTCACGCCAAGTTAGACTCAAATTTGTTACTACAAATGCCTTACAATTCAAACCTGTAGTGTTTCCAGCACCAATATAATTGATCTCTTATTAAATGTTACTGTTCTCATTGTGTGGCGTTACACCTTTACAGGAGACCAGATTGAAGTCAAAAGTTTTTATATAGTGGTATCCAAAGAGAAGAGAACAAGCAAAAAAAAAAAAAAAGGTGCACTTATTGAATACCCTTTACGCTCCAGTGGTGCCATACTTTCCTGAATGAACCTGACCTTTTATAGCAGATTTTTAATTTTTTTGGCAATGACAGTGAAGAACAGGCAGTGTCTGGATATGGTCAATATTTGCCACACTAAATGAGAGGCTTTTCAAGACGTAACTGAGTGATTAAAACCAAGCCTTTAAATAATTAAAAACTTAATTTAACGCATTCAAATGTTTAATAATGTAAACAGCTGATGATTTTTTTTCAGTTCCTGAATCAATCATTGTCATTTTTGAGTTCCTGAGTGTTCCTGAAGTGGCATCTAATCAATTTCAAACTGCTTAAATTTTCTTAAATTATTTTCTTAAATATTTTTCCAACATTATTTTTTAGATTATTTTACTAGTTTTGGGAATGTTAAATTAAATCAAAACAAATTTACAACTTCCACTTGTCTAATGTAAATATCTGTATTTCTTTTCATAAGCAAACAGTCAAAAAATATCAAATGTCCTTGTCCTAACTGGAGCTATAAACATATCAGACTCACAACCTGTGAAACTAGTCTGGAAGTAGTTCCTATTCTACATTTTCACCAGGAACCTGCCAACTTTTAAATGGGTTGCTCTGGGCTCACCATTCCTGCAGCTTCTTCCACCTTGATCGTTGTATGTGTGCAACAATTGTCCTGGTTTGTGTGTTGGCTATCATGAAACATGACACTGTCATAGCCAATAATAACTGATTATATGATTGTTTACCTGCCCTGTCCCTCATTCAGATAACCAAAGCCTGTAAACAAAAATGCATGACTAAAGATCTCTTCAATCTTTGTCCGGGAATTACGAGGTTGGAGTAAAGCAACGAGAGACAGAATTATGGAAGTCCTAAGCTTTTCAATCCTTTTTGTTATAGTTCACTTATTCAAACTTTATATTTTGCGGACCAATTTTAAACGTCTGTGTCAGCGTCAGGTACAACACTTTTTACTGCTACTTTGGGACGCTAGAGCCATGCTGCAATGCGGTTACTGCACCACGAAGACGGTTTGCTGATAAGTGTTTAAAAAAATTGTCAGAAAAAAAGTGTGAGAAGTAATGTGGACAGTGTTGGGGTAATGGATTACAAAGTAATGAATTGCTGTAATGTAATTACTTTTACCAATGACAGAGTAACGTAACAAATGACAGTTCAAATTTCAGTCATTAATTACAGTTACAGGACAATAGAAACCCTTGTTACTTCGTTACTTGTGTTTTGTAGGTTCTGACATTTTCTCTTGGTTAAATGAAAAGAAAACGCAGATCAATTTAAAACAAAATGGTGTAATTGGCGCATCCACATGCGGGCAGATTTGGGGATCAGTCAAAGTACAGACATGCCCTCATTGCTGCAGTCAATGTTCTTTCCAAACAGGATCAAAGATGAGACGAAAAGAGATGCTGCTCTTCAAGGAGTCCCATCATCTCCGCATCTCCCCTTGAACTGATGTGTCTGTTACAAATGAAATGACTCTAAAGCCGTTCTTCGGTGTGACAGACAAGAGTCCCGAGTTTGCACTCAATGAGCTCTGTGGGGGCGGGTGGGGGGTGCATAGTTTGGTAGACCTGCAGCCGTGCAGAACTGTGCACAAAAGACAGTTGCAGAGAAAGAGAGTCTGATGCATTGGGTACAACTCATTGTTATGGAATACAAAAAGTTGTCCAGAATGAACATGGAGGCATTTAATAGTTCTTTGTGTTTTAAAAACTGGCTTGGTTGCAGATTTGGTAGAGATAAAAATGATGTAACAGTATTTTCCACATCTGACTTTGAGCTGTAGCAAAGACCACAGATGTTGCAAAACAGTAACTTATTTTTGTGTCATTTTTCACACTGTTGTTTGTCCCATTGAGATTCAAAATCTCTTTTTCAAAGGAGCTCTGGTAAATGAAAGACAAGAGGATCTTGTTTGTGTGAAGCTGTTTGTCCCTTGATAATTTGTATATGAGTGGAAAAAAAGTAAAGTAAAGTAACAAGTAGTGAATTACTTTTTCAAATGAGTAATGAGTAAAGTAATTTCATTACAATTTTGATCCACTAAGTAAGTAAAGTAATCAATTACTTTTTAGAAGTAACTTATCCAACACTGAATGTGGATCATGTTAAAAGTTGTTGTAATAAGCCTGAATTCATCCAACCACATTTCAATGAGTTGCTGTCTCTCATCATTGCTTGACGTTTGTCCATGGCACATCGATTGCTTCCTTCCTACTCTTACATCCTGTAATGCCTGGCTACAGTAGTCGTTTGTTTCAGTTTTTTCTCCCCGAGCACGTAGCTTATTCAGACTGAGAAAAACTCAGATTGGAAAAGAATCGAGACCACCTTGAAAGATGGGTTCGAAAGTAGCTCCTGGTCCTGCACCAAGGTCTGCATGCCTGCATTCACTGACAGTTTGTTCTGGATTACTGGGGGAAACAAACTCTGGTTCACTTTAAGCAAACTATATGTGTCTAGTCTGAAGACACCCAAACATTCAATAATGGTAAAGACATTTTAGGAGAGAGGATTACATTGCTTTTATGCAAATGATTATTGATTAGAGTTTTTTTGTTTTACTTTCTATTGGAGGATGGGTTTATATCTGAGGCTGTGTCTTTAAAATCTACAAACTGGCATCAGTTTGCAACAGAACATGTTGGTGAGCATTGGAGAGAGCACAGAAAAGTTTATGATGCTGAAAATAGGAATATTTATGTGGGCAGTTTCAGTATTCTTTGGTTAAATAAAGCTAAGGCCTATCTTAACCATAAAGGAAGTAAAATTAAAAAGAAACTAGACTTGACTGCAGCTGGAGGGCACTTTCAATAGCATATCACTGTAATCTGAGACAGCTATAGAGCATGAAATGTGCCCTTGAGTTGTGAAAAAAAAGTAGTCTTTGTTTTTCAAACGTTGTGACGATGTAAAATCCTGTCGATCATAATACAATTGTATGACAGAAAATATTTGTTTTTTTTAAGAATTTATTTTCTGAATGAGCATTTCAGTTAGAAAAAGCTTTTAAAAAGCACTGGAAAAAAATGTTAAACAAACATGAATGATCAAAATACCTGTTAGTTAGATGAAAGGGAAGAAATCTGAACAAAGCTGTATTAAAGTTAGCCAATACTTCAAAGGCAACCTATGATGGTTGTACAACCCACATGGCCAATTGCTTTGTATTGAGTTTGCTTGGAGCCATTTTTTTAGTTCTCAATCATGCCATCTCAGCTAAATATTGCAGAAAATCACCGACATTTGGTAATTAAAAAGGACAAACTAACGTGTGAAAATCAAGCCCTCACATCATATTCTCAAATTTAGAGTAAAATGCTAAAAGCCAAAGTTCCTCAATTGACCACTGAAGGTAAAATGCAGAAGGAGACAATTTTATGTTCAGTCCCATGCTAGAAAGTCCAACCTTGCATCACATGAACATGTTTATAGTCTGGTTAAAGGTTTTTTTTGTTTGTTTTTTTATTGCTCCATTGAGTTTGGTGGAGCAAACTTCATAGATAGCTAGGGCTTTCTTTTTGCTGTCCAGAACCTTCAAGGTGATGTCAAAGATGAAACGAACAGAACACATTCACTTAACCCCTTTTAAAGTTGATTATTAAACAGTCTCTTGTCAATCCAAAGACGAATGCACAGTTTATGCACAATTGAAATCTAAAAAAAAAAATAAATAAACATTTAAATGGTCTATAACTGGATCCAATATATCTAATCACAGCAGCAGTAAACAAAAAAAAATCTGAATCACAGTGTGAGCTTAATTGTTTCTAGAAGCTGAGCTCTATTACATTGGAGTAAATGGAGAATTACACAAAGCAATTTTCACTTCCGCACCAGAACAGTGTTTTCACCGACTGCATCACCCCCTCCTCCCATGTGCCAAACTTTAAGAGACGTTATTACTACAGTATGACACATCAGAGGCAGCTGGCACCAACAACAGCCAGTGTTCTGGAGCGACTATGATGACACCATAATCTTTGTCACCCAATGTCGAGCCTGTTTCTTACTACAGGCAAACTAGGCATTTGTCTGGGGCCCCCAGGCCACCCAGGGGCTCCAAAGTTGCATGTCCATTCTCTTGTGAAGAGAATTAAAATGTCAGTTTTAACCTAAGCTATTTCATGCTTTTATTAAACCCCTTATTAAGACTAAAAATAAAAGCTGGATATAACAAAAATAAACTGCAATATTACGTTATGGTTGATGTTAAGGGCGTTATTAGGTCTTTGAGCTGCACAGTCATTCAGTTAGGGATGTAGCAGGCTAGCCACACCCACACAGGTACAATGAGAATGATTGACAGCTTTTGTTCTACCTCGTTAGCAAGGGGATTAAAAACAAACACTGTTATGACATAGAGTTATCCCAGCAGTGCAGAAAAATGCAACTAAAAGAAAACTGATATCTAACTGACATTACAAGCGTTATAATAATTTTTTTTTTATTTTTGTAAAGAAAAACTTGGTTCCAGGTATGCAAATATTTAAAGCTATATGTCCATCCAAGGTATGTCTTTTTCTTGTGCCCAAAGTAAAAATGAAAGTCCTAAACAATGATACTACAATAAGTTTACATTACAACTTACACTTCAAATTAGACACTTACAAGTACACTTTTTGTTGGTGTGTGGTCTGGGTTGCTTGAAAAATACAATTAATACTTGCGTAGTAAATTTTTTATTTTATTTATTTATTTTTTTTCTATAGATCCTAAAACTTATTGAAACTCTTCCTGGGAAATCACACCTACTTTTTCATGAATTGATGCATTTTGCAAATGTACTTAATGGACAACGAAAGTAAAACATGGATCATCAGAGTGATTTGCTCTGGAAACAGAGAGTAGAAAAGATGAAGGCCATTCAAGACTGCCTGCAGTCATTTTTTAAAGTTTTTTTTTATATGATTTTTATTTTATATTTTGAATTTCAGAATGTTTGCTATGTTCCATGTAAGCTCATGCTTTTGATGGGCTGCACTGTCCAGTTTGTGCATGTGAGGATGTTGGCACTAGAGTCCCTGTTTGCACAGCTGTCCAATCCAAAAAGACAAATGTGTCTGGACACAGCTCCTGCATCTATAGCAATTCACAACTATAATTACTGGAGTGATTTATTGGAAGTGGCCATCGAGTCTGTCTTTCTTTGTCTTGTTTTTTGTGTATGTGTAAGTGTGTGTTTGCCCTAAATCAAATGTACTAATAATACTTACTTAAATGTAGGGTTTTGATTCAGTCACTTGCTTTGTTTGAGAAACAGGAAGTTTGTCAAATGAAATATTTGTGAATCACTTTTTCTCCAAATTTTCTGCTTTTTTTGTAATTTCAAACTTTGTTATCAAGAGATTATGGTATACAAAGAAATGCATGTATGTCTGTCAGGAACATTTTTTGGGAAATGGACCATAAATAAATACTGTTTCTTCATACTCAGTTTCAAGACGTACAAAATAGATGTCAATAAGTGTCAGGAGTCAAAAACGTATCTTGTAAAATTTTACTTGCAACAAAGACGTAAAAGAAGATGGCAACATTCGCATTTACACCCTGAAGATGCATTTGAAAATCCCGATCTGTCAAACTGTTCTGAACACACACACACACAGTAGGATTTAGCTTCCTCCCACAACTGCAATTCTGTAACCTTGAGTTTTCGGGAGCTGGGTTTGTATGGGAGCAGCTACATCTGAATGCAGACAAATGTCTGCACATTTGGAGAAGCAAATTTGCCTCATACAGATGCCATGACTCTACTTCCACACAGTGTCACCTGGATGCACAAGAATATTCATTGACTTCCCAGTGGAACGTTTTATTGTAATTTCCATTTGGGTCACTGCAACAAAGCATGGCTGCTTCTTAGGCCAAAGTTTCCTTTACCCCTACGGCTTCTCCCTACCCCTCTGACATGACGGAACATTTGAAGCTGTAGTGGTGTTTTTTTTTTAAGGAGGAGCCTAACACCCAGCTCACACCACATGCGGTCCGGCTCCAGTGCGGCTGCGGAGCGATCTAGCTATGGCAGGTTACTCACACTGACTATGGTTTGTGGTCCTACTGCAGAGAGGCTCTGCTGTCAGCAGGGTTATCAGGGAAAAAGAGATCTCAAAAGGACTTATCTGCTTAAATAAAAGTAAATAAATAAAATAAAACTAAATTTTTAGAGCAATAATGCTTTGCAAGATATGCACATGGTTCAAGACATAACCTGGCTTCATTTGAATTCAGACAACAGTGTGAAACATGACACAAAAATAAGTTACTGTTACAACATACATGGTCTATGCCACTGCTCAAAGTCAGATGTGGAAAATCCTGTTACGTCATATTAATCTCTATCAAATCTGAAACTCACCCAGTTTTTTGAAAACACAAAGAACTATTAAATGTCTCCATGTTCATTTAGGCCAACTTTATGTTTTCCATTAGAATGAGTTGCATCCAATGTATCAGTCTCTCTCTTTCTACATATGGAAGCAATTGTGACTCATAATTCAAAATAAAAGCCTATACCGGAAATGCTTTTTCCTTTTCAAAATACAGCTGCCTCCGTTGACTCAAAAATAAAATGAAAACTCAATCCGCCAAATGGCTTTTTCTTCATCAACACTGCTCATTCTGTCACTTAATTAAAATGATAAAGATAAGGACAATTTATATTTCATTTTCAAAAAGTTCTTTAGCAAATGTGTTCCATAATTCAATCAGAAATATATAATTTGAAAATTAAAATGGATTACAGAAATGCATTTTCATTTTCACAATAACAACAGTAATTAAATTACAGTAAGTAGTTACTTTATAATCCATTACCCCAACACTGCCGGTGTCTATTTATTACATCATCAAGTCTTAGTAACGTCAGCATTTGAAGACGATATTTTTTTCAAATCTCTCTGCTTGGAGGGCTAAAGGAGGAGTAGGGGGATGCCAGAGGGGTTTGACCTTAGTTGTATGCTTTCTGATTTGACAATTAATGTTCAATTGATTATTTGGTTGAGGGTTTTTGACCACACAAACTGGGAGGTCCTGTTAGTCGGTGGTAATAATTTAGGTCTTGACTTACAGCAAGTATTTTTGAGTACATCCATTCTGTTCTACTTCTGCACATCACAATCACTACAGTCTTACTCTCTACAATCAGTCTGTTGGATCATGTGCACTTCTGAAGTTGATACCCATCTTTTCTATAGTAATAGCAAGTGACCTGCAAACCAATGACCTGTCAACAGATCAAGAAGCATCAGCTTGGGGCTTGATGCATCTTCAGCTCCAACCCCCCGCCAATTCTTTGGAGCACTCAAGATGCACTTCTCTCTGCCCCCAAAGTTGAACTATGTCCTCTGGGATTTTTTATTAGAGGTGTAGTAAGTTTGACTTTGACATTTCTCCTGTGTTTTGTCTGCTGTAGATACTTCAAACACCATGTAGCAATATTTTTCTGACACGTGGCAATACATCATGTTGTGAAAGTTCATCAGAAGTCTTTCATAATAGGACAACAATATTTCATTTGAAAAATAGTCTGTTGATTTATTTTTTTTAAGAATTCTGAAGCCATTTAACATTTGTGTTTTCTTAACTGTTCTTCAGCATAAATGCCTTTACTCAATATTTGTCTCTTATCTATCCTGTCATAATAGTGTGAATGCTTCTGTGATTCTCTTGCTCTCCTCTGTACATTTTTAGGCACATAAAAACTCCTGGCTGCACGGTGGCGCAGTGGTTAGCGCTCCTGCCTCACAGCAAGAAGGTTCCCGGCTCAAGTCCCCATGGCTGGGGGAGCTTTCTGTGTGGAGTTTGCATGTTCTCCCTGTGCATGCGTGGGTTTTCTCCGGGTACTCCGGCTTCCTCCCACCGTCCAAAAACATGCTTCATAGGTTAATTGGTTACACTAAATTGTCCCTAGGTGTGAATGTGAGTGTGTGTGATTGTGGCCCCTGCGACAGACTGGCAACCAGTCCAGGGGTGTACCCTGCCTTTGCCCATGAGTAGCCGGGTTAGGCCCCGGCAACCCCGTGACCCCGAAAGGGATAAAGCGGATTGGAAAATGAATGAATGAATGAATGAATAAAAACTCCTTCATAATTTGAGCGATTTCGACAATCTTGGTATAAAAACGTTCAGCTCGTTCAGGACATCACTGCTTGTACTTTTGGTATTCAAATACTCTAAAGCTTTTGAAATGTTGAGCATAATATGCTTCATAGGAAATGAATTAGAAATTCTTCAAATCCTTCAAAAACTGTGCACTTTGAAACCCATGCACTTCTGCATGCTTTCAGGGACACCATTCAAACTTTAAAATGTTCAGCAAAGATTGAGCAATTCATGTTCAATTCAGCTTTTTAAAACACCTTATGGTTTTATGGAAATAGAGTTAAACTTTTATGCAAATTTTAGGACATGTTTTATTTTCAATGTAACTCAATCGAAAGAATGTTTGGGATGTAGAGTGGATGACATCACAGAGTGGAGCAGTTTAATTTTTTAATATGAAAATCTTCCTGACAAACTGCCATTACCCGAACACCATTTGTCACGGTCAAAAAATGTTTCAGTAAAACGTAGGTAAATGGCTCTGGATTTCAAAAATGTGACCCCTTAAACCTGTGGAGCAAACACATGCCCCTACAGCCCCAACTCTGAGACAAAATTCACTCATTTTGCTTATTCCAGCCCATAATAAATATTTTCGCTGTTTTTTACACTAAATCATGTTTTTAACTTGCGATTGTTAGAAAATACTTGAACTTAAAGACATGAAACTTTCACACATTGTAGAACAAAAGCTTGTAAGTCACACAAGGGTTCAACTTTTTTGTTAAGTGAAAAAAGTTTTTAAAATACAAATATTTGTTTGGAGATAGCACATATTAAAGCAGGGGCATTGGATGACATGACATTTTTAGCTCAGCAGAGAAAAAAAAAAAATTATATCACTGAATTCCTCAACTTGTGAGCTTTTCAGCATCAATTTCTGCAGGACAAAGTCTGTCCATCTCAGACTCTGCAGTGTGTGTGGTTAAATAGATGACATGCAGCTATTTCACACAGACACACTGATGCCTTAAGTAATTCCAGGTGACCTTGGACGCTTTCAATAACAAATGCTTGTTTTTTATTATTCACTGTTTGCTGTAAATCCATTAGAGATCCTCTTCATTACACGTGATTGGAATAAATTCCATGTTTATCAGTATTTTAAGTAGATTAGCAACAAGCCTTTTTTTTTTATTAGCATCATGCTTGAGGGCTATGTGTTCCTCTTTTATAGTGATTTTCAAATAATTTGGTGTTATAATAGTGTTTTGGTAGCTCATTTGGCACCTACTGAGGTTTTATATGCTTGTTTGGTAGGTTTTTTTTAGACAGTTTTTGAAATTTTATGCAATTTTTGAATTTTCTTTAGAGAAGTTCTTCAAATTCTCTGTGCACTTAGAAACCTATGCAATATCAAAACGTTCACCACGTTCAGGACATTCTTGCTTGTACTTTTAGTAGTCATACCTTTTACGCATTTTAAAATTTTATGCAATTTTTGCGATTTTTTTTCACAAAATTCTTTAGTTTCTCTGAGAACCATCTGCAAACTATGCAAGCTTGGTATCAAAACTTTCAGCACGAGGGGGGCTGGCGTGGGGCCCCGGCCATGGGGGGTCCGCCTGCACCAGATGGACTCAATCACCGGATTGCTCCAGGTGACGCCTACCATGGGGTAGCGGGCCAGAGGGGAGGGGATGTATGTGGGAAGGGGGATGGTGGTCCACCACCGATAAGGGACCCTATAGGCTTGATCCCGCCGGGGCCTGACCAGGAATCTACTGGGCGGTGCTTGGGGACGGGGGCTCTATGCTCCTCTCTTTTTGTGTGGGGTGGGGGGTGTGGGGCCTTGGGGTCGGATTTCATGCAATAAAAGTTTTAATTTCATCTTCATCTCTTATCTTTTTAAAAAGATCATTTATTTTATTTACAGTATTTTTTACTAGCGCTGTCATCATGTTATTTAATAATACACGATTAATAATTACAGACTAATTACAGAAAAAATTAAACATTTAGAGTCTTATTTATTCATTATTTGGTGATGTTTTTCTATTTTTGCATTGAATTGTTACTTCTGTGTTATTACACACCTGGAGGAGCATTATCCCGCTCATACCATATTCATTCAAGAAAAATTTAAATGTTAACTAAATTATAAGCACTTCATACATTTATTATTAAGTTAGTTAAGTTTATTAAGTTATTTTTATTTCTTCTTTTACAGAAGCAGACTATTGTGCGTCCCGTTGTCATGGAAACAACTTCAGCATGCGGCGCAAACCGACCGCATTCTGGTCTCGCTCCTTTTTAAGAAAAGTGATCGTCATGAGAAGTTAAAAAAAAGTAGCATTTAAGACGGAAAGTTCAGCTCTTAGCACTTTTTATTTTTGCTAATTGTTCAAGATTGAAAAAAACTACCCCTCGATGGTGTCAAAGTAAATGTTGGGAGTTTTTTATAATAAAATAAAAATACTTTAAAAAAAAAGTAGTTTTCTAGGACAATATTTCTGCAGTGCAGCAGTAATTCATTTGAAATTTGCCTCCGGGTTGTAGATCGAACTGTTGGCATGAAGTAATCAGCTCCAATTTCCCATGATGCACTTAACACTCTCTCCCTCTAGCTTAAAACCCCAACATAACATTAACAATGCAGCAAAAATGGCGAACTATATTGGAGCTATCCAGCTGTACAGTTTTGATCCAGATTCCAGCTCAGACGAGGAAAATAAAGACGTACATGGATCTATTTGTCTACAAGTAGGTGCATTGGTATGGAGCAGAGCAGGGAGCTTGTGGTCTGCTCAGTGTTTTTTCAAAGAAACAAATACGCTCTTTTTCGAATTGCATTTTTTCATCAGCTCCTGATTCAGCATGATTTATATAAAGAAATACTCAGTAATGCAGTTTTACTCTAAATTGTCTTTATATAAGTCCTCCGTCATTGGGAAATGCAGCATTAACATTTTAAAAATGCCAAAAACATATTTCTTTTTATCAGAGGCCATCTTTAAGATGATATGAATGGGAATGTAATAATTAAATGAAATCACCATCATAGTAGTAGTGATAATAGTGTTGTTATACATAAGCATTTTGTATGGCGGTCTTGTTCTAAATAAGATCTCTTTTTGGAAGTGAGTGGTGGTTTCTACATCCTCTCTCGAGTACCGACAGTTATGGCAGAGATATATTTTTAAGGCTAGAGGGACCGTGACTTCCTCTTTCAAGGTTAATTAGAAACTAAGGTTTGGCAAAGAAAGATTGTCCTTGGTGCTGATTGCGTCAACTGTGTTGATATTATTGAATGATGTCCTTGTTACAAAAATGTGTCCCTTTTAGAGTATGAAACAAATATGCAGAGTTTACAAAGTTAATGTTAAAGTTTAAAAAAATGTGTTGAATTTTTTTTTTTTGCAAGTAATTCCAATGTTTTGAACCAGGTAAGATGCCATATCTTAAGAAAAATATGTAATTTAGTTTTTATTGTTATTAAGACTAGTTATATTTCAGAGCATAAATGCAAAACTGTTGGTTTCAGATGGAAGTGCCTGTTTTGGCAGGTGTTGTGCATTGATTATGAAGCTGCAGTACCTTCAAGTTTGCAGAAAAAGGCCTTTCCATAAGAGTTACTGTTATTTGTAAAATGCTAACATGTGTGTGACAGTTTGAATGGTTAAAAAAGAGGCTTTGCTAAAGGTTTTTCACATTATAACCACTTTCAAACCCCATGCATCCCAATTCCAGCTGAGACAAATGCTAATTTAAACCAACCGCTTCAAAACCCAGATTTTTCCACCAAGCCGCTCCGTCTTCTTCTCTCTCTTTGGCTGTAACTAACAAGGCAATTGACAGGATGATATGAGCACCATTTTCATTCTGGCATTTCCTAATGTTAAACACCAGAGTAATCAACAAGCTGCCTGCTTTTCCTGTCTGTGTCCTCCACTCCCTCCCTTCCCTTTGTAGCACCACTCGCACACTCTCTCAGACTCGGTCCATGTTCATTTAGCACACTGTTATTGGATTTTCTAATGCCCACAGCCAGTCGAGGGCCCTGTGCTGCTCGCATCAGGGCCGTGTTTCCTTTAGAGGAGCCTGCTCTGTGTGTGCTCTGCTTCTTGCACACCTGTCTGACTGAAAGATGTGACTGCAATCTTATCTGCTCATGCCAGGGTGTGCCCTTGCTCTTGTATTACATGGAAGGCGATTAGCTTCTGTCCGACGACTAAAATAGCATTTGCACACTTCTAACAGAGTTATATACATATAGGATTGCCAATTTCACATAGGACAGAAAGTCAGAGTGGGTGGGAATACAGGTAGCCATGCATAAAGAAGTGTGGAGGCGTCTACAGAATCGGTACAGCAGGTCATTTGTGGACGTAGGGAGATAAAAGAAAAATAACTGAGGTATAAAAGTTTAAACCAAATAGGCACTTTATATTCTCTTTAGGGCACTTAAAGTCCCACTCCAATCATCTTTTGATCTATTGCAGGGATGAGCAGCTCCAGGCTTCGAGGGCAGCATTCCTGCATGTTTTCCAACATACCATGCTCTAGCATGTTCTAATTGGCTGGACACACCTGAACTAGGTAACCAGTCATGAGTAGGGCTTGGATAGCTGGAAATCATGCAGACACTGCAGCCCTCAAGGCCTGGAGTTTCCTTTCCCGGATATTCTGTAAAAACGTTCACAGGAGTCTTTTAATTATGGTTATGCTATTTTTAAGAAATAATAATAATAATTTAAAAAAAGGTGTCGTTTGAGGACAGAATCCGCTGAGTGGCAGTACTTCATCTAAAATTAGCCTCTGAGTTGTGGGCGAGTGCGAAGTAAGCCCTCTCCCATTTCCAATTATCCTTTTGTTTATACACTTTACCGCTAGCTTATAACCTCACAACCCCAACCCAAGATTACTGGTCAAGCAAAAATTGCAAGCAATATTGGAGCTATCCAGACGTACAGTTTTGAGACAGATACCAGGAAAATTATGACAAACTGGATGTATTTGTCTGCAAGTGAATGCATCAGAATGGAGCAGAGTGCTTGTGTCTTGCCATTGTAGGTCCAAAGTCACATCTACAAGCTTTTTCATACTGCATTTTTTTGTCTTTTGCTCCTTCACAATAATTTGAATTAAAAAAACTCAGAAATGCAATAGTAAACTTGATTTTATGTCCCCAGTCATCAGAAAAATGTTACAAAAACATGTATAAAAAATAAAAACAACATTTTTTTTTTTTTTTTTATCTGAGTGGATCTTTAATTAAAACACATAGCCATGTCGCTAACTAAGAACATTATTTTGGGCTAAGTTTTCAGCAGTTAGTATATTTACTGATTATTAATGAGCAGAACTTCTTGCCCAATTCTTGTGCCTATCAAACTGTCAATCAGGCTGACGTTGTCCTGTCCAAAGAAGGGATCATAAATCACTGCAGTAGTGCTTAAAGCAAGCAAAGTGCTCTCTTTTGATGGTTTGCAGATTAGACAGTAAGTATGCTATTAATGACTTAGATAACACCAAGCCATCGCTAACCAGATTATGGCTTAATGCAGTTCAATTTTTCCCCCCTTTTTTCATTCCTTCAGTTCTTCTTCCTCTCTCATCATCCACTTTCATGATTTGTGTGTTAGGTCTTTTTTTACATCTTTAAAAAGTATTTCTGACTTCAAGCTTGTGTTTGTTTCTTATGTCTCTCTTAAAGATTCCAAAAATGACATGGGTCAAGGAAAGTTAGTGGGCAAAGGACACTCGTTTTTGTACGAAAATGAGACAAATTAATTGTGAATAATGAAAATATGCAAATGGACCACAGGTGGTAAAGAGTGGGCTCTCCATCACCACTTGTACTGTGTTTAAATAACTTTTACTTGAAGAACTTAATGATTTTTAGGCATGCTTGTCATTTGTATTTTACTGAATGACTCCATCCAAAAACAGCTGAAACTAAAGAAAGCACAAGAGAGTAAAAACACAAAAGAAATTCTAGTTTCTAGCTGCTTTTGTAGTTCATAGACAGGAAGAAATGAAGAGAACAAGCATGAAAGGTGGGTGTAACAAAGGCATTTTCAAACTTTGAATTTCAGGGTAAAAAAACTGTCAGACAGTGAGTGGAAGAAGTACTTTATTCTTATTTTTTTACCATCTTAAGAGCTATATTTTCCCTATAACTTCATTCCTTATTCCTTATTGGATCCTGTAGTTCTTTTAAGTTCACACTTAAGCATCTGGGATAAGCTCCAACATTTGTGTTCAGCACCTAACCAAATAAGAGTTGAAAAAAAACACCTAAACAATTGTGTGTTTGTCCAAAAACTTACTCAGGGTTCAAATTTACATAAACGATGTAAAGCATTGCATGTTTGGATTGAAACTAAGTACTGTGTATTGAAATATTTATACAAAATATTTCAATTATATCCAAATTTTTTTCAAAAGAAAAAATAAATCAAGAAATACAGCGTTAGATAAATAAACAATACAGCGTTATTCCCTAGTTGCACCTCTAAATTTAGAATGGAGTCATTAAGTGGGTAGTTACAAAACTTTTTAAATGATTAGTGAAATGCATTCTGGCTTCTAAAAAAGATCCTTCCAAAGAAAAATTTTGAGAGTGGTTAAATATCTCTGCCAAATTGGCCTTCTCTTAACACGCACTGAATTAGACCAAAAATAATTACTGCATGCTTCAGGAAAAAGAAAAAAAAAACAAAACACTACAAATGAGTAAATTTGCCAAATTTTAAAATTAAAATTGGCAAATGAGTGGATTTCCGTTTTCACTGAGTGCTCTTGGATTTATTCGATGTGTTCTCTCTTGGAATAGTCTTATAAGCCATATTATAATAGAAAAGACAAAAAAAAGCTTAACTAAATAAATAAATAAACAGAACATTTGAGTGTATGAAGATCCAGGAAAATGACATTAAAATATTCTCTAAATGGAAAGTTAAGTCGTGTTAAAGGACAGATTCCCACTAGGCACAGTATGTCTATTAGATACCTGATATACATCTATTACAGATGTCTAAAGGACATCTATGACAACTCTATTTGTTACTCTATTAGATGTCTACCAATAGTGTTCTGAACTATTGAATTATTAGACTCCAAAATACTCCCACAATGTCGGTCATAGATTGCAAACAATATTTGTTGATTTGCACAGGCAAAAAAAAATGATTTCGCCAACTAATTCATTCAAGGCCATGTTGCAAAAATGAGTACACCCCAAGTGTAGTCTGAGGAGAAAAGCCATACTACAGCCTACAAAATTCTAATGAACAGCCATTCAACCACAGGTGAGTTTAATGATTGATTTAAGATGTGTCCAGGACACAGGTGACTATAATAGAGTGTTACTTAACAAAGAAAGAGCCCTTCCCATTTCATGCTGTCAGAAATGGCTCCTCATGGAAGAGAAAATGTTACAAAATCTGAGAAAAGAAATCAATTCTTTAGACAAAAAAGGTGAGGTTTACAAAAACATTAGCAAAGCTTTACACATCAGTCAAAATACTGTAACAAAAGGGATCCAAAACATTAAGAAAGGAATTGCAACCATCTTACAGAGATGTCCACAGAAGTTAACATTTCAACAGGAGCGTCTTCTGATGAGAAGGGTTGAAGAAAATTGCCATGCAAGTTCACTGTAGTCATCTAAAGCAGTAGAAAGCCAAATTGGAGTGATCATTTCCAGTGACACCATACAGCGCACTCTGCATGGGTATCATCCACAAAAGAAGCGTCTCTTAAAGTCACTAAGCGCTTGCCTGCGAGCCCCAACCCCAGACCTGGCTCCAGAGTGGGGCACATATGAGTCCAGTCCAGACGACGTTATGGTCAAAAATGTTATGATGATTTTTTGAAATATTGTTATGTCTTTTTACATAATCTTCAAGTACTTCTTTTTCATGGGATTTATTGGTACTTATGGATTATTTAATCACCCGAATCTGTGTTGGTAAAGTATAAATAACTGATCAGAAGTTGATAATTTGATCATTTATTCATATTTTCCAATCGTTTTTTTGACTAATTAGCCTATGTTTGCTATATCTTTGGATATATAAATGTATGTTTATATTATTTTTGCTTTGATCGCTTGAAAAAAAAAATTCCAAATCCAAATAAAACCCAGAGCTTAAATGACAATTGTTACATCACCAATGAAAAAAAAAGATTAAGTCACTGAATAGTAATCAAGTTAAGAAATTATTTAATAACAGCTGCTTTAATTTAATGCCACATAGTCATTTCCAAGTTTAATAGAAATCCGACTGAAAATGTTGGTTGTATTTAAAAATGAAATAAAAAATGGACTTCAGACAGAATCAAATTGAAGTCAACCTCTGAAATCCCTCCAGGCTGGCACATGGGGCACGGAAATGTGGATCTTTTAATGCTGGTGTGAAATAAGTCTCTTTACCTGTATCAGTGTTTGTCTTTTCTGTGGTGAGTTACCGTGCAGAGAGGATGCTTTGGTGTCTCTGCATTTGCTTTGATAACAAGGTATCAGGACTTCCTGCAGCTATGCAGATTTGCACTACAGGAGATTTGGTAGCTCATTGGATAATATTATCAGATGAAGAAAAGAAAAAAAAAAATTCTGGCTACTGAATATGAAAGAAGAAACAGCTCTGAACCATTGACTGTTTATGAGGACTGGACTGAGTGACCCCCTCACATTTTAAATAAGACGCATAGGCTGGCCTGAAAAAGCCAAAATCCCATAGACTTCTATTGAAAATGAAAACATGCAATCAGTCATTTGCATTTGCAGCATAACCATTCTTGCTCTAATATCTTTTTTGAAGACCAATCACAGCTTACTTACATCGTCTGGCTCCAACACGGCAACGTCTGTATTGCAGAAAAATGGCGAGTGAATGGACTTCAGTTTGTTGAAGTAAGCCATTTCTATGGTTGACGTCACACTCACTCTGTTCAGTCTTCATTTACAGTCATTGGTCAGAACATATCTGTAAAAAACAAACCAAAAAAAGGACAACAACTTTATCAGAAATGGACTGTTAATGCGATAGTAAAATCTAGTCACTTTACAGGTCAACAGTTGATATAAAAATGTTTTTTTTTGTATTTGTAAAGTAAGTGTATATGCCCACCCATATTTTTTGTAGGACTGTTCTCAAATCCCTCAAACCTTAATAAAACCAAAGTAAATAGAAACAAAAAGTAAATTAGCATTATATTTAGCTGTCTCCATATGTTTCTGTTTTACAGGGTTTGAGAACAGAAGTTAGCTGTGATTTTTATTTTTCAAAGCAAAACAAAAATTGTAACAGCAGGTTTTGTGGATTTAGTAAGATTTATTCCAGATCATGTTGGTGAATTTAATGAAAGCATTGTCAGCTTATTCTGCCAAACTCAGACAGGGGTTTCTGCTGTTTTGAAAGGACAACTCATGCTGTGTGACAACACTGCTGCTTGTACCAGAATCATGAGAAACAAAGACCCTAATCTAACATGCTGCTCTATAATTTGCCTATTGCAAATCTGCTTATTTAGCAAAGTTTTCCCCAGCCTTGACCTTTTGAAAGCAACTTTAAACTTTAGACCAGCACATGGGGCACCTATAGAGTTTTTAAAGCTACAATTAAATGTCCACTTTTTTCTTGTATTGTTATTTTAATGTTTTTACATGTTGGCAGAGATATGAGTTTATTCAAGGACCATATAGCTGCTTTAGTTAGCTGTAGGTGCATTCAAATTATTATATATTTTTTAATTCATCTGTGAGACCTTTAACCATCTTCCTTCTGGTGAAGGGTATTAGCTGAGTTGAGAAATGTATAAACTCAATTCTTTGGGTGTGCCATTTTCATCCTTTTTTGCACCAAGGATCGCCGTGCTGAAAAGGTAGAGCAGTCGACCTCTGATCCAAAGATTACAAGTTCGGTGCCCATTCATGTGTTGAAGTGACCTTGAGCTGAACCTCAAATTGCTCCTGGTGGTTATAGGTTGGTACCGATGCTTAGCAGCAGAGCTGCCATCGGTGTGTGAATGGAACTATGACTGTACATAACTTTAGGCCTTCTAAGAAGGTAGTAACGCGCTATATATTTGCCATTTTTTGTACTGTATCAAATTTTACTACAAATCAAAATTTTGTTCAGTTATTTACTTTAACATATTTTTTTCTAAGTTAAAATACATGTTGTTTTGAAGATGCTCCAGTATCCCAATCTGGTAAATAATATAAAAAAAAATACCGTCAATTTTTATTTCTTATGAATTTTTGATAAAATCCCTTCCTGGCCAGCTTTTCAATGTGAGCTCTCTGAGTTTAACAGTGAGCTTCAGGAATAAGATGTGGTTAAAACTGACCATTGACCACTTCCCTGTAGGAGCAGCAAACCTTACTTAACTCTTCAGAAACTTACAACCCTGCTTTCATATACTGTATGCTACTTTTATCATCATGTTGCCTATGAAGAGAAAATACAGGTTTTATTTTCCAATATGATTTTTTTTTTTTTTTTAACTTTTGACAAAAGGCGCACATGAGTTCCCTTTAAACTAAAACACCATTCAAAATAGGATCATCCTGCTGTAACTAATGAACTCCAATGAGGAATTTTAAACACAAGTCAACTAAAATTTTAATGAAGTGTACTTTGGTGGTCCATCATTCTTTTTCCTTAAATAGACATATACAGTAAAGTATGTACAAGTATTTATTTTTAGCAATTCCCTTCTAACCAGATAAAGTTGTGAAGCACAAAGATTATATGTGCTATGCACTTCTTCAAATTACAGAAAATTGTTTTCATTAATATTTTGCTCTGTATTTGAAATGTGTGCATTCTAGAGTAAGTACAGAGCACACAATGTATATTGCATTAGAATAATGTCAATAGTGGTGTAAAAAAAAAAAAACTTTAATCAGTTTATTTTTCTGTTTGAAGACTATCTCAGTATAAATCTGAAGTTAAATAAATGCTAACTTGAATCCCAAGTTGTGGAGGCTGGTTAGGCTGATTGCATGAGCCTGTGTAGCTATTATGCATATTTATATCCCTCTAGGGTTGTGCAGCATATTTATTTTTATTAAATAACCTCTGTGGGGACCACACATACAGAAGTTCACTAATCCAGAAGTTCACATGCTTTCACTTTTAATACTTGGATGTTTCTAACCATAAATACTCCCCCATGCAGCATACACTGGACACTTGCATGTTCAGGTAAAACACGCACAAGTATAAAAGCTCATTTGCTTTTGGAGTCTCAAAAACCAACCTGTTCCAAGCAACTTCTAATAATGCAATGGTATGCTAGAGGGGAAGGTCAGCGTGGCTCTGATTCTGCTGTACAGTACTGGCAGGAAAAGGGTCAACTGTACCATTCAGTCATTTAGCCAGTAAACATTTAGTAATCATTTCTCTTCAATGCCGAGCAGATTCTTCAGAGGAGGAGGAAGGAAAGCAACAAAAAGAGATGTGAAAAAACTACGGTCCCAGTAAAGCAATAAATGGAGAAAAAGAGAAAGGAAGACAGAAGGGGTGTGAGCAACACCCTGCCATTACTAGCCGAAGCATGGATGTCTTTGACAGCAGACAATAAGCCCAGATGGCAAGTCTTCCTTCGTTAACTCTGATGGATATTTCACATTCAGCGTCAAGCCTGAGAAAATTACTTCATCACCTAGAGGAGATTGTTAGCCTCCATTTACCACATGCTTATTGGTGAATGTTTGTTGAGGTTGTGCAGTTGTCTCTTTTGTTGTTGTTTTAAATAGGTGCAAGTTCTTAGTCACACAACGTGATCAAGAATCAATCGGTAGATTTATGCATGAAGGAGGTAAATAATAACATTTCAAATTTCACACTAAACAGTGTGAGATGTTTCACAGGTAATCTGGTAAACAAATGCCCGGGGACATCTTAATTAAACATCAGCAGAAATTCCAATTAAGCTACTCAACATTTAAGCCATGTTTTTTTTCCAATTTTAAAGAGAATATTTGTAAACTAAACATGCTTTTGTGTTTTTATCATGAATTTTGTTAAAGTCCCACTTCAATCATCTTTTGATCTATTGTAAAAAGTTCCTAGTGGCTTATAACTATGCAGTTTTTAGATTTTAGTTCATATCAAAATGCCTGTTATTTTCTAGAACATAGTTTCTGCAGAGTGGCAGGAGTTCATCAGAAATTCACTTGAGTTGTTGGGTAACTGTTGGGGTGGTGTAAGCCTAACCTCATTTTCCATCATTCCTTTGAGTACACTCTCCCGGTAGCTCACAGCCCCTCTCAACTCCAAGGTAACATTAGCGGTGCAACAAAAATGGCAAAGAAAATTGAAGCTTCCTTCCATCCATACAGTTTTTAGCCTGATGCCAGCTCAGACGAGGAAAATGAAGACGCACAAGGATGCATTTGTCAGTAAGTGGATGCATCAGAATGGAGCGGAGAAGGGAGATTGTGGCCATTTTAATCTTTATTTTCATTATATATATATATATTATATATGTCATCCATCATGAAAAGAATGTCACAACAAGTTAAAAACACCAAAAACATTTTTCTTTACAGTAGGTCTTTAAGTGGCAAAAGTCGCTTTTTCCTGTTAACACAAGAGCTTTATTTTCAGTGTTTACATCCTTTGGAATAACATAACTTCATGACCGTTTAGCATTATTCCAGCAGATTTTGAAACAAAGAAAAGCAGTCTTGTGCTGACATGCAGGAACTGCTTTTCTCCACATTAGAATCAGTTGATTCACATTGATCAGGTGAACTGTCCAGGAGTTACAGTATGTCACAGAGCGTGTGTTATGTAGATGTTGACAGTGACATCTCTGCTGTTAAATGGTGAAACAGTAATTTATTTATTTTTTATCAGTCACTCTCTTTGTAGAAATATCTTTAGAAGTTGCCATTGCATAAACAGGAATTTCTGAATAAGAAGCATTTGCAAAATTATCATATAACGCCGTATCAGTAAAAGTGGTATTTGGGCGTCAGCATTCATTTTTATATTTTGATGATGGAACCAAAATTGTTTGTGTTCTTCTCACAAGCAGCAAAAGGGCCATCCTTGATCTCATTAAAGCCCAGATGTGTTCTGTGCAGAACATTAAGCTATCCAATTACATGTAGCCTCACATGCCCTTTCAAAGCTATGTGAATGGCAGACTTGTCAAGCTGGACTCTAGAAGGATTTTACTCTGAGGAAATGGATCTGCTGATTTGCGAGGTAAATATCTGCTCCAGCAGCAATATTAATTGCTGAGCAAGTAAAACTGTCTTGTTACTACAGACTGTTGCATATTTAAACTGCATCTTTGTGACTGACATCTTGGATAGATTTAAAAGGTGCTACTTAAATATTTGTAATATCTCCTCTCCTGACATCAAAGCGTTATATTTTTTTTTATGATCAAACAAATCACTTGTTTGCCTTCCCCTACTTTAGATTAGGGGAAAAAAAAAAAACTCTATTAGATGATGTCTGCTCACCTGGGATGTAGCATGCACCTTTGGGTTTCTTAGCAACAGCATGAGCAGCTTCAAATCATTCCTGAAACCTTTAATGTATACAAGGCACAATTGGGTTTCTGAATTAAAACCTTCACCAACTCTTCACAGTCAATCTTTTCTTGTCTTTTTTTTTCTTTTGTTCTTAATCTAGCCTCAGGCAATCATTTAGTGACGTTATAAAAACAGAAAGAAATTATGGCAATACACAAACAGTCACAGACATATACAATCTAAGTGCAATTTTATTTTTCCAAGTGTGGCACAGAAGACAAATATTTGTCTTTAATTTAATTTACTTTCTACTGCTATCAGTTTTTTTGAAGGTCAAGCTGAGATAAAGACTCTAATTTGATCGTACATTCAGTGCATATCTGTTGCAATACATAATCAAATAAGGTTTTCAAACAATCCTGTAACCTGGGAGCCAGTTTGATCAGGGTTCTGTATACATTCATCAGACAATAGAATCTCTGAAGCTGACTAGAGAAAAAAAAATGATACTAAAAACAACAAAAAAAACAACACAAGCTACAAATTTACACACACCCACACAAACACATGCATCATATTTTCCGCACTATCGGTGGAACCGGATTAAAAGGCACACTATCAAAGAATGGTCTAATTTGAACGTATATTTTGTATAGGGCGGAATGAACTATATGAAACATTAAGGAAGACAAAAGAGTCAGTCAGACTTTATTAATTGTGTTAACAGGAATTCTACAACTTGTTTTTGATGTGCAATACACGTTAGCTGCATAGCATATTAAAACACTCGCAACCTTGTTTTTAATATGTAAAAAAACAGACTGATATTGTTAAAAAATAAACTTTACCTTATTACATTAACTCACAACCTTGTTAGTGAAACATAAAAAAAAACAAAAAAAAAAAACTGACGCAACTACATGTTAGCATATTTGGAATACTTGTAACTCCCTTCCTTATTTGTGACATATAAAAAACATACACACTGATACCACTAAAACAAATGTTACTATAACTATGGTAACTCCCAACCTTGTTAGTAACACAGAAAAAAACAAAACAGAACAGTCCAACTCAGCTACACTTTAGCCACATATTTACAGCAACACCAACCTTGTTTGCAACATATAAAAAGAAAACAGATTGGCATTTTGACAAAGCACCATGAACCTCTAAAATTGCTTTGACATCAACCAGAATTAATGCATATATAAAGGAACTTTGGATTATAAGGTGCACTGTTGTTTTTGAAAACAATGAAGGCTTTTGAGTGTGGAAAAACTACGGTAGTTCACATGTTTAGACTAAGTTGACTACAGGACTGCAAAAAGAGTAAAGGCAAAGAGGAATAAAGAAATTCTAGAAATGTGTGCTGCTTTTCTTTTCTATAGGTACATTTTTCTGTAAAATGAAAAATAAATTTGATAAAAACTAATTGTATTTATGGGGAGAGAAACAATTTAGACATGAAAGAAGTGTCTGAAAAAATGATCAAAAAAAGTGTGACTCAATTGTTCTGTTAGGTGGTTGTTTAGTTATCATCACTGGTCATTCTGTCTGTGCTATGCATTCAAGTGAGTGGAATTAACCATTGATTTGACAGACTCATTTATGTGCTTTTTATTTTAGTGATGTGCTAACCAATTTTTCCATTGCATTGAGTATAAACTTCACCTGGGCGTACGATGTTAAATGCATTTGACTCCTTTGGTTTAGGTAATAGCTAAATGAACGTGTAAAACCTACAAATCAAAGAGGTACCACAAAGATATGGACATTGGTGGCTTAATGCTTGTGTTTAAATAAAATAAATAAACAACTGTTCAATGTGGTGTTTTGAGTGCCCACAAAGACACATAAAAGACATCTCGTGGCATTTGTTTGACCAGGACATGGCAGCAACAAATTCTGTTTATTTCTACCCTGTTCAGCCAACAGGCAGAAAGAGACGAGTAAGCCTGGGCTAACACCGCATGCAATCTGGCTCCAGTGCGGCTCATGAACTCATGTAGGCTCACGCGAGAACCTGCCATTTAAATAGGACGCCATAGTAAACTAACCGTCCTTCCGCCGTGATTTTGGAGTATATTCATAACACTTCTTTTTCTGCATGACTCATCTTCATACAATGGATTTATAAAGGTGGGTAATCTGAGAGTGAATGTCCATGTTACACAAACTCACCATCAAGTCGGAATTACGCTCTACCACACACTTTGCAAAATAACGTCAGCGGAAATAACATAGCATTTTATGGGGGGCTGGGGGATGGTTGTTTCACCAATCAGGGGTCAGTCTGGAAGCTGTCCCGAACTACCCTCCTTCCTCATATGACCACTTATTAGGGCAATGGGGGTAAGGATCAATCTACGATACACCTTTGAGGTGGAGCCACTAGGCAGTGGCCCCCCTCACATTGGTTGCTGCATGGATTTGGGCCCCTCTTGTCTCAGTTTTAATTTCACCTCAGATATGCATGACCATTGGTGGTGGGGGTGGTGGTGGGTTGGGGGGTGGGGGGGGGGGTACTTGGCCCCAGTAAACAGGAAGTGTCCTCTCAGTGGCCTACCTGCCAATTTTAACTTTAAACTACTACACACACCCATTACCCCACAACAATATCCACTCCAACACACACAAAGATAACACAAGGAAGATGGGACATTTGATATTCTATCCATACTCCATTCCTGGTTGGGGGAATCAGGCTCCATCTCTACGCAGGGAGAGGGATCCCTGAGATCTCTGGCAAGATCATGAACCTGGGATCACACCACATCTGAGCCTGGGGGCCCCCTGGCATGGTGAGAGGGCTATTTGTTTGGCTGGGCTAGAGCTTACATTCTCTGTGCTCCTGTGCTCCTCTGCTCTTTGGTGTTGGGGGCCCCTGTGGCATTCCAGCTGGCCATTGTCTGGGTGGCTGACATGATTGACCAGTGGGCGGATTTCCTCAATCTGCTAAAACAGCAAGGGTGTCGGGGGGGGGCAACGCCCTTGCTGTTTTGGCGGGGGTCTTGGTGTAGGGGTGACCAGGCATTCTCCCTCTTTTTACATTTCATCATTCACCACAATAGAACAAAAACACTCATCTGAGCACAGGTGTCAACTCACCTTTGCACAAATAGTATTGATGTGCAAGTATGTGCTGAGAGGTCTAGTTTTATTGTGTACATGTTGACATGTTTGTATGTGAAGATTTTTGGAGCCAACAGGGTCTTTTGTAACAACTGAGTTTGCGGGTGTGAATAGACCCCGCCCCTTTTGACTAACATCTACACCTTACAGTAATGATGATAAACCTCCAGCAACTGGTTGCTTTATGATTCTACACCTCCTTTTACTTTGTTAATCATCCTCCACTTCCTATTCACCATCCCAAACATCCCACTCTCTTCTCACTATCTGGACCCAAAATAAATATATACAAACATAATCAATATAAATAAAGTTTTGCCTCAAATACAAAAAAAATGGTTTATACAAATATACACTTTTTGTGTCTGAAGATTCCTAACCCCTTATTGTAACAGTAAAAGCTAAAACACAAGAGGTGTTCAGTGTCAGGAGTTGGTGGTGTAGGAACCAGTATGTAGGAGACCAGGCTTAGTGGCAAAAACATAAAACATTTAATAAAGAAACTGAAGCATGAACTTTGGGAACAACAAAGAAGTGACAAAACAAAACAAAGCACAGCAGGCAATCCGACAAGGAAGAAGTGAAAAACCAGAGACTTAAACAGACTGAGGGTAATTAACTAAAATGAAGACAGCTGTGGATCATGACCTGAAACTGGTGTGACTGAGAGGCAATTCAGAACAGAACATTACCAAAACCATAACATAACTGACAAAAACCAGACTGAAGTTCCCAATCCTCACATTAAGTTTTCATCTGTTAGCTCAGCTGTTGGACAGGACAAGTTAGAAAAAAAAAAAGAAATATAATAGAAATATAATATTGTGTCAATGTTTTTGTTCCTAATTTTGGATATTGTGCGCAATTTAGGGGAAAACACACTAATTTGATTTGTCTCTTTCTTTTTCTTTTTCTTCCTTTGGCTTTAAAGGGCCTATACCATGAAAAATTAACTTTCTGAGCGTTCACGTGTATTATATTGTTTTTTCCTCACTCTAAACAACCCCAAAGAGGTATTTTGATCCGTTCACACATTTCTGAGTATTCCTCTAAAAACCAGAGCTCTGAGCACCAGCCCCTCCCAACCCATGAACACAAGCAGGTTCAGACAAGCTGATGTAGACCAGGGAGAACATCCCCTTCCAGGAAGAGTCTGCGCTGCCAGCACCACTCCAAGATAACACACGCCGATTTTGAGGCATTTTACTTTGGGGTAGAAAGAGTTCACAAAAATAACTCATATTTCATAAATTGTTTGTTATTCAGCGTACCAAAGGTAATATATGCTCATATATTATTGTTTACTTTTACATGTTTGACTTTTTGTTCTTGCAATATACTGATGTCAGTCCAGTGAGACAGCTATGGCTGTGATATTGGGCTATATAAATAAAACTGAATTGAAAATTGAATATACATGGGTATTGTTTACTTTAAAAGGCTTAAGAAAAGCATGGTGCCTTTAATTGGTGGGTAGCAAGCTATGTTTAGAGTACGCGTCTGCCACTTAGTGTTCAGGAGTCTAAGTTGGAGTGGAGAACTAACCAACAAAACAACCAAACAAGACTATACTATTTTCAGTAATTCACAATGCTATAAATTAAACAATATAGGTTCACTCATTCAATGCTACCACATCATTTAAATAACACACAGGTTTGTTTTGTATAGTAAATGTTTTAATTCAGTCATTTTATCAGTTGCTAGCAGGTGGGGGAAGGTGAAGGCAGTACATTTTGAAGTAGGTGCCAAAGATGCTGAAGGAACGGCCGTATGCTGTTGCTGTGTTCTATAGGTCTCGTTTCCTTTGGACTGGTAGCTGTCTTGCAACACTATACATTTTTACACCCATTTTTTTTTTTTCCATTTGAGCGGATTGAGCTTTGTTATCTTGCTTATACATTGCACTGATCTCACTGAGAATTGCGTTCATGCTTAGGGAAAAATAAATAAATAAATCTGTGCCTATAAATATGTTTTGCTCCTCAGAACTGAATCTCTGCACTCAAATTCACTGTTGCTCATTAAAAAGTAATGCTCTGCAGTTTGAGTCCTTCTCCCTTCACTCAGCCTTTCTTCTATTCTCTCAAAAAACATCTCAGATTCTAGAGGTTCTTTAGTTTGTGAGACTAACCTGTCAACTTTGATCAGTCAACAATGACATTCAGTGTGTAGCCATAATTGCAGGTGGATAATTATCTGCTGATCAAACAAATGGCAACGGTTAATGAAATAACTTAGCAAAAGTAATTTAAACTTCCTAAATCAAACAATTTATGCACATTTTGATGAGACTTTTGCACCTGTCAATTCCTGCTCACTCCTAAACAAACTGCTTCAGTTGTCTCAGATTTGATGGGGTCAAATGCTTAAGCTCTCTAGCTGTAATGTCAAACTTGATCAGTGATTTTACTATAATAACTCTAAATAAAAAAAAAAAAAAGCTAAGTTTGATAATGTGTCTTGTAAGGAGCACAACCTTCTTCAATTTAAGGGGAAAAAAATCACTTGATCTGCAGGGTGAGGATTTTATTTTATTTTACCTTTAATTTCTTTAAAGATTGTAAATTTTCTGTCAATATCAACACTCTTGGAGTAAAGGACTCTTCTGAATCACAAATACTGTATTTATTTCAAGATTAGGATGAAAATGTGACCAGGGATAAAGGTAAATTTCTATAGGGCATCCATGTATCATCAGTGTAAAAGTTTGTGGATGAAAGTAATCCCTCAGAACAGTTTAAGAGAAAACAAAATATACCTAAAGATCGGTTCAAGATGCTTCTGAAATAAATACAATTGTTGTTTAAATAACCACAAACACACAACAGTTTGAAGCAGTCTATCTAGCAGGCTGAGGCTGTCTCCTCACCAGAGGGGGTCAAAGTTGAGCTTGGACTTTCAGACAAAGCCCGCTGGACAAATGTGATTCTCCTGAGGCAGATGAGAAGCAGCAGCAGCTTCAGCTTGGAGGAGCTGAAGTGATCTGGTGGTCAGCGGGACTTGTGCCGTCAAAATTGCAGACAGACCAGTAGGGATGGGTACCAAAAGTCAGTGCAAAGTCGGTTCTGGCACTAACGTGCACAGTACACAAAAACTGTCATGCTTTTAAAATGTTCAAAGCACTGGTTTGAGCACCATTTAGGCACAGGAACAATTTTAAAAATACCAGTTCAGCACCAGCACTAGATAAAATCCAAACAGTACCCATCTCTGCTGGGAAGCAAACTAGACCTAATGTTACCTGGGGTTCAGTTTCAAAAAGATCTAGCTGGTCAGTTACAAAATAAAAAGCAAAATTACCTTCAAAGTAATAAAATGTTCTAAAATGGAAAGTAATACAAAAACAGGTTGGTCTTGGCACAAATGTAGTAAATTGAGACTTAAAAAAATAAAAGAACTAGACCAAACAGGAGGTTGCTGCTGCAAAGCTTTTTATTTTTTTTTTCTCTTGGATTGTACATTACCATTTGAGCCAAAATGCAGCTTTATCCATTGACCAATGGCAGTAAGTAAGCATCTCCAGAGGCTTAAACAGCTTCATGTTTCAGTCAGAACCTGTTAGGGTTTTTAAGAAGAATAAGAACATGTTTCTAAATTATTTCTTTCAAATGTTTTGAGCATTCAGTGATGGGATGAGAGATGAAAATGTATTTCACTTTGGATTCAGCATGTATAAACAAAAACAATCATGAAATGTGTCTGTGCCAAAACAAGGTTTGCATAATGTTTAACTGAATGTGAATTTAGCTTAAATAAAAGTTTAAACATAAAACATTTGAATTCTTAATAAAAAATTATGTCTCATAGTAAATACATAAAGCACATACAATTTCTAAGTTTCCCAATTGTCAAATAAAGAGGATTAGAACCGAACTTTATATT
>BSAI01000072.1:22343969-22355996 GCA_036245035.1 Adrianichthys oophorus | reverse complement strand
CCAGTATGCACCCAAATTATGAAATCACAAAGATCAAAGAGCAGTTTTACATGCTTCCTGTCAGGATCTAGGAAGAAACTTTATGTCAGCATTACGTCAGTTTTAATCATTTTAAATCAAACTAAATATTGGAATGGATGTTAAGAACATTTATTCAATGAAGGTCAAATTTAAAGGAAAAATGTCCACCCTGGCTTGTTCTGTGCAGAATTGCTGTCCTGCCATTAATGCCAGTTCTAACAAGTCAGAAAAATGCTACTTTCTAGAGAAGTCAGCAATGATTTACTTCAGGGAGTTTGGCTAAATTCCTGTTTTTTTGTATATTTATCTTTTTAGTTATATTGCGTTTTTTTTGTAAATCTTTCATCCAGGTTTTACACTTCATCAAGAAAGGTGGTTTTGGAGGATTTACGCCAAATTGGGCCTTTTAACATCCTCAGTGAAGGTAGATCCACGAATGTTTTGATTTTGATAAGATCTCAAAGCTGGTTTTTATGATCTCTAATTTAATTTAAGAAATTAAACATGTCAGAAGGCATCGTAGCATACTGCTCCTTCCACTGAAGTTCAATAGAATTCAGATTGTACTCATATCTTATCTTGCTTGATTGTTGTTGATGATGAACACATCCAACTGCATCATCAATATCCTCTATGCTGTCTTTTTTATGGTTTCGAGAATAGGTACCAGGATGACCATGTCCTGATATTAGTGCAATAACCTCAAAAAGACAAATACTTTTACTTTAGCTAGCTGAAATTTGGTCATTTTGGAAGTCAAATCAAGTTGGATTACAGTAATGACAATTTCAAGTTTAATTCTGAAAATGCCAAATTAGATAAACATCTTGTTTGCTATTCAATGGGTATTAACAGAGGAATTGAATGTTTCACTGGTTAATAACTCTTTCCAAGCGAGTTTGTTGAATGAAATGTGTAGACATTTTCTCCACTGGCTGCTTTTTTATCCTAAAACTTTTGTCCTATCTCTCCTGTGCAATCTGCAAATACATTTAGCAACAAAAAAAAAAAAAAAAAATTGGATTATACTAATTAAACAGCTTAACTATTTAACACCAGAGCTTGAGATTTTTACACTAGAACAATCATTAGTACACATTGAATGTAATTCTAATAGATTCTGAAACAGAGAAAAGCAGCCTTGAACTAATATACAACACTTTACAGTAGTTATGTGCCTATACAATCAATATAAATCAGCTGAATCAGTCGCGAAGAGAAGCGGTTTTGTGCTTTACATTGGTAAAGTATTGCATAAAGACTTGCATAACGGCACATACAGTAGCTTACATGAAAGAGTTCTTTTTTTTTCCTCGACAGTTATTCTCATTGATTGCATAAACAGTTAAAGATTTTTAATGTATCAAAAAGCATGTGTTATTTAGATGTCTCCAGCGACATATCTGTGTTAAAGGGTGAAGCTGTATTTTGTTGATGCCCAAAAAAAATTGGGGAAAAAGACCATGCATGAACAATAGTCATACCTATAAATGGAAAATAGTTGTCAGAAAATACATGTGTACATATATGTGAAAGTACATGTAGATAACCTTTAATGGTGTTTTACGACAACATTTGCCTGAAATTGCAAACATATAGAACTGTAGTTGATATTAAAATACATATGATGCTAAACGTTTTGCAGAACGAGCCTTCAGTATAAAAATTTGACTTTTCTATCTCTGCTACATTGTTTAAGGACACAAGAAACTTGCTTCAAACACTCTAGTGCTGAGGATGGAGGAAGGATCCATCTATATTTAACACCTGCCTATCCATAATTCACAGACCAAACCTCAGTATCTTGCTAAACATTAAATGCACTGGGGCAGCTGTCTTATTTCTCTTTTACTTGCTTTCAGTCTCAAATAGGATTCATTTTCTTTTTATATCTTTGTTGTGCTATCTACTGTCATTTTTTTTCATTCCCAAACAGATTGTCTGTCCACCACGGCTGCCTTCTATAAATTCTTTATTTTTCTTGTATTTTAAAATTATCTACAGGTGTTCATGACTCTATAGAATCTAGGAGTTTAAGTAAAGATCATAGATATGCAACCCTTTAAAATAATGTTTTAATTTAATCCATAAAACATATACAGTTAAACATTATTCACTGTTTATGAATAGATTGAGCAGCAAGAATGTGTTTTTTTTTCTACAAGAAACAATTTTCCTTTTTAAGAAATTTATTTAATTAAGCCATTCATCATTAATACATTTTTATACAAATTTTTGAGTTTTTGAATCTATTTTTAAACAGACACTTGAATTATTTTAACACATTTTTAAAGAATTCATGTTGGACAGATTTTCCTTTTTAGCCTGGATCTCCTCTAGACAATATTACCTACATTTGACTTGAATGATCAGCAGCACATTCAACCAGTATGTGACCAGAATGTAAACACATTCTAATGTTCTTATGTTTAAAGTGTATGTTGGTTGGTACTGACCCTTACAGACCCATTGTGCAATGTCATTTATCTAATCAAAAATGGTTCGTGTTTATTTTCTGGAGTGTGTAAATATCTTAGACTAAATTCAATGACATAGTTAGAATCAATTTAATTTGTTAGTGTTTGTATGCAAAACAAATAAGTGGTTAAAACTGGTCTGTTAGAGAAATAATGATTCCAACACCTGGTTCTGGAACCAGTGAACATGCTTTTGTTGTCTTTCTTTGAAGTGTTTTGGGACTGAGATGGGCCAGTGGAAACAAACAATCTCCAATGATCACATAAAAATGTAGTGGTTTCGGCATTTGCCTTTTTAAAAAAGAATGTCACGAAACTCAAACAAAATAGTGACATAACAGCTAAGTTGGAAACACCGTACTGATCGATGTACTACAGAAAGGGGGAGATATAGTGGGAAACATGGTTGTCACAGAAAGCAAACAATGG
The DNA here is from genome assembly GCA_036245035.1 of Adrianichthys oophorus. Classification (NCBI taxonomy): domain Eukaryota; kingdom Metazoa; phylum Chordata; class Actinopteri; order Beloniformes; family Adrianichthyidae; genus Adrianichthys; species Adrianichthys oophorus. Next base: position 22,353,069 of record BSAI01000072.1, on the reverse strand, counting down.
TTTGACACATTTAAACGGTCTGTGTTAATTTAAGAAAGATCATCCAGGAGGCTGTTGGGATTAAGCCCATCAATTTGCAGACAGTATGTTGGTCTCTATGCATGTAAAAAAAGATCATAATCACCACTGACTTGTCTTCCTGTTAACTCTCTGAGTCGCAAACTTCAAGTCAATTTATATTTTGGTACTCTAGCTTTCACAACTTAAAACAACATGAATGTTTGGTTAAAAGATTATTTTAGTTTTAGGTTAGTGCAATTTCCACAAGAAAAATTTACCTAATTTCCAGGTATTCTGGGTTCTTACTAAGCACCACTCATCAGTTACTTCATTTCAAACCAATTGCTTAATTTCTTCGCAGCCATTGGCAATCAATAATGGTTCTCTCTCTGCATACTAGATGGTTTTGCAGGCCGTACTCCACAACGTTCTCCACCAGGAGTGATGCCTTAACATGGTCTAGCCATCATTAACAGGCAATCATTAACTTCCATTAAGTTACTCAGGCTCTGTCTCAGTTCTTCGAAATATTGATGGTGTTTTGTTCTGATGGATTCAAGCCTATTGCTGTAGGTATGACATACCACAAATGGAGTACTTTTTGTTTCAAACAAACTTTGACCTATTTTCCTTGTGCAATATTGCTATGAAAGCACTTTTTACTGTCAACATATGTTTTAAAAAATCCAGTGTGAGTCCTTGGCCAAGACCCTTTCTGCTGCTGCCTAACTGTGTCTTCCTGCACCTTGAAAATTCAGGGTTGTGTCAGGCAGAGCATCAGGCATAAACACTCTGCCAAACCACCTGTGCGATTCCTGTGGCCACCCCTTACGAGATACACTGAAAGGCAAACAACAACAAGAGTTTGCAATATAGTTGGTGATGGCACAGTTGTTAAAGAGAGAATTTTGAATTGGCACTTCATGTCGTAAACGCCTACTACTGTTAGTGCCTAGGCCAGAGCCCTGCAACTTGAGGCTTTGGAGCCAGATGTGGTTTCTTTCTCTCTCCATTGTGGTTCCTTATTTATTTATTTTTTTATTTTTTTGTTCGTCGCATCTAGTCCATTCCCCCAGCTGCCAGTGGAGTTCAAGAAGTTCGTTCTGCTCTCTTTGCTCAACCAAAACTTTGTCAATCAGGCCCTTTGCCCTCTCTTTTTCCTCAGTGAAGCCTTGGAAAATGCATATTTTGTGTCATAAATGGAGTTATGCTTTTGTACTTCCAAAATTAAACTCGATAGTCTTATCCGCGGTGCTAACATCCATTATCGCGTGGGCACATTAACTTAAAAATAAAAGAAAATGTTATTTTGAAAATCCAAAACACTTTTGTATTTAAGGAAATATATATATATATATATATATATATATATTCTAAATATGAATAAACAACTATTTTTGCAAAGCCTGCATCATTACCATGGCCAAATTATGTCACATATTTTTATGGATTTGACTGATTTTTCCACATGATATTTTAACCCTGATCCAAAGAAGTATAGCAATATAATAGAAATCATACAACTTTGAGGAAAAAAAAAAAAACATCATGGGTTGACAGCATTATTTGATTGACCTTATTAACATTTTATGTTTTGGCCAAACCAAGATACTTTTTTATACCAATTAAAAGGTAAAATGTCTATTTTTGGAGGGAAAAAAATAGTTGTCAGTGTTCTATTGTGGTTTTTTACTCGTAGTCTGTAAGCTTGGCGAATAAAAACGTTTGGTGAGACTTTATCTTATAAGGGAAAAATGTCTACTGACAAACTGAGCAGACATGCATGATATTCAACTCTTTCATCCGTTCACACACAGCTATACACAGAAAGCATCTAATGGTGTCCTCTGACATCAAGATGAGTTACTTCAAAGGGTGTAGCCCACCACACGCCCTCCTCTGATACCTAAAACAACTCCGCTGAGTATTTCAGCTGTTGAGTGCACATACTTACACACACCGACTCGTATATAAATTCTTGCACCTCAGCAAAAGTACACTGATTGGTCCCAGTGCAGAGCCACTGAGAGGGAAAAAAACTGCAGAGAGGAGGAAGATGGAGGGAACTATGTCTCCCCCCTTTGAGAGCAGATTTAATGCTACATTTACTGCTGCTTTCTTTGTCTCTATAGAGCATCTTTTCATGCTTGTTTTCCTTACACAATATAGCTCTTTTTGGAAGTGTGCACGAGCTTTTAACAAGCCTTATTGGATCATATAAACAATGCCTCTCACCAAACACTGTATAAGTGGCCATCACAATGTTTCTGTCGAAAAGGTTAAGGTATTATTTTACGTCCAGTTAAACCAAACTGGGTTTTGCTGAAGCCGTCATTGATACCGTCATTGTGTGTGTCTCCCTCTTTGAGGCACTGCCTCTGGCTCTATCTCTGATATATCTTCTGTTACTCCAACTAAACCAGCCTTTGCTGATGGTGCTCTTTAGGTGCAGGTCCAACTGATTCTCTATGGACCTTTTTCCCGTCTGCCATTCTTGACTTGTGCATTAACCAGTGGTGATCTGTGCATTTCAGAGCTGAGCCTTCAGTTTTTCTCCGTCAAAACCATCCTCGTCATATGAACTTTTTTGTCTCCAACACCATCCTCTTATGTATGGATATTATTTTATGGAGCAATTTCATCATAAATGGATCATTTAGATAGAATGAATTCACTGCAATTCCTGAAATTTATTGTAAAGACAAATGTGCCAGTCTCATCCCACTCTAGTAACAGCTGCAACAAACATCAAAGCACAATTGACAATTACTTTATCTTAGAAAACATTTTTATTTACAGCAAATACAACTCAATATAAGATCAAGGGGAGATTGACCGTCAGCTCTGCTCTCAGCTGAGACAGACCAAAGAGCTAAGCTGGAGAGGGCTGCATGCAGGAAGTTTTTCTGGTGCTCCCAAAATCTCTGGGGGTCGAGAAGGGTGATAAACACTAGATTTTCATGGTGTTGAAACCTTTTTTTGTGTGGCGAATGATTTTGTCTAGAATCCTGCTGAAGCTGCCGGTAATGCTGTTCAGTAACAGCACAGATGTTCTCATACTGGCCCCTTTGTTGCTCAACATTGTCACAAACTTTGTTACCCTTACCAGAAAAAAAAAAAAAAAAACTGCTGGAAGACTAAAAGTGACGGACAAATCCTTTTTCAAGAAACAGGCCTGCTAGCTTCAGAATAAGTCTGTCTTTTTTGATTCTGTCCAATTTTTCCTGAAAAGTCCACACAATTTATTGGTTTTAAAAAATATCACCATCTGTCTGAACATTTATCAATCATCAGCATGTCATTATTACATAATAATGAACAAATAATAAATATGCAGGAATTCATTAGAATTATCATGGGGCTCAGATACCAACAGAAAAAAGTGATCATGTGACTTTTATCCATTGAGATATTTGATGTACAGACTGAAAATCATATCTTAGGCAACACCCAAGAAATTTTAAAGTTTTCTTCCCACTTTATTTTTTCAACTCACATAAAAACCAATGGTGTAGCAGAAAACAACAGAAATGCACTGTGTGGTTCACTTAGTTTGTGGGATAATCCACTGACTTTTATTCTTAAGGAAAAGAAACTGGTCTGGGTTCTTATGAGTTAATTTTGTCATTCATTGTTGTCAAGATCATTCTTACTTTGGTTTTCTTTATGTTGCAGTAAATTGTACTGAGGGTACTATAGACTAACTCTGGGAAATAAAAGATGCTCATTACAATAATGTCATGTTTGGATTGTTTGTGTTTCAGAAATACATGGTTTTACTGTTTTGCATAAAAATGTCCCCACCATGTTTTGATGCAGGAGTAGTAAAAGGATTCCTAACACAGCATTCCAACAAAGGTGGCATTGAGTCCAGACTGTTGATGTTTAAACAAATCATGCCCTCCACCTTGTTCCTCTGTCTTATCTTATTTCTCATACGTCCTCTCCCTCCTTCCCATCTTTGCCCTCTTCTTTTTACTGTTATATTATACAAAGTGATGTCTGCCCTGCTGCTCTTTTAAATGATTACCCATGGAAAGCTTTACAGCCACTATGGGTTTTACGGGAAGATGTCACTGAACAAAATTATGTTTACTGTATGTATTTTGAGTGTATCATTTACAGCAATGGTCCTCAACCCCTGGGCTGAGGACTGGTACTGGCCAGTGGGAGCACCCGAAAAGTTGGTACCAGGCCACAGATATTAAAAAAAAAGCAAAAATAAAACAAAAAAACATCCAACTCATTCTTTACACATGTCAAGTCACACAATCATGCGTCAAAAATACTCTCTTAAAGCAGTTTTGCCAACTGCTAAATTGAAACCTTTAAACTGTCAAAGTTAACAGAAAAAAACTTATTTGGAAAGTTTATTTTTACAAAGCAGAGCCAGTGAGGAAACAGAAGAGCTTTTGACCTCAAAGAAAAAACAGAATGCTGCATTTACCAGACAAAAAAAAAAACACTCCAAATATGGATTTATTGTGATGGTTGTTCCCACACAAACACACCATAATAATTATTATTATTTAGCAACCAGCTTTCTAATGTTACATGAATGCTGCTAATAAAGTTGCTCAAACGGTGGGTTAACATTTATCATATTTAGAAAATACCAGTTTCAGTGGGGCTGCACGGTGGCGCAGTGGTTAGCGCTCCTGCCTCACAGCAAGAAGGGGGTTTTCTCCGGGTACTCCGGCTTCCTCCCACCATCCAAAAACATGCTTCACAGGTTAATTGGTTACTCTAAATTGTCCGTAGGTGTGAGTGTGCATGGGTGTGTGATTGTGGCCCCTGCGACAGACTGGCGACCAGTCCAGGGGTATCCCCTGCCTTCACCCATGAGTAGCCGGGTTAGGCTCTGGCAACCCCATGACCCCGAAAGGGATAAAGCGGATTGGAAAATCAATGAATGAACCAGTTTCAGTGAAAACTTTTTTTTTCTTCGTTTTTCTCTGTCAAATCTTAAAAGTCAGACAAGGCTGAGGCTGGCAACTAGTTTTCTAACTTCCACCATGACGATTGTGGGTTAAGGGAAAATCTATATCATATTTTAATAGTTCATACATAAAATTTAGTGGACAGATAAAGTTTCAAGCATCTGCAGATATTTTACAGGAAATGAAGGAAAACGTTACCCTCAAAAGTTTAGAGAGATTTGAAACTTAAGAATGAAAAGAATGAAATCATGTTCCCACTTCAGCCTAATACTGTCAGGAACTGGTGGTAGAGAACCCAAAATGCAGGAGACCAGGCTTGGTGGCAAAACCTTGAGCTTTTAATAAATAAACCTAAACATGCCAAAACCATGGCAGGACCAAAACTATAACAAGACAGAACAGATCAGATGATCTGGATACCAGACACTTAAATAGTCTGAAATGAAGACTTCTGTAAATAAATAACCTGAACCTGGTGCAACAGACAAAGCATCTCAGAACACGACCAAAAACAACATAAAAACTATACTAAGCAACAGAACCCTCACACGTACAGACCGGGCTGTTAAAATAATGTCTGACATTAAACCGGTCTTTGGTCTGAAAAAGATTGGGGACCATTGATTGACGAGATCTTTTTAACTCCTTTATTTTTTAACATGAATATCCCTATAGTTATTAGATTTTGCTGAGTAAGCAACAGTTTTCCCTAATTCTTGTTTGTATTTTAATATGTTCCTCGCATGGGTATGTACGAAGTTTTACCACTGCATCAAAATAAAGAAATAAAAATGTTAGTTTTTCTTCTTTTTATTTTGTAAAAGTTTGGTTAAAGGATTTTTTCTTGTGCCGGTAACACTAACAGAGCTATTCAATCCATGCTGACTAGTCATTAGCTATTAATGACTCACTGGCACACCATGTCGCTGACTTTTCCTTTTACTCATTTTACTTGTTGTTTTGCACTTCATCTGCACCTCCTGTGCCAAATTACACTCATGGTAAATCATGAGCTTCATTCCATTTTTTCCCTATTTATTTTTTATAGAATAAAACTTCATTTTTAAAAGTACAATTTAAATTAACATTGTTTGTTTGTGTAAACAAACAAGGAGGCTCCGCCTTCTCTTGCTGCTACTCTCATCTTACCCCTCCCCATCAGTCATCAAAGAGCCACATATTTACACCAATGAAAGGATTTTCTGTTGTGTTGTTAGTTGCTTTTGTTTACTTTTCACATTCGTGACTTTGAAATTGTATTACTGCTTTTATTTATTTGTGTGCTTCTGGTGCTGTTTTAGTAAATTTTTTGTTATATCTTTGCTTTTTTTATTTGCACTAGTTACTTCTTTTTTTGTTATAATAAAAGGACTACACCATTATTAACACATATGGTGTATTTTATGTATATTCAGTTCAGACTGTTGCTGTTAGTTAATTGACATTCATTTGCTGAACGTCTGTTCTGTGTTTTATTATTCACTGAATTAACAAAAAATGGTGTTTCTGAAATGTTTCTATTATCAAACATCTCAAGAAAACAGTATTGCTCTAGGAATCCCTATTGGCGATACTGTAGTTACTTGGTATCGGATCGATACCCAAATTCCTAGTATCACCCACTTCTAGCCATTACTTAGTCATTCTATTTGTCAGAATACCCATTCTTGCTCTGATCCCTTTTTACATGCTATTTCTAACCCTATTTTATTATATAATATATTTTCTCTCTCCCAAGTTATTTAAATTATCAACTGACCAGTGCCTCAGTAAAAGCATTTGGCACCTGCTGGCCCCTACCTGTTTGACTGACAGTCTTCTAATCCGCCTTCAGTGGAAGGGGTGTGGACTTCGAGCAAACTTAATCATGACTGGTGACAGTAGTTGCCCTAGAAATGGGATTTAGACCAACTCGGACAAATCATGTCAATTGGCTCATAATCATTCCATCCAGGAATTTGCGATGTTGCGATTGCAACTGTTAGAGCAGATTTAAGCAAACCTCGCAAATTGTTGAAAAATCCTGCAACTTTACATCTTCACCACAACTTTACTGCAACTTTAATCAGTCACCCGTGACAACAGCCATGGGTGACAATGTTGCTTCGCGACCATTTCTGGTGCGATTCTTTCCTTCGAGCCTTTTCTTCAAGCCACATGTGAATAGTCATTGCATATGTGTTCGTGTTGAGCGCCCACATGCAGGTGTGTGTATGGGCGGGGTGTTTGCGATGAGTGCGTCTTTATGGTTTTTATTGTCTTATCATCGCTACATAATGTGATTTATGCATATTTCAAAGAATTTTTGTCCCTCCCTCCCCTCTAGTTATCTGCTAATTTTGTCGCTTCCCTAAACAAACACACTGATTTGTTGCCCAGGGACGATCAATTCACTCACAGTCAAGTAGATTTATTTCTGTACAAAGTGGAGGTTGGTTAGTCTTTGCTAAACTCAAAGTGTTTCCGCACATTGGACTGGCATAATAGTTGATCATTTTTTGCTGCCATCACATGCGTTTCCCGCTGTGATGGCACATGGTAGTCTTTAAGTTAAAGTAACAAAAGCCTACTGTGCCTCAATCCAAATTGTGCATCCTAAAGTAAATTATCATCAATTTATTTCATTTTAAACAATTTTTCTAACGCTATAGTTTGATTTCATTTAACAACTTACATCAATCAGATCAATTTGGTTGGATAAATCACACCCATAATCTGCATGCTATTAATAAGATTTACATTGATGCAATCTGTCATAGTACCAGCAAAAAAAAAAAAAAATCTATTTTCCTGTGTATGATATTCCATATTTAAAATGGTGATGGTACAATATTTTCCTAATGCACATGTCGAAATAAAGGACTTGGAATATGAAAATGAGACATTAAAAAAAAAAAAAAAAAAGAAAAACTACAAACAAAGTCATACTACTTTTCAACACCGGTTGTTTTTTTTTCACACCAACTGTTAACCCATCATACTGTTCTTCTATTCTTGCCTTGAGGCTGCGTTCAGTGTAACAGACTGGGGAAAGGACCAGAGCAAACTCCAACAAGTCTCTTGGACAAAGCTTGATTCAATGTGACAGCTTCACTAAAGCTATTATTCTCTGATCACTTTTATAAGCTAAACTTGTGGGAATTTTCTTTGTTTTTGTTTGTTTGTTTTGGCTTTTCAATCAAAAGACAACTGCCTGACAGTACAGTGTCACACCTATCAATCAACCTGTTTAAGTTGACTGATAAATGTCTACATTAAACAAGAAAAAATCTGCAGTTCTTCCAGAGGGTTGATGACAGATTCAACATTTTAACACAATTTGAAGTGCTGGATGATCTTTATCTTTGATAGTGGCTTTGATTTAGACTGATTTGCGTGTTATCTTATTTTTAGTTTACTACCTCTTTCCTGGTGTCAGTTGTGTCACATGCTAATCCTCTAGTCGCACATCTTGAGAGGCATGTTTTATGAAGCATTCATAGAGGATTAATCTAGTTGAATGGATGATGGTGCTTTCCACTTTTTCTAGAAAACTAGTTTTGTTTAATTAGTTTTATCCCATCTATCATGGTGATAAATCTAATTTGTAGATTTTTTAATTCCGTCCATGTTAGACTAAAATAATTGTTTCCCATGTATATTCTGGGATTTTCTAAATGATTACAAGCCAAAGGTATACTTGACAAATATAATGCAATAAAAGGATTGGTCAATTAATATATTTCAAATCGAATGATTAACTATTCGTATCTTTATTTTGTTCTTTTTTTTCAGAAGCAAATACGAAGCATAATTACAGATTATAAACATTTTTAAAATATTAAACAGCACATTTTTGTTATCATATTTATTTATTGTTTATATGTGTGTGTGTGTGTCCTTGTTTACACAATTGCACTACAGCACCTAAAATAATGTATACTTGTGTTTTCCCCAAAACAGCTTTTGCATGGCCCATATCAGGGTTGATTAGCAGCAAGTGTAAGATATGTTTTTCTGGTATACATTCTTATTTATGCATTTGTCTGCAAGAAGAGTTAGATGTCTTTAAGACTGGGCACCTGATGAATGGGCAGAGACAGCCTGACGTTGGCCCATCAATCATCCAGACATTGGCCAATGGCAGGCAAATAAAATAAAATGTCCCAGTTTCATAGGCA
>BSAI01000072.1:22308185-22340055 GCA_036245035.1 Adrianichthys oophorus | reverse complement strand
CCTGCCGGAGTCCAACATGCACTGGGAACAGGTCTGACTTACTGCCAGCTATGCGGACCATGCTCCTGCTCTGGTCATACAGAGACCGGACAGCCCTGAGTAAGGCTCCCCGGACCCCATACTCCCAAAGTACCCTCCACAGGACACCACGGGGCACACGGTCGAACGCCTTCTCCAAATCCACAAAACACATGTGGACAGGATGAGCGAACTCCCACGAACCCTCCAGCACCCTGGACAGGGTGTAGAGCTGATCCACAGTTCCACGACCAGGGCGGAAACCGCATTGTTGTTCTTGGATCTGAGGTTCGACTATCGGCCGGACTCTCCTCTCCAGTACCCTGGCATAGACTTTCCCAGGGAGGCTGAGGAGTGTGATTCCCCAGTAGTTGGAAGGTCCCCCTTCTTGAAAAGGGGAACCACCACCCCTGTCTGCCAGTCCAGTGGTACTGTTCCTGACTGCCACGCGATGCTGCAGAGACGTGTTAACCAAGACAGTCCCACAGCATCCAGAGACTTGAGGTACTCAGGGCGGACCTCATCCACTCCCAGTGCCTTGCCACCGAGGAGCTTGTTAACTACCTCTGTGACTTCAGCTTGGGTAATGGACAGCCCGACCCCAAGGCTCTCAGCCTCTGCTTCCTCAAGAGAAGGCGTGTCAGCAGGATTGAGGAGATCCTCAAAGTATTCCTTCCACCGCCCGACAATGTCCCCAGTCAAAGTCAGCAGCTCCCCACCTGCACTGAAAATGGTGCCTACAGAAAGCTGCTTCCCCCTTCTGAGGCGCCGGACGGTTTGCCAGAACCTCTTCGAGGTCAACCGATAGTCCTTCTCCATGGCCTCACCGAACTCCTCCCAGGACCGAGTTTTTGCCTGTACTACAGCCTGAGCTGCAGCTCGCTTAGACTGCCGATACCTGTCAGCTGCCTCTGGAGTCCCACAAGTCAGCCAGACCTGATAGGACTCCTTCTTCAGCTTGACGGCATCCCCTACTTCCGGTGTCCACCAACGGGTTCGGGGGTTGCCGCCACGACAGGCACCAGAGACCTTGCGACCACAGCTCCGAACAGCAGCAGAGACAATGGAGGTGGAGAACATGGTCCATTCAGACTCAATGTTACCAGCCTCCCTCGGTACCTGTTTGAAGTTCTCCCGGATGTGGGAGTTAAAGACTTCCCTGACGGAGGGCTCAGCCAGAAGTTCCCAGCAGACCCTCACACTACGTTTGGGTCTGCCAAGTCTTTCCGGCCTCCTTCCCCGCCATCAAATCCAACTCACCACCAGGTAGCGATCAGTGGACAGCTCTGCCCCTCTCTTTACCCGAGTGTCCAAGACACACGGCCGAAGGTCTCCTGAAACGACTACAAAGTCGATCATTGATCTCCTGCCGAGGGTGTCCTGATGCCACGTGTATTGATGGACACCCTTGTGCTCAAACATGGTGTTTGTTATGGACAAACTATGACTAGCACAGAAGTCCAACAACAAAACACCGCTCGGGTTCAGATCAGGGAAGCCGTTCCTACCAATCACCCCCCTCCAGGTGCTACTGTCGTTGCCCACGTGGGCATTGAAGTCACCCAGGAGGACAATGGAGTCCCCCGTTGGGGCACTTTCCAGTACCCCTCCGAGAGACACCAAGAAAGCTGGGTACTCTGAACTGCTGTTCGGCCCATAAGCCGAAACCACAGTCAGAGACCTGTCCCCCACCCGAAGGCGGAGGGACGCAACTCTCTCATCCACCGGGGTGAACTCCAACACTTGGCGGCTAAGCTGGGGGCTCACAAGTAAGCCCACCCCAGCCCGCCGCCTCTCACCATGTGCAACTCCAGAATGGTAGAGAGTCCAACCCCTCTCGAGAGACTGAGTTTCAGAGCCCAGACTGTGCGTAGAGGTGAGCCCAACTATATCTAGCCGGTACCTCTCAACCTCTCGCACCAGCTCAGGCTCCTTCCCTCCCAAAGAGGTGACGTTCCATGTCCCAAAAGCCAAGTTCCATGACCGGGGTTTAGGCCGCCGAGGCACTCGCCCTCGACTGCCACCCAAACCACATCGCACCGGCCCCTTCTGAGCTCTCCTGCAGGTGGTGGGCCCACTGGGGAGTGATCCCACGTTGATCGTTCGGGTTTTACCCGACCGGGGCCCGTGGGAGGGGCCCCGGCCACCAGGCGCTCGCCTGCGAGCCCCAACCCCAGGCCTGGCTCCAGGGTGAGGCCCCGGTAACGCCAATCCGGGCGACGCAACTGAATAACCCAAAATTGACGCAAAAACATTCAATAAATTAAAAAAAAACAGGTAAAAATAAAAAGCTTCTTGAGTGATGTAGACGAAATAAAAAAGAACCACGAATGTAAAGTGCTTGAATATATAAACTTTATACCAAGTCAAGTCTATAGGTTAACATGACCTGTAGGATTCAACTTTGTTCTACCAAGAGTAGAATTACCAAGAGTTTCATTAAAATGAAATCCAAGTTTAAGATGTATGCCATGCAACATTGGAGCAAGAAACACTTTGCTTAATACCAGCACATATAATTTAGACACTTTTAATGATGGAGTAACTTCGCTGATTAATCCCAGTCATTTCCATTTTGTCTGTCTTTGTGGACTTAACCATCAGAGAAAAACTGTCGCCTTAACTTTATTAATTTTTCAGTCCAGTGAATATATCTCTGAGTTCATATAAAAGACAGAGTTACTGTTCGAGTGTCCCACAGCTCACCTACGTCTATATTCTGAATCAAAAGTTCTATTCACTAAGGTCATGCTTGGTCTTGTAGCAGGTACTGAACACAGAAGCCTATGCATGCATCCATGCACTTTTCTCAGTTGTACTCACATTTCTGTTCATTTTTTCCACACCCGAACTAAATATGTCCAGGACAAAAGAGAGGACTCTCATTTAGACTGGTAGCTGGTCACTTCACATACAACTAAAACCAATGTTGGTAATTATACTTTAAAAGGTTAAGCTGGTGTTACAAAACAAGAACACCTCTATATTATTTTCTTCTGGTAACAGCTCTCTATTATTTGTGCACATGCTTGACTCTCCAAAAAAAAGTATGATGATCTCAACAGATATAAAAGACTGTCTGGCATCATTGCTGTTTTATGCAGATCTGCAGAATGACAGCTTTTGAATGAACTGTCGTTAGTCAAAAGGTCTGAATTTAGGCATATGTCCACTAATAAAAAATGGACTCAGAACTGAGAGCACAGTCGCTAAAGATCCAACTCAAGAGCTCAGATGTAATTACCACTTTCTCTTTAAATCCTTAAAATGAAGAAAAATGACATAATAATTTTAGTTGTCAATGTGAACCTGTAGCCCAAGCTAAAAGTATGAAAAAAGCAACATGATTTTCTGTTTGTTTTTTGTTGTAAAAAAATGTAACCAGAATTTTTAAGAATCAATTCTATTTGCTGTAGTTTTACTTAGAATAAAAGCTTCAATTGTAAAACGAATGCATTCAGAGCTGTTTTATTTGTTGCAAGAAAGTACCTATGAATATTTTTGAATAAATCCTGACTGGAAAAAGTATCCATTCATTCAACTGGTTACTGCAACAGAGGCTAGGAGAAATCCCAAAGCAGAGATCATTTATACCTGGACATGCTGACACAGGCAATTAATATTTCACAAAGAAAAATAAAATCCAATCAGCTATTAAAGGATTGTCTATTCATTTAAAAGTTGACATTGTGGTTGGAGAATCACATATTACTCGTGTTATGTTCAACAAAGTGATTTAAATGAACAACATGTCTAACTGAAAAAAAAAAAAAATGTTTTGCTTTATGACTTTCTCTACAGCTCATTGTATTAAAGTCCAATTTGTTGACCACCATCATGGTAGTAGTTTACCAAACACAGACAGATTTATGAAGGTTTTTCTGATTAAATAATTGTAGTTTTACACAATTTCATTGCATACCTGTATAAATGAATAGATTAAAGACAAAAGATTTTCAACTTATAAGTACTTAAAACCTTTTTGCTACAACTAATCACTTAATATAGAAAAACAAGCATTTTAAAAATGTGTTAGTAGTTAGAAGTTCAATTGAATGGGTTCCTCAGGTTTCAAGCAGACCTGACGTATGTCTATTGAGATGTATGTCTGTTGAGGGGGAAAGGCTGAGTGTAGTTAAATAATGTTATTCATATTCGTTTACCTTTAGGTTTAGTTTGACACAATCCTCACACTTTGAGAGTGCATAATGACATATTGACCACAACAATGTGTCTACAAGGTAGACTTTACTTTCCTTGCAAACTTCTCTATGCATTTCTGTGTGGAATTGCAGATGTTGCCAGCAAATGTTGCAATGATTCCAAGACTGGGCTCTCTGGGGGCTCTCACACTAATGTCTGGCAGCAGCTACCACATTCCCCAGACTGGCAATAGATGCAGCTGTTGAAAGCCCTACTAATGGAAATACGTCCAATGGTCCACACATCTCTCTTTAAAACTTTTGAGCTGATCACTTTCAGCCTTTTTGGACGTAAAAAAAAATGATGATAATCATACTGTGCATCAATGATTTTTTTCATTCAGGACATTTCTACGCAAAACATATGTGCAAAATGTTTGCTGGCATCCAGTGAAGTTTTAAAACAGAAACAAAAATGTGTGTATTAATAAATAAAAAGTTTTACATACATGTGCATATAAGTTGTTTAAGATTTTCCTCCAAATGGAAAGTCAGATCAGTGTACCCTCTATTTTGTCCTACTATCATCAGTGAATAAAGTGGATGATGCACTTATAGTTGGTGGAGTTGAAGAGTAATTGGTAAAATGAAAGAAGAAGCAAAAGACAGTACTGATCCCTGATGGGAACCACTGTGGTTTTCCCATCTGCTGTGAATCTTTTAACCTTGCATGCCCCAGATTGCTGTGTAATATTTAAAGCATGTAGAGAACCTAATAAAGCAAAGAAAGGCAACAGTGGAAGACAAAGGAAAGACTGACTTTGCTCAATTTGAGCATACATAGAATTAAACAAAAAAACAACAAAAAAAAAACTGGAAAAATATTGGCATTGCATCCATGTTGTTTAATAAAGAGCCTGACATATCAATGATTAAGAGTCCTTTTCTCGCTTTGACTTCATACTTAATTTTATTCATATTAATGGGTAGAAAAAAGGAATTGTGCTGTTAACTCTTTGATTGTTTTTAAGCCTAAACCACATAGCCAGACACTTACATTTCTAATTGCAGAAATTATTTGTACATTGGTACTTTGTGTCCCCTTCACATATTACATACACACTGCAGTCATCATTTTTAATATAGTTTTTAATATGGTTTCACAGCTTGTGATTTTTTTACAGCCCATCTAGCGACCTCCTGCTGACCTTTTCTCCAGTTTGGCTCTGTTTTTGTGAGTGTGAGCACACTTGGAAGCTTGTCTCTTGGCTTGCTTTACCTTGGTGGCTGTGGACTTAGGATTCATCATCATCATTCACAGCACACTCGAGCAATATAAGGCCAGAGAGCTGGATCTGGCCCAAGGAACATCTAAATCTGGGTCCCAACATGTTACAAAAAAAAAAAAGAAGGAAATATTTTTTTTAAGGCCAACAATTTCTTCAATCCTTGAGGCAAAACTCAGAGATGATTTACACTGACAATTTACTTGATTTGATGAATGATGTCCAAATTTATATTTCAGTAAAATGAAAACGTTTCTTAGGTTTACAAAGAAATGTTTTTTTCAACCCTCAACATTGTTTGATTTAAAAAAAATGTTTTTTTCAGTATAAGAGAAAAAAAATAGAATACGAGTGCCTTAACAAATACAGTTCTATGAGTATGGTTAAGAGAATAAAGTGTTGTTTATTTCCCGCATTGCTAAATGCGACCAAACCAGTGCATTTAAACTGGTTCAGGTGCTCGAAATAATTTTAAAAATATTTAAGAAAAACCTTGCCAATTCTTTCCATAAGCTCTGTTTCCACACATTTGCAAGTAAACACGGATTTCACTGCCCATCACTACTATGTTGATCTTTTTCACAGCATTCTTGACGTCACTCTGATCCATCAGGTCACTGAAATAGAATTTTTACCAGTGAAGCCAAACTTTTGCTTGCCTTGCGTCTAGCATCTTGGCTGTGTGTGATCTTTTCTTGACTTGAATGTGCAGTGCACGCTGCGTCTTTGCAGAGCTTCACTCATTCTTATAGATTGATAGGACTACCAAAAAAAAAAAAAAAATCAGGAAACTGCAGCTTATTCAGAACTCATCTGCTCGTGTTCTCACAGGAACAAAAAACGTTGACCACATCAGTCCAGTTCTGAGGTCTTTACACTGGCTGCCTGTCTACCAGAGAATAGACTTTAAAACTATCCTACTGGTTTATAAAGTTTTGAATGGTATATCACCAAAGTACATGACTTATCTCCTGAACCATATACCAGCCAGACCTGTCCGCTCATCTGGATCCAGTCTTTTATCAGTTTCTTGAGTCAAAACTAAACATGGAGAATCTGCATTCACCTTCTATGCTCCACAGATCTGGAGTTTTTTCCATTTTTCTTTTTTAATAAATCTGCAAAAATGCAGTGGTTTTTTTTTTGTCAATATGTGGTGCTGTGTGTACATTAGTGAGAAAAAAAAAACTTAAATGACTTTAGCAAATGGCTGCAATATAACAGAGTGAAAAATTTAAGAGGGTCTGAATACTTTACATACCCACTGTATATGATCATATATATCGATATATTTTGCTCTGAAAGGATTAAGAAAAGCATGGTATGGGCCATTTAAAATTTGCAATCCAAAATACATATTTAGAAAATGTTTATTGTTATTCTAAGATTGTTTTGCTAATTTTCTGGTTGACATAAAATAATTTACTTTTTTTCCAAATGTCTTGCTGATCAGCTTAATTACTCCAATCAGAGGATCTCTGTCAAACAAAATATGCAAGGTGACGTTTTAATGGAATAAAGTTGAGTATTTATCAGTTACTCCTTTAGTATCTTTAGTTTTTTCTGAGTAGCAAAATAAGCTGACTATTTATTATTTCACACTTCATCTTTGATTTATTTTTCAACAGTTTTATTTAGCTGAGCATGGATTATCAAATGATATCATGCTTCAGGCAACAAATATTTGAAAGTGCACAACCCAATGAATTGAATTTATCTGAGATTCACTGGATCCTGCTTTTAACTTTTAACTTGTGACTTTTTGATGACTCTGTCTGTTGTTTTGACTGCTTCTATAGTAATTTGCAAATGACACTTGTGCTACTTAGAGAATTTAGCAACAGGAAATGACGGTTTTCCAAAATAACATGAAAAACCACTAAGTTTCACAAAGTAGCATCCCCAATTAAAGATGTACATATTGAAGGCGTGTTGGGGCAGGAGGGCTATGCATCCTCCTCTTTCAGTGAAATGTTGATGTTTTATGAGTATGATGAATATTTTAACTTTTGAGTCAAAAACATGACTCAAATGAGTTTTAATGTGCTTCAGCTTTAATTAAAATATGCAGGAGCTATGAAAGACATGGTGGGAGCCAAACAAGTGGTGTGTTTGTGATGTGCATTCCTCTCATATGCATCATGATAATAGCTCATGCTGTGTCTGTTTTTTGACGGTACAAACAACCAACTTCTGTTTGTTTTTCTTTGAGGGAAGACACTATAAGTGTGCATTATGGTTGTGGCACATGGCTGGAATCATCAAAGTGAGACTGAACACAGAAAAAAATAAAAGTAACATTTTAGTAAACCATTCTAACTAAACCATCACAACCAGTGAGCCATTCTGCTTCAAGGAAAAAAATGTTTTCACCATACAGCATGTATCAGTTCTTCAACAGATATCTATCAAGCTAATTAAATGGTGGAACTTCATCAGCTAAAAGGCAGAGGGGCATGAATGTATGTTTGTTGATTTAATGAGATATTTGCTCTTCTAATTTTATCATTTTATTTTAATGGCATTTCCTATTTTTTTCTCCTAAATTACGTTTTTCACTATATTCTATAGTAGGATTTTCACTGTTTCTTTTTTTCGGTTTTATGATAGTGGTGTCACTGTGCTCTCAACTCAACAACAACAAACAAAAAATCTTTGCGATTGACAGAGTACATCAAACAATCCACTAATAAATCAACTGATTGATCGATAACACCACGCAAAAATGTATGTCTTTTTGTCTTTAAGAACCAGCGGGAATAAAAAACAGAGGTGTCCGTCTACATTACAACAATTACCTGTGGTCATTAGCTCAAGTGGATTGCAAATACAAGCAATTAGAATGTGAAATTTATGTTGCATCACAATGAGATTAAAGTTCATTAAAGGACTGTTTTTAATTCTGTTTGGAGGGGTCTTTCTGCCAATTACCCATCATCCATCAACAATGTGCAAGTTTACCATTTGTTACTAGCAGTTTTATTTCTGTGAAGGGTGTAAAAGATTCACAGGAAGAAAGAAGACTTGAGAGGTTTTACTAAAGAATTACGGTAAAGTAAAACAGAAGACAGTCATGTCATGTCCTGAGCTCATGATAGATAGCAAACATGTTAAACTGACAGTTAATTTTCAAATGTACTAAATGTCATTTTTCTCCCTTGGAATTAAGCTCACCTTGTAAAGTTTTTTTTTTTTTTTTTGATGTGTTCAAACCGAATTCTGAATTTCAATGAATACTTAATTCCCAATCTGATGAAATGTGTGTTTTTTGTGTTTTTAACAAGTTCTTGTGGCATTTTTCTGATAATGAAGGACAATTATAAAGAAGATGAACCACAAATTATATTTCTGAGTATTTATTAATACAAATTGTTGTAAATCAGGAGCAGCCAAAAAAAAAAAAAAAAAAAAAGCAAAAAGGGCTTTTTGCTGCTCCTCTTGATTCTGATGCATCCACTTGCAGACAACTAGATCCATGTACGTTTTTGTTTTACTCGTCTGAGATGGTATCCGGCTCAAAACTGTGCGGCTGGACAGCTTCAGCATTGGTCGCCATTTTTGTTGCACTGGTAATGTTAGGTTGGGGGTTTGGTGGGCTGTAAGCTAATGGGAGGGAGCTCTTAGTAACAACAGTTAAAGGTGAAGAGGTGTTGCTCTGCACTAATGGTCCCGCCCACAACTTAGATGCAAATTTCTAATGAACTACTGCTGCTCTGCAGAAACCATGTCCTGGAAAACGACACAGATTTTTTTTTATTTTTGGGATAAAAACGACATAAACTTAATCAAAAGACCACTGGTAAAAAAAGCCCACAAGATTAGTGGGCCTTTGATAGCTGTGTCCACGATAAAAAAAAAAAAAAAAATGAAAAGAATATCTTTAGCATTGAGCATAGTGTTTTTGATCAAAACTTTTTTAATGATGAACTCTGGCTGGAAAGAGGTGAAGCTATAATGGCTGCCCAAAAAAATCTAAAGAAAATGCTTTACCACAACTTTGATGCAATATTCAACAATTTCAGCATTTTTCCCCATACTGTCACATACCTTTTACCCCCTCTCACAACACAACACATCATATTTTTACAGATCTGTATGTAAACCATTAACTCTAAGCTTCCTACTTTTGTATTATTTTCCACTGCATGCTTAAAAATCCACTCAGCCCAAAGACAGAAGCAACACCATCCTACCTTTTTATGGGGCTGTAACCCAGGAGGCTCTTTTCTCACCTAGCTGCCACTCATTTCTCTAACAAACAAACAACAAACCTCAGCAGAGGTTTGGGTAAGCACTTTCTATTCTGCTGACTGCAAAAGTCTTTCACAAAAGACCAACCAGACTCGGCTCAGTTACTAGATTAGATAAACCTCACAATCACACCCGAAATACAGAGGGAATCGATAGGAAAGTTTGCGCACCCCAGGTAAAATGTTATGTTATTATGCATAAAGAACCCAAGAAAAGATTGACAAATCTTCTAATGGCATTAGCTTACAGATGAGATATTCTTTTAACATGAAAAAAGGATTCATTTTCATTTACTCTTTCAAAATAACAGTAACCAAAATAATGATGTGTGCAAAAGTCTGGGCACCCTGCAGAGTCTCAGCTTTTCCAAAGGGGGTGGTGCATACTATAAAATTTGCAGGATGCCCAAACTTTAGCACACCTGCCTTTTCTAGCCATTGGTAGAACTTCAATTTGTAATGAGAAATTAACACAATGAGCAATTAACATAATGAGCAATTAACATAATCCAGAGAGGGTCCCTAGAGAAGACCCTTAATGCTACTGCCTACCTCATAACCAATGAAAGATTCGAAAACACGTCATCCCAGCTCAGACGTCGCCCAGCCAAAAAAGGTCTGCATCAGCTGCTGGGAAACCAGAGCACCTTGATGGAAAGTGGGCTACTGGAACAAGATAGAAATGGACTAGATGTGATACAGTATAAACTCATCCTTTTGTGGTGGGCCCAACCCTCCATTGTATACTCCCTTCACTGCTGCTGTGACACTTACAGTATATCACTATGGAGTTCTCAATTTTAGCCAATTATATTTCTTAGAAGGATACTTTAAAAAACAGTATTTTGTTATGAAATGCAAATTACATGCCTAAAAATATTATATGGACAGTAACATGTTTACTATATAGTCTTAAAATTATAGTTTCAACGCTTGGAGTGTATCTTTGCTGAATTGTTATTTATAATGTGTGAATGTAGTGATCACATTCAGCAAACAAACAAAAAAAAATTATTGGTTTCCTACTTTTTAGTCAAGCTAAATGTAATCAGAGCGTTCTGCTGTTACTAAGCTGTTTCAAATTAGAAGATAATCTATATGTTAGTCTTAGGCACATGTGTTAGGTAACCTTTAAGATGCATGATGGATTGTTTCCAAATGTCACATCTCTGTACCCTGAGTGCATAACAATTAAACATGTTTTTTTTTCTACCACATTTTTCAATAAAAAAAAAATGCAATTAATTATATTGTAGTTTATTGATTTAAAGCAACGTCCACCAATGTTGCTGTGATTATGAATGGGATAGTCACTAAAGCAACATAAAAAAAATAAATAAGGGTTAGGAAAAAAAAAAAATCCTTTATTTTTCATTTTAATTTTGTTCCCACTCCTTCCTCTCTTCTTCTCTGATCTATCAGCCATCCACTCTATTCTCTCAATATTATTTTTTTTACCTTCCAAAACCTCTTACGCATCCATTTCTTTTCTAAGTCCTTTGATTTTTTTTGTTTGTTTGTTTTGTGGATGTTTGGCTCATTAACTGCATTCTCTTTTCTCTTGGTCTTTCACTCTGAACATTTTTTTTTTCTTTTTAATTCCATTTTCTTATGGATTTATTAAAGCATGTGCTTTGTTTTCCATAAAAAAATAATATCATTTTGTTTAGCTTTAGGGTTAGAAAACTTTGTGAGTCTGTAGAATAGCTTGAAACTGCGATGCAGATTTTTCCACAGTAAAAGCCGCGGCTTTAGGACCTGAAGGGCATTTCTGCAGTTTCAGTAAAGCTTATGTGTTTGTGTGTGTTCACGGGTCCCTCTGCAGACCCACTCTGCTCACCACCGTGTTATGTTTTTCAAAATCCTTTTGACATGAGCTTGCAGCCATTGTAAATATGGTGCAACAAGCAAATGAACAAGGTATACTTGAGTGCAGCATGCCAGCCAGTTGAACGACCATGAGAGAAGTTGGATGTGACCACACTTGCATGAGGGTTTTAAGCCATGCCTGGTGTGTAAGTAGCATGCAGAAGAAGTTTAGATAGGAGTCCTGGCCTCTGCTCTTCGTGTTATAGCGAACCTGACCAGAAGAGTGTAGCACACCTTGGGAGAAGATAGCTGCTACTATGGAGAGACTGCTGAGGAACCACTGCTGGGCCTGTTTTCATTTATTTGTTCAGGCATACTTAAAATATTTATTTGTATTGATTTCAGTAGAGCTTTTACCTGTCTGATGTTTTACTGGTTTCATGGTCTTTGGTTCATGAGTAAGGTGGATTAAAAGAACCATTTTTTTTGCATCATTTATCTTTTGTATTCTAACCCACCCTGCTATGCAAGCATGACAGGTTTTTAACAAGTCAGAAAGTGACTCGTCATCTTTAAAAGCAAAGACATGAGAGTCTGATAGCCCTTAAGCTTGTTTTTCCTCTTGTTTGTTACTGCCTTCGCCTTACCAGGAAATTGTGGGAGGTTCCCAGAGCTTCGCAGAGATGTTGTACACTGATTCTGAGCGAAGGGTGGCTCAGCAAAAAGTTCACCTGCAAAGCACTCTGGTTCTGCCATTTTTCCTAACCCAGAAATCTGCAAACTAAAGCTCTGGAGCCCCATCCCTCCATTGTGGCTCTTTGGCTTTGAAGAATAACAGGTTTGTAATTTTTTAAATTTGATTTAGTTAAACAGATTTAGTCATTTATTTTTAGGTTTTTTAGATGTCAGATAACTGAGCAAAATTATGCTAATATCTACTGTCAGAGAGTTTATTATTAGAACAAGCTTAAAGCCCATTATCTTATCTTCTGCTGCACGATGGCATTCTAGTTGCTGTTCAGAGGCAAAGGTCCAAAAATTACTAATTTGATTTACATGCATAGATTAAAAAAAACAAAACAACATTGTTATGTTTATATTAGAAAGTAAGAAAAAGAGTGAAAGTACACCAAAGCCATAATAATATGCCATGAAAGCCACTTGCATTTTTAATTTAAGTAAACCTGCTGCAGCAAGATTTTATTTTACATATAGGTTGTATTTTAGTTTTATAAGAACTTGAATGTGCTGCATTTCAAAGTAAAAGTTGTTGCAATTGTTTTGCAAAGAATTTCAGAGTAGTATGAATTTAATATTGTGAATATTTAAAAGCTAAAATTTATAAATACACTTTTGGTAACAATAACATAAGCAAAGTGTATTTATTCTAAATGGTGAGTGAGACATTGCAGCTCTCGCTGGGTTTTGGTCAGTAAGAAACTGATCTAAATAGCTCTTTTAGTGTTACAAGTTTTATACCCCTGTCCTAACCACAAATGACTTGGACTTATCTGGGTTTTATGATTGTGCACATGCACTTCTTCAAAAACATTTTCATTCATCCAGCATGGCCTTAGTTGTATTCATTCAAAATGATTCAGGTTAAACCTTTTAGAGGTCTACCTCTTTTTTTTTTTTTTTTTTTTTTGTAATAACTACAATGAGGTTTTTATCAGGATATACACATTTTTGATATTTAGAACATATTATCCAAATATGTATCTGCTGTGCACAACAGAGCCATTTTAATAAAGCTGCATCTGTGCAAATGCTTAACTCGCTTCATATTTTAATAAAGTTCATACAGAGTTAGTGTAAAAAGTTGCATGCATAGGGGATTTTCTTTCTTCTGCCACTAATGTGATTTTAAATGTGAATGTATGGAGTATATTTTTTGCCAAAACTCTCCCACGAGCATAAATCAACCTCCACGCACGCAATGAACGCTCCACAGGCGCAGTACAGTCTCCATTCCTGCTCCTCTGCTCCTGCGCGCTTGTGAAACCTCTTCTGCGTGCTTGTGGGAGTATTCAACCTCTCCTGCTCCCTCGTGAAAGTATTCTTGCGCTCCTGAAACTACTCCTGGCCGCTCATGGAGGGCTGTGCGCTCGCAGAGCTTCTCCTGCGTGACATTGAGGAAATAAAAAATTTAAATACCTGTGTATCGTTTGTTTTTCAAATTAAAATTAAAAATAAAAAGAGCTACAAAAATTCATTTATTTATCAATTTTGAAACTACTAGAAAAATGAATCATTTTTCTTGTTCCCATTTTTCAAAAACATTGAAAATGAAGCAAACACACAATGAACGTTTAAATTCATGTGTCAGTGAACAGCGCTAGTTTCAAGAGCGTAAGAATACTTTCACGAGAGAGCAAGAGAGGTTACAAGAGCGTAAGAATACTCCCACAAGCACGTAGAAGAGGTTTCATGAGCGCGCAGGAGTGGAGGAGCGGGTGTGGAGACTGTACTGTTCTCGTGAAACGTTCATTGCGTGCGTGGAGTTTGAGATTTGCTTTTCGGATAGTTTTGGTGGAAATTATACTCCATATGATTGATGGCGCAACAACCAGCAGGTTAAAAACAAGTCTGCCATGAGGCAGTAGTTTTTTTTTTTTTTGCAAAGTGCATTTACAACACGCCAAAGAACATAGAACAGCAATTCAAAAACACGCTTTAAGAAAGCTAGCACTTTGCTGGTAGATGGGGGACTAACAGCAATAAACAGCTTTAACTGCCAGCATGCATCCAAATGATGGAATCTGATCATCTGAGATGGGAGTGGCTTTTTTAGAAAATGGAACAAGCAGAGCCACTGCACAGATGCAGCTCAAAGCCATTGATACTTTTCAAACCAGGAGAGTCTGGTGACCTCTGTTTGAAACCTCAGTTCCACTTTAATCACACCAAACGAAGATCATTCAGGGGCAATTTAGTGGAATGAGTAGCCACCAGGAAGATTAAGAAAATCCAGCCCTTCATCCTCTCATTATCACATATTGTGAGATTTAGACTTTCTTTTTTCTTTTTTTTTTTTCTCTTTTTGCGCTTCTCTTCACTTTAGTTCAACTTGAAAATATTTTAAGTATTATGTCACTAAAACTTTCTGAATGCTAATACATCTGCATTCCACTTTGGGTGAGGCAGCTTTAATTTCGTCTAAAGATTTGTGGATTTTTTTGTTTTGTTTTGAACTTTTGTCAAAAGTTTTATTGTTCAGGTTCTTTTGTTCAGTTTTCAGCATATAACTTTGTTAAATCAAACCAGTTACTTCCTTATTAAAGTAGCCTTCGGTTGTAATGTCAGATCCTCTGCTTTGTCACCTTAAAGCTTCATTTGGTTCTAAAAAATTTGCATCTTTCTGAGTTTGTTAAGAAAATGATCAGAATTTATGTCATTTGTATATTCTTATAGGTTTTTTTGTTTGTATCTCTAACCATTCTTGTCTTAAAAAGAAGACAAAAAAAGCTTGTGATGAGAACACACTACTAATAAATTAATTTCTGAAATGTAAGCTTGGAACATTATTTATTCTTTTTTTTAATGTCCCTCTTAATGAAGTCTTAATGGAGAATTGCATTAAAGATGCATCTATTAAAATTGTAATGTTTTTAAAAGCACTTGTAAAAGAGAATAAGTGGCTCCACCTACTACCCACAGTTACCTACCAGCCATGGAGCTGACCTTAGTTTGCTTGCTTCCTACACTGTTTCTCTTTCAAGTTTAACATCGGGAGACCATTTCTGCTTGATGTTGTGCCAGCAAACTGTATTTCTCAGGTCATTTTTTTTTGGGAAATCTTTCTAAAGAATCATCTTCATTAAAAAAAAGACTCAGAAGTTGCTAATTACATGATTTTGTCCTCCTTTTTGCCTCTAAGGGGGTTGGAGAAGTTTTATCAAGTCATGTTTGAGGAGTTTTTGTCAGGAAATAGAACGTGTCACAACCATAAAGCAGCATTGGAGACAGTTTCCAATGACTACTTGATCTATTTAAGCCAGTATTTCTCTTTAGTACCCCTGAATATTCAATTTAATCAGAAATCCAAGATAAACACCTGAAAAACAATGTTGAATCAGCATGGCTTGTTACTAGGTCTTGATAAAACTCAGAACTGACTAAGGTGGTGAAAAAAATCCATGTCTTAATTGTGCAAAAACGTTGTAGCATACATTTTCTGTCATTCTATTGTTTTATATTTTATGTATATGTTTTAGGGGAAAAGGTGGTGGAATGTTTCCTTTTTTTAAGAATAGATATGAGAGTTTTCTTTTTTTTTGGTTTTTGCTATATTCTGATCCACAACATTCTACCATATGAGTAAATAATGACAAGTCCAGCATGATCTCTTTTCCATAAAACCACTTTTCATTCCCTAAAGGAAATTTCCTTGGACACTGGTTAAGCAGCTTACTGGCAGCTGAGACCTCTGAAGTGAGGTCCAGCCACTGGCTGCAGTCGGGTTCACCAAGCTGCCAGTAACCCAGCTGGTTCTTTCATTTTCTTTTCTTTTTTTTCTAACAAACAGACACCTGAGAACTCAAAAAGACTGCCAACAAGCTGCAGCCTCTGTCTTGATGAAAACATTAAAAAACATGTAGATGACGCCATAAACTCAGGATTTAATGCACTGAAACCCTCAATGTTTTATCTTTTCGTCTGCCATCTTCACATGTTGCAACTCAAAAGAACGCTTCTCATCTTACATGAACCTTTGTTTACTTATATCAGTATATTATGAATAAAAAATGAAAAATAAAATCAAAACAATTAAAATGAAAAAAATATATTAAAACTTTAAATTGTATTTTTGCAATATGCACAATAGCAAATTCATATCCTTTTTTTCAAATAAACAGTTGTCCTACAAAAGCAATTTGCCTGAAAAAGGTGTGGGCTCCAACAAAAAAACAACTTTTTATCATATACTACCCTTTAAATTATATATGAGCTTACAGTAAGGTTATAAACACTTGTTTATATGTTGGGGGATGTTGTTGTGTTACATGTTAAGCTATATGACCTTAACCTAAAAAAGAGCCAATTTGTAATCAAGGAAAGAAGTATATTCCACAAAAGGAAACAAATTGGATCATTGCAGAAGTTAAGGAAAAGCATGCCCACTTGCTCTCCCCAGTAATTCGATAATAATCAAATTAAGAGTGTTTCAGTTAGGGGGCTGCTTAGCATATTTACGGAATAATGAATACAAGATGTGATTAGTGGTTTGGTGGAGTTTTAAGGTAAAACTGGTTGTCCTGCTGGATTTGTCTGGCTGATGCAGATTTTGTGTAGAAAGCTTTGATCACTGGCTCAGAAACAGATGGAAGGATCATATATCTTACATGAACATATGTTTAATGTACAATGGAGCAAAAGCAGATCTTGAAGCTCTACTTCTTGAAAGGACGATTATTCAGCTGCGCAAAGATTGTGTGATCTACGATAACATTTAGCATGGAACAAAACAATCAGTGGCTTTGAAAACTCAATAAAGTCCCAAAATTTAGGAAGTGAAGTAAATGTGAAGCAGATTATTCTGTAACTTTAGCTACCACATCAACTGTATAATAACATTTAGCCTGGGGTCTTTCTGAGACAAATCATGAGTGCTGTCATAAAGGTGATTATCTCTTCCCTTCAAGGATTTGGGCCTGTTTTTGGCAAATGAGCATCTGTTTTTTTTGTTTTTTTTTCCTTCATGCATGTGTGTGTACGTGTCTGTATGGATATCTGCGTGGGTGTGTTGAGGTGTGTAAATGTCAGCCTGTCAGTGCAGACGCCTCAGCGAGAGCAGGTGTGTTGTGACTGACATGTATGACATTTAACTTAAGTTTTCATACCAGAAACTCCATCCATCTCTGTCAAACACACAAACAAATGCAGAGAAACCAACACCAGCCAGCATTTATGTAAAGCCATCCAAAACAGTCAGAGCATTCTTCCATTTAATTACTATAATTAACACAATACTTGTGATTTTTTTATGCCATTAGTTTTTAGACATTTCTAGCTCCTTCCATTGGTATGTTTTTTAACCTCAAAACAGAGAATAATGTGTAAACCATGACTTAGGAGATTAATGTTGCTTTATTTGTTTACATAGATAAATACCTATGACATTATCAAACTGGTTTGAAATTTCAATATTTAATATCAGTCTGACTTTGATTAAAAATAGGAATTAGTAATGAAAAGCACTGAGCTCTCCTCTCTCACCTAACTGCTACTGTAAAACACTTTCTGTTCAAATAACATGCAATGATCTAAAGCCAAATTCAACTGTTATTTTTTATTTAAAATGTTATATTTTGTTGTTTTTTTTGCCATCTTCTATTTTGAAAAGGTTGCAGCCATTTACTGTTTTCATTTGGTTAAAATGAATATTATTAACTGTATTTAAATGGAACAAACTAAAATGTTTAATGTTGTGAATAGCACATACGGTTGACTCGAAATTACTCCGTAATGTGAGTGTGTGTGGCTTTTTATCTGTGTGGCCCTGTGATGTACTGGCAAACCATCGAGGGTGTCCCCCACCTTTGCCCATAAGTATATGCGATAGGCTCCAGCAACCCCACCAAGGAAAAGCGGGTTTAGAAAATGTATGGTTGGATGGATGGACTACCACAGATATGCTTTTATTTACTGTCGTCAAAAAGTTGCAGAATTTCTGCTAAATCATTTTGAAGAAATTAGGATAAATCTTAAACAAATGGACAGTAGCACTGTCTTTGGTTTAAAAAAAGAGGAAAGTTTAAAAATATATTGTTCAAAAAACTTTTTTTTTCTTTATAAATAAATCCAACATTCTTCATTGTTGGCACATGCTTTTTTTCCTAAGAGTTATACAGGTCTTTACAGTCACAAGTCCCATTCTCCCATGCACACACACAGATGGTGGCAGAGAGAGCTGGCATGCAATGTGCTAGCCAGATCATCAGGAGCAAAGTGGGCTTCAGTGTCTTGCCAAAGGACACTTCAACATATCAGCAGGCGAAGCAGGAACCATACCTGCAACCTTCCAATCAGAGGTCGACTGCTCTGCCTCTGTACTACAGCTGCCAATCTTATTGTTTTACGCTATAGACTGGGCAGTACAGATAATGATAAGTCTGTGTACCAGCCTTCTTTTTTTTCTTTTTTTTTTTTTGGAACAGGACTTCCGAGTAGAAGAACAATAAAGCTGATTGGCAATTTAGTCACTAAGACACTAAGCCCCTAAAATGCTTCCAACAGAACTTACCACCATAATGGGAATTACAAAAAGATATGACACAAATCTGGACTGTTGAGTGAATCACTGGGGTTAAGAAGATGGGTGAGACATGTCTTTGTGTGTGTTTTGGTGAAATTCAACAAAAAATGCTCAAGATAAGCATGTTTGGTTCCTTTATTAAAAACAAGGCCTGTATGAACCAATGAGTCTCATTCTTTGATGTGTCTCGTCAAATTAATGGAGAAAATTGATAAATACTAAGGTGTCCTGTTTTTCATTTAAATTATCATCATTTACAGCATATGGAACCCTAAATTAAGTTGAAAAAAAGAAAAAAAGTAATATTATGAAGAAGTTTAATTCTGTAGACTGATGGTGATACAGTCCGGTCAATAATTAATTCAAAACATCACCAAAAGTGTATTTAGGTGTTCAATGTCATAGGCTCAGTTAGCCGTGCAGTTTTGGAGAAGACTGTAGACTTTTGTTCAGGAGGCAGTTGTTCAAATTCATTTCAAACCACCACTACTTCAGCTGATGAAGGTTCAGGAAAGACTGACTACAATACTCTGATGTTATACTTGTATGAATGGTTAACTTTTACACTATTCACATTACAGCATGCATGTTGACTTTATTACATTTTTCATTACTTCAGAGCAATCCTTTGTAATCACAGTTTAACACAAGTTGTTTCTGGTGTGGCTGGATAGCTCAGTTGGTTAAGTGCAGGACTGCCACTGGAAACCATGTTCGATTCATTTACTGTATAAGACAACTGAACATGGGCGCGTGTGACATTACCCATAGAAAATGCCTTACTTCCGGGTCTAGTGAAATTAAGCCAGTTCAGTCGCTATTATTCCATGATACCCACATCGCCATGTTGGAGCCAGACAACAGTGATTGATCCGAATTGGTCTGAGTCAACTTTTTATGGCAACTACTGTTGCCAATCAGGAGTAAGCTTGTTCAAAGTCTACTCCCTTTCCAATGAATGTGGGCTCTGGTTAATCTGTCAATCAAATGTTTTAGGTGGGGACCATCGTGCGCCACATCCTTTTATTGAGGTATCTGATCCATTTAAAACTTCCATAACTTGCAATAAAAAATAATGGAAAAAAAGGATTAGCAAGAATATTTAAAAAATAAATCAGAACAAGAATTGTTATTCTGACAAAATATAATGACACCTGCTTTATTTCTCTATAGAAGTCTATGGGACTTTGGCTTCTTGGAGCCCAGCAGGTACTTCCTGTTTGGAAAGTAGTAACAATTATTATTATTTCAAGTTTTATTGATTCTTATGTGATTGTTTGTCTGTAAGAAAAACAGTGCAATGACCCCACTCCTAGTCTATACATGTGGTTCTGTTTGCTGACACACTCGAGGCTAATCCAACAAAACAAGAAAAAATCCACAAATAATAACATTAGAAAAAACTAAATCAGCTAATTCCACCATAAATACAACTGAAACAGGAAAAATAGACTTGCCCAGCACATTTAGTGAATGCCTTCAATATACAGTCATTTTTTTGTTTTTGTTGTTTCTGTACATATAAGTATTGTGAATCCAACGTGTGGTAATGAGCTTGAGGATCTGCAATACAAAACATTTAAATCTGGTATTGACTGATTGGGTTATTACTATGCTGCTTCAACACATTCAAAGTAAACTGATTCAATCATAACTATTAGTTGGGTCTTAGTGAGTTAATGTCTTAGTGACTAGATTTTTTTCTCCTGAAATGGGAATTCTTGGTTAGAATTTTTCTTACCCAATTGACAGATTTTTTTTTCCTATTTAAAAAAAATCTACAAATAGGGTCAGAATTTGTGACTTATTCCTAATAAGCTTGCTTTGCAGTGAAAACCCAACATGCCCAAGAAGCAATCCAGGACTAGCATAAAAGCACCCACATAAACAGTCCATCAGCCATCTCCATAAAAAGTGTGTCTTAGGTTAAGGGCAAGGGCCGACTACAATAACCCCCAACTCCCCAGGGATGAAATAAGCAGAAAATAAGAAAACCCAGACTCTAGTCGGCAAGGCATTGACTGAAATACAGAAAGATCAGACACACTGAGTTTAATGTTCAAATGCCCAACATATTGAAGCTGAAGTGAAGTCATGTTTAAACATCATGTAGATGTAAAGAACTGCTCTTCAGCTGAGGCATATAAAGCAGACATAATGTGAATATCCATCAGTTTTCCAGTGTTTTTTTGGTTCACGCAGGACTTTCCCATGTTAGACCAAAAATGTTTCTTTTTACAAAAAAAAAAAAAAAAGGGGGGGGGGGGGGGGGGGGGGTGGATCAGTGGACAAATGTAGATTTTTGCCTTCCAAGGTAACATTCATAAAAGTATATTCTTGTTCTTTTTCTTTCTTGGTTACAACTATCGACACATAATACTTCCAAATTCCTTGCAAGCCCTGGAAGACTTAAACTGTTTGAATTTTTAATGGCACACTCTGGCTACCTTATTAGGGAAAATGAAACCAAAGAAATGTTTCTCATAACTAGTTATGACTATTACTATAACTATCATATTTTACCATAACTATTATATTTTGATTACTATATATTACTCCCTTTCTGTACGAATTATATCTAATTAGTTTCAAATAAGAAATCCTACATTTTCTAAATACTAATTTCCGTCTTTCTAATTAATTAGTAGCTAAAAAGTTCTAAGCAAGAGTACTTTTTATCTTTTTTTGCCCTTTCTTTTACTTTGGAAATTGGAAATGCACCTGAAAGAGGTAGACAGAGAGGAAAAGACAGACTGGTATCAGGAGAAAACAAGAGTAGATGTATTTGGCGTGGGTAGAAAGAGGCATTAGGGGTGACCAGTGAATTCTCATTGGAGTTCTATAATTACTTCATGCCATTAGACCAGTCCATAATTAACTTCCTAGTGGGATTAGCATTAACAAAGTCACAGGCAGAGAAAAAGAATGGCAATAGAATGAAACAATAGGATAGTGAAGAGAAAGAGCGCTGAAAACAAAGCAAGGTTGGAGGTGCAACAAAAGTGGAGTTTGGGAAATCATAAGGAATGTAAAAATTGTAGGAACTGAAATAGTTTCTAACCCATTGTGTTTTTCAATTTGTCCAAATATTTTGCACCAAATAGCCAAGGTACATGGTTAATTCCAGCTTTCAGCTGGCCTCTATGAGAAGCTACAAACATCACTTGATGATGGTCATAGTCTTCATGAATGGGGATACTACAGTTAATAAAATGTTTTATAACAATGAATGGTGAACTGAGATGAACTTTGGAAAAAGCATTGATTGACTTTGAGAAAAAAATCAGCAGTGATACAGTATGTTAAATAGTATTTTACTCAATTTTTTCAAGTACTCATGCCTATCTTGAATTAAATTATTATATTGAAAATAAGTAATTTGTAGAGTAATAATGAGAATAAGAGAGCACATTTAATCTTCAAGTTAGTGTTTAAAGAAAAGAGTCGGAGAGTTCAGTATCAAGTATTGTATGAGTTGTTATATAATTACAGATATCTATTTTCCATCTCATTTAGCAAATACGTAATGCTTGATGCATTATTTATGCTTGGTAAACAAACTGTTTTGTATAGTAAACACTGGAGCCTTTATGGACTTTTGCCAATGTGTTAATGAAGATAGTGCATGAGATAAAAGGGAGAGATGGACAAACACTGAGATGAAGTGAGGCACTAAAGATGGAGGGGGTGGAGGAAGACATAAGAAATTAGCATGTGTGTTGAGGTGTGACTGCTCTCCTCTACTTGACTAATGAGCTGATGTTAACTCACTGAAAGTCAGAGCTAGTTCTGGCTATGCTTGACCACAGAGCTAACGCTAACACTGTGTGTTACACAGCTGTTACATACACACCAAGTGCCACCATCAACCCCAGATATGTTCATTAACCCCACAGCAGAGAGTGAGCATGAGTTTCTTAAAATTGCTGAAATAATAAAACTTGTATCAAACATGTTTTATTGTCAAAAGTATTTTATTGCATCGATTTTAGGTTAAGTTGAAACATATTCAATTAGAGACATGTTAAACATGTGGAAAACAGACAAGTATAAATTGCCGTTTTAGAGCACATGTTCAAGCTAAAAACAAGCCAGATGTATGTTTCTTATGTTTGCTTTGATAGCTCTCGTTATGTTCTCAAGTGCAGGATGATGGGCACGTGGGTAGAAGTATCCCATGGCTCGGTTCTTTGGCCTAAAGAACAATATGGTTTTGCTGTAAGTGGGAAACATAAAGTGTCCTATGACATCAACAAGGCTCTAAACTGTCCATCCCTACGGATAAGACTGTGAACATAATCTCATGTTGGAGACAAAGGCAAGCTAAGACATGCCTTGATGCATACAAAGGGAGTAAACCCTGCCACATATTGTACCAGAGTAAGTAGTAACTGTGTAGAGGAGTATGTTGAGTAAAGCCAGGAACAGCAAGCAATCAATAACCTTTAAGCGTAAGGAGGCCCTTTACATGTTTTCATGAGTTGTTAAAGCAAAAACCTTTTGTCCCTAAATTAAAGATGGAGGCAAAACGTTGGCTGTTAAAGCTGCATCTTAATTTATTTAACTTATGTTAAGAGGAAGTAGTCCTCGCAAACATAATTAGGTACTTTTGTACTTACCTATAATCTATTCATTTGGGCGTCCTAACTCTGAGCCTCTTGAAAACAAATCAAGAAAGGTTAAAACAATGTCTTATTGAATATAGCTGTACCTACGTGTTGGTTGAAATTACCATTATTAAGTTAATTTTTTTTTTCATTTTAATACTGAGTAAAATTTGTATCTTATTTTTTTATCTTTTTTTTTTTTTTCTAAGAACATTTTTATCTTCAAGGGGAAAAAAATGAGTTAAATGGAGCTGCCATCCACTGTTACCTACCTAGCCACCAGCGGAGCTTGATGTCTTGCCTAAGGACGATATAGCACACTTAGGCAGCCAGCTCAACAACTAAAACTGCAATCCTAAGATGTCGCGAGGTCAACCACTCTGTCTCAGAGGCATAACCACCTGATATGTTGGACGTCACAAGTGATTTGATAAGTACTGTTGCTTAGTGATTAGGAGGAGGGGTGGACTACATTACCAGTAAGACATGCAGGGAGGTGTTCGTCAGCTATTAAATAAGCAATAATAGTACAGGCATCTTCTTAATATATTTAAACGAAAGTGACAAGTGTTGATCAGAGGAAACCTTTTTGAATTTTTTTTATTATTTATGCATCTAATTTGTTTGCGCAAAAAGAAAAAGAAAAGTTTTGACATGGAACTTTGAAGAGAAATACTGGACAGACTTAACACTGTGAAGCTACTTTCACACTGCCCTCAAGTGACCATATTCAATGAAAAGTCTATATAAACATGTGTTTTGAGGTTCCACATTTAATACTCTCACATTCAAGCATCACTGTGCAAGTTTCTACAACCGTTTTCAGGCTCTGGGTGTAAAAGACAAGTCTATTAAACGCTCATTAAACCAGGTTGAACATTGACCAATCAGACTGCAAAATGAATCACCATCATATGTGGATGCCATCCATCCATCCATCTTCTTCCACTCATCCGGAACTGGGTCGCAGGAGCAGGAGTCTAAGCAAAGATGCCCAGACCTCCCTCTCCCTGGCCACTTCCTCTAGCTCGTCTGGAGGGACCTTGGGACGTTCCCTGGCCAGCTGAGAGAAGTACTCTCTCTTCCCCAGGGCCTCTGTCCAGTGGGACATGCCCTAAACAACTCCCCAGGGAGGCATCCTGGCCTGACGAGATGCCCAAGCCACCTCAAATGGCTCCTCTCGATGTAGAGGAGCAACGGCTCTACTCTGAGCTCTTTCCAGATGACTGAGCTTCTCACCCTATCTCTAAAGGTGCACTGACCCACCCTACAGAGGGACCTCATTTCGGCCGCCTGTATTCGGGACCTTGTTCTTCTTCTCGTTCTTCTCTTGCCCTCATCACGGAAGATGTGGATAATTAGGGTGCCTTAAATTTTCACACTGTGGCTGGATTAAGATGTTGCTGCATCTGTTCTTAGAGGTGGGGGCATGCACATAGCAGCGGGGGGATGCGATAAAAGAATTTAAAGTTTGACATTCTTGCATTCCCTGCTTCTTCTCTTCACTTGTTTTCAAGATGCAATGCACCCATTAATGTACTTTGTTTATGGGCATCTAGATTATTTTATATAAATAGGAATATCTTGAGTTAAAAAATGTCATTAATGTTTTGTTTTAATAAATAGCACTCAATGAGCAAATGCTTTAATGTGATATGTATTTTTGTGTGTAAATATATATGCTTTAAAGTACTTTATATTTGTTTTATGAAATATATATTTTGAAGCCTTTCAAAAATTAATTGTAGACTTCTATCTTATTTTGTTCAGTTTTTTTCCTTTTCTGACTGATCCGAACCGTGACTATAAAACCATGACACAATCCGAACCCTGGGTTTTGAGATCCGTTGCACTCCTACTTCCCTAGGTGTGAGTGTGCATGTGCATGGGTGTGTGATTGTGGCCCCTGCGACAGACTGGCGACCAGCCCAGGGGTGTACCCTGCCTTCGCCCATGAGTAGCCGGGTTAGGCTCCGGCAACCCCGTGACCCCGAAAGGGAAAAGCGGATTGGAAAATGAATGAATGAATGAATGCACTCCTACTCATCACCATAGGAGAGTACTGAAACAAATATCAATGCTTCTAGCTCAGTTGTCTCTTCACCACATCAACCACATAATGGGAGATGCCACTCCAATCCGCTGGCTGATTTCTCCAATCTTCCCCCACTTGTGAAAAAGACCCTAATATATTTAAACTCCTCCACCTGTGGCAGGAGCAATCCACCCACCCACCCAGCGAGGACAACTTACCTTTCTCCAATCTAAAACCATGGTCTCAGACTTAGCGGTGCTGACCCTCATCCCAGTCGCTTCACACTCTGCTGCAAACTGCTCCAATGCATGATGAAGGGCATGACTCGATGAAGCCAACAGGACATCATCTGCAAAGAGCAGAGAGGAAATCCAGTGGTTCCCAAACTAGACCCCTCCAGCTTCAAGCTGTGCCTAGAAATTCTGTCTATAAAGACCATGAACAGAACTGGTGATAAATGGCAGCCCTGCCGGAGTCCAACATGCACCAGGAACAGGTCCAACTTATGGCTAGATATTGCAAACTAAGCTCCTGCTCTGGTCAAAAAGAGAGATCAGACAGTCTTCAGTAAGGCTCCCCTTTAATTCACAGAACTGCAGAGCGTTTGAAACTTGATTATAGAGGGGAAATTGTGCCAGAATATATGACCCCAAGTCTTTCGCATATTGGAAAAGCCTGGAGGAAGATTTGTGCTCCTTTGACATTTCCCACCAGGCTTCTTCTGACTGTAGGTACATGCACTGGTAACCTGAAGTGACAGTCTGGTGAACACCATGGGCTAAACAAATGTTCCAGTATGAACGAGTGTCACATGTCCACGGTAAACGTACCATAAGTAACACTGATTTTGGTGTAAATATTATTCATCAAAATGTAAAAATTGCAACACTAATACTAGCCATGTGCATATTAACTGTAAAACTGATGATTTTACTCTTAAAGCAAAATGTTTTACTTTTTCACTAGAAACATGAACAAATGTTTGAAAAAAATCGAGAGCTGTTCAAAATCAATGTGCAACAAGTGTAAAGTATAAAGGGAACCAACAGCTTTTTTTTCCTATCAATTGGTCTGCCCTTTTTGCCCAACATTTCAATGCACAATGTTTTTTATGCATATTTATTCATAACTGTGCTGTCAATCAAAGGCCAGCCATGCAAAGTTCAGCAGGAGTGAAATACCACTAATATCCAAACATTTCTCGGCTGCATTTGGATAAAGCCAGGAATAAGCTCCAGTACCAACACGTGTTTCATTGGTGACACCTCACTCAATTCAGGAAATTACTTTTCATTTCATGTAGGAACTTTAATGGCGCTTAAACAAGCTTAAACTTTACAAACCTATTTATATGATTGACTTATTGAAATACATGCTGTAGAATGCAGAACTGAGTGCTTGATTTTGATCACACTTTGAATGGAGATGCATTTGTTACTCTAAAGATTATTTGTTTAATATAGAGCTGCCATGTGTTTGATTCTAAAGGTCAAATAGCAAAGGTGGAGTGGGGAAGTATAAAAAAACATAACTTTCTTTAATTATCTGTATGCAAAGCAAGGACATGCATTTTTTAGTTTTACTTTAATCATCTGTTTTGCATATGGAATTACAATCAAAGCTAAATGTTTTTTTTTTTTTTTTTTTATGTCATTGAACATATGCTCAGATGTGCCCACTAGTTCGAACATGAAAATAAAGGCACACCTACCTGACACAAGGATTGAATGTATTTATTGACGTTGGAGTTGTTCCACATCTGTTCTCTGGCAGCAGGTGAAGTGCTGAGGAAAAAAAGACACAGCACGCCAACTTAAAAAAAGAGATGGGAGGAGCTGCCAGAGCAGTATTAGAGCTTTAGACAAAAGGCTTCCATTACGCATTCCATTAGGTGCAGCATGTCATAGCTAACATCTTCTATTTCAGAATCAGAAAAAAGTTTCAGACATATAAATGGTTCCAACATAGTTCTTACCAGAGATACTCGTAAGTCCTTTTTTGTAAGTCCAAGTCAAGCATGTTGAAGTAAAGTCTCAAGTTTGTATTTTCAATCACATTTCAAGCCTTAAAACTTCAGTTAAAATAAAAACTTTACTATCACAAATGGTTGTTACCTATTTTTAAACAACTTGTGGGACACAA
This sequence comes from Adrianichthys oophorus, assembly GCA_036245035.1. Taxonomy (NCBI): domain Eukaryota; kingdom Metazoa; phylum Chordata; class Actinopteri; order Beloniformes; family Adrianichthyidae; genus Adrianichthys; species Adrianichthys oophorus. The sequence goes on along the minus strand of BSAI01000072.1, from coordinate 22,312,508 downwards.
CAATGGACAGATGGTGTTTCTGCATTCCTATGGCAAAGATTTATAGAGAGAGCTTTTATTTTTAGACCTGACAGTGGTGGGCTGAAGCTAAAAAATAAGACGAAGCAAGTGAAGATTATTTACCGGTCCCCAATCTTAAGTCAAGTCTGAAGTACTTGAATTCAAATCTCAAGTCAATTCTCAAGTTTCTGTTTGAAAGACTGAAATGCAACTCATGTCCGAGTCAGAAATCCAAGTTCCAATCTCTAGTTTCCTCCTTGTACCTGTAACACTTCCTGTTGCGCAGCACCATAAAAAGGCATTAATGCATAAATGTATTTTTTTTTTTTTTTTTTTTTTACACCTTCACGTATGCAGCATTACTGGACCCTCCTACAGTTTTTACTGTCAAAACAACAGAGGTTTAGAAGCAACAATGCTTCTGTAGGAGTAAAATCTAGGGGTCATAGGAGATGAGGTTCTGGACACTATGTTTTCACCCTATGCTTTTTTTTTCTTAACTTCAGTGGTTGACTTTGGGTAACCAAGGTCCATATGATAAACTGGGTTAGCCAGCAGTGTTAGGGCGGAGCCAATGCTTAGCTTACACTTGTTCCTTTTACCACTGGGTTTTTAGAGGATAAAACGGAGAGTGCTTCCAATGAAAAGGGGTCATGAATAGGGTTAAGGAGACTACTAATAGGCTCAGTGTTTGTCAACTCCATCTGATGTAGGTTTTTAGGGAAAAAATATCCTTCCTCTTGCCTGATGTCTACATCCAGCCATTCTTTTGGGAATAAAATAGATCAATTTGTTTGTACAATCATGTTTAGGCTGTTCAGTGTTTAATTATAGCAATTAGTGTTTTGAAAACAGTGCAATGTGCCAAATTGAAAGACATTCACATCTGTTTATGACTTAGAAATTAGTGATTGCACTTCCTTTGTGTATAAAAAGCTATAGAAGTGCCATTAGCCTTTGAGGTCTCAGTTACCAACTGGATTTCCAATGTCATTTTGCAACTCATCATGAAAGTCAGTGGCAAACAACACTGACTGGCAAAGAGCACTGTTTACTATATAAACACGGGCAACAGATATTAGAATGTCACTTTGGTGAATAATTGGAAATAACTTTGTGATAAAAGTACAAATCTACCCCATTGCACTGCCAGCCTATATATATATATATATATATATATATACATTTGCCTTTGTGACAAAAAAAATCTACAATGTCAGGGGTTTCAGTCAAATGAAGTCATACAAAGTCATACAAAGTTAAAAAAACTGATGGTTTACCTGGGTCTATTTGAAAACTGCTCTTAAATGGAACCTCAGTGCTGCAAAGTTGCCTAAAGCCTGAATGAAATCTATTTAAGAAGCTGTTTGTGAAATCAAACATAGTTTTATTGAGTTTAAATTGCATTTGTGTAGATCATTTACATATAGAGTAAGAAGGTAGTCTGTACATGTTAAAAGTGGAAGCATACAGGTCAATTTTTATTCACTGGAGTCTTTCAGTGGTTTAGGAAAAAAATCTTGCTGGGATTATTGTTACCAACACATGTATATATTTATATATATATATATATATATATATATATATATATATATATATATATAGATAGATAGATAGATATATTATTTTTAATTATTATATATATATATAAAATTTAAAATGATAACAAAATCCTTAGGAAATAGCAAAAGAGAGCTGTTCCAGCTTTGGAAAAAACAAATCAAAGCCCCTCTCTGAACTGGCTTACTAGCAGCAGTACATGCCAGTTGGTAAAAATAAAAAAAAACAAGCAAAAAAAAAAAAAAAAAATTTGTAGTTTTTAAGCTCCTAATACATTGATAATCAATTGAAACATCTGCAATATGTTGGAAAAGTGTTTAACAACAAAGGAATAAACCACTAACATGGGATTACATCCTCCATATTTCAAACAGCTCTTTCAAATGAAAGCAATTCTGTTTGAAACTCCATCAATCCATGTGGAAAAAGTTGCACAGAGTCATGTACAATATGTGCCATTAAAAATCAAGAGTATTTACAGGCGATTTTTTAAATGGTGATTCAGATTTATACTGACAAATGTCTCTGTGTATGATTAAGCAACTTATAAAGGGGAACAGCCTTTGGCAAGACACTTGCATTTCCACTCACATTTTGTTTTTCACCCCTAATAAAGCTGCTGGTCCGGTATTAGACTATTCCAGTTATGCCAAAAAGATTGTGGCTTAAAAAAACAAAAAAACATTAAGCTACTTCGTAAAACAGATGTACACGTTTGAGAGTCCAGGCAGCTTTTGGAAGCTAAATCCCAATTAACACTATTTCAGTTAGAACAGGGTACTTAATTTCTTCCAAAATTAATACTTTCAGTAGTTTGAAACATCAGTAGAGGTTCCGTTTTAGGACAAATAATGTACAGGTGTGCTTAGAACCTGGACGAAAAAGGATCTAAACTCAGATATTGGCAGACAAAAAGTATAATTTATTCATTCATTCATTCATTTTCCAATCCGCTTTATCCCTTTCGGGGTCACGGGGTTGCCGGAGCCTAACCCGGCCACTCATGGGCGAAGGCAGGGTACACCCCTGGACTGGTCGCCAGTCTGTCGCAGGGGCCAGTATAATTTATACAATTAAAAAAATAATTTTATTGACATTTCCCAGAAGAGTTTAGGGCACTGCATACTTTAAAACTAACAGCAGGTTAGAACAATAAAGATAGTTAAGTAAGGAGTTTTTGAGACTGGATTCAAATGTTTCCAAAGTACATTTTTAGAGATGGAAAGCATTCAAGAAACTGGAAGCAAAGTCTCTTGCTTCCTTCTTGGTGAGATTAATGAAGAAGCTGTGAGATGGAAGGAAAAAGAAGCTTCAAGGGAATCAGGGGGAACAGAGATATTAGGATCAATATGGGGAGGGGATGAATAATACTGAAAACAGGAAGAAGCAATTTTTTTGTTTGGAGTAAGGTGGAGTTCTTGCAGGCTTTTAGTGATGGTCGGGGCAGCTGAATTTAAACAACCTAAAGGTAACAGAAGGATTTAGGAGAAATGTTAAAGGTAAAGGGATTATAATAATCAATGAGAACTTGATGAGGCTGTAGACCCAAAGACGCAGAATGGGGGGAGGAGGCAGAGACCCCGGATTTTGATGGATGGAAAAATGCCAACAGGGTGAGATTAATAATGTGCTATAGTGTGATGGGTTGATAATGGAGCTCTGTATCATACGCAAAGCAATAAATAAATAATAAAATAATAACAGAAGATATTGCTAAGGGGAACAGGGTAGGAAATGAGGAGAAAAGGGCCCCAGAGAGAACCCTGGGGCTCACCTAAAGATGTGAGGAAGTTACTAAACGAACTTAGTTCAATTTTATTAATTATGTACATTATGAACTGAAAAATTACTAATACCTGTTATAGCTAAATTGTGTTATCATCCATACATTCAATAAAACGTTACTATGAACAAGATAGATTCAATTACATATTCTAATAATTGTATAACCCTATTCCTAATATTATCTTTAATTTTCAGACACAAGAGCAAATTTACCATTATGTCTTAAAAAGCATATTTAAAGTCTATATATTTAAAGTTTAAATTGTAGAAACACACACATGAACATAAATGTATAGGTGACATGTATATGTGCTTATAACCAGAATGCTGAAATTTCATTATATTAAACTCTACAAAAATTGCATAAAAATTTTTGAATTGATGAAAAGTTTTTTTTATATGTAAAGTTTGTTAATCATTGGATACGACACATAATCTGAGGTAATCTGGATTTTTTTTTTTTTTTATATAATGATTTTAGTCTTACCATAACAGCATAAAGCCTTTAGGAGGTCATTTTGAAGCTGTAACAGCAGTGTTATACGAAAAAAAGACCACAGTCAAAAATTAATTTAACAGATTTTAGGAACACATCACAAGAATATCATGTTGCTCAATTATGAGATGTAACAATAGAAAGTAACTCTTATGTAACAACGACCGTTTGGGTTACTAATGTTGTCAAAGAAATCCTAGTTTCTTTAGTGTTAGCCCACTTAAATATATGTTTTTGTGAGCCACATGCTGACATACAACTTTCAGATTACCTTAATTTCTTTTTTTTAATTTTCTGTTTTCCCCGCATTACTCAGTCCCGTCTGTTGCTCCTGGCCCTTCTGTTGCCCCTGTTCATGCTGTTCAGCCATGTGTGAGTTATAGCTGGATGCATTCATACTTTTCTCTGATGCTCAGCAGTCCTTGTACCCCAAGCCCCCCCCATCCCTCTCTCTTACCTGCTGTCACCAGTTGGCTCACCAC
>BSAI01000072.1:22244355-22308175 GCA_036245035.1 Adrianichthys oophorus | reverse complement strand
AGGTTCAGACGCTTACTAGATAAAACTTTCAATAATGAAAAAAAAAAAAAAACAGTTGGCATTTGTGAATAAGCTTCCATGTAACAATATTGAACCATTCTGTTTCCTCTGAAAGGAATTCTTGCATCAGTCAACTTCACATACCATCATTAGGGCAAGATAGATCCTAATAAAAGGTAATTGTTTAAGCATTTTGATCCTCACACCCAGAAAAAAAGTCAGTTATAACATTTACAGGCTCACACTTAAATGAATGCATTATGTCATTGTACAATTCTACATACACCCCCATGCAGCTAAGGTAATGATAGGTAAAGGATTTGAAATTTGTTAGAACTACAATCCCATGCCTGTGTACCTTAATGACAGTTATTATTCTGTCATACTGTGACTCTCACTATGCAGATCCATAGCCAACTACAAGATATTTGCCTCCATACACCATAATTACGCATGACTGATTATGTGCAGGCAGTTCCCTATTGGTGCTGATAATTATAGTGATGACTGACAGCTGTAATGAACAGAAACTTTACGATACCCACCAGATTCTGCAACTTTGTAATGTCAGAAAAAAAGTGTTGAGTGTCATGTCTGTAACTTTATTTATCCAGATTTAGTTGTTGAGTCGGAGATGGAAAGTAAACAAAGGGGCAAAAGTGTAAGAGCTCATGGCCCTAATCTTATTCACACTGTCACACTAAACTGAGACTTATGAATGCAAAATCAAAGATAGGGAGAGCGTGAGATGAGAGACAACCAACTCGGGAAGGCTAGCGGAGGACTACCACAACAGTACTGAACAGTGCAGGTGAAGTTTTCTACATTCCTTGTACTTCTTACAAGATAATCAAGTGTAAAATAAATATGTGTACAAACAAATGAGTAAACAATAATTAATGGCAAATCCATTCACAATTTAGTTTCATAAAATTCACTCCACTGTGGTTTTTTATGTGGTTTTCCACACAAAAATAATAGAAATTAAGCATTTTTAGAACATTCTATCATAATGTATGGTCACAAGTCTTTGCAAAATTCAAAATGTTTCCACATATTGGACTGTAATAATGGATTGATCATTTTTTGCTGCCATCACATGTGTGTTGTCAGCTGTGATGGCACTTGGTCTGATTTACGCTATAGTAAAATAGACCTACAGTGCCTCAACCCAAATTGTATTTTCCAAAATTGATCATCGATTTATCTAAATTAGAAATTATTTTTTAATGGTATCGGTGAAATGGATTTGATTAAATTCTGCCTCAGACAGATCTATCTGGTTGGATTGTGGGAATAGAAATCAGTTAATCGATTTATTGTTACACCCCTAATAAAAAAAAACTTGACATGATAACTTGAAGTATTCGATGTAAAGTATTGCATTTGCTTTTGTTGCTGAAAAATGGCAGAAATATCTTTATGATACTACTGTTATTTAATAAAATATTATATTTGACTGTTATCAACTGCTTAAGTTAATCCATTTAAAACATGAGAAAGTTGACATTTTTATTGTATTTGAGTGGCTCATTAAATGAAATAATAAAATAAAAAAATCCTTGAAGGCCTCATTCAGAATAAACTATCCATGAATGTCTCATTCAAGGACACTTTATGCTGAACTAACCTCGGTTAGTGCAATTGTTTTACATAATAATACTTGTAAAGCCACTGTCCAATCAGTCAAGAAGCAAAGTGTAGGAAGAAAAACACCACTACCGGCAGTTTTTATTCCTTAACTGATTTTGGTGCTGGGAAAGCGATGACCAGCCACAATTGGAATCTTGAGTTGGACAAAACAAATGCAGCAAAGGGCTGGTGCATTCTCTTATTAACTAACTTATTAGCAAGTTTGAATCTGTTTTTTTAAATCAGTTTTCTCTAAATAAAAATACTTAACTGCCAATGTTTCTTACCTAAGAAAAAAGCGGTACAGTTGAATAACATTTATGATTTACCTGTTGGTCTTCAGTTCTTTTTGACAAATATATTCTATGCACAAGAAAGGCTTGCTGTACAGGAATATATTAACTCAAGCCAAGTATCTCTAATACTGTATGGACACTTTTACAATGATATTCAGCCAGCTGCCCTAGTTTTGACCGTCCGTTTTTCTTTTTTGTAAATTTCAAATAATGTTTCTCTGCAAGCAGCACCAGAAGTTTGTATGTAGGAACAATCTTGCATTACCTTGCAGCCTGAGCTAAGCGCTCCTGTTTCAATTCTTCATCTTTCCATTTCATTTATATATTTTTTTCTTATGACCATACATTTCAATATATATATATATATTTATTTATTTTTTAAACTTTACTGGAAGTACTCTCTAAAAAACCTATCCTTTCCTTTAATAAGTACCCAAATACTGATTTGGTTTGATTATAAATAAGTGGAGTCCTCTTTTGAAATATGGCCCAGTGATAGTATAAACAGTCATTGACACATCTATTAAGAAGTAAAATAGTGGGACTTATTGCAGGGAAAAAAATAAAAAAAGAGGCAAATAAACAAACCCTCAATCATCTGTGCATCCATCATACACCTTTCCCTCTTATTTTGTCAGTGCCTTCTGATGGATATATGAAATATGATGTATTTTCAGATCTCATCTGAATAAAATTCATTGCAAAGTGATGTTATTAGTTATTGCTCTGTGCAAATGTGGTGATGCACAAACACACACCCAACTCTGACTACATATATTTTTTGTATTACAATGGAGAATAAATACAAAAAATAAATTGTTTATTCCTGTTTCTTTGTTCTCTCAAAGACTGATGGTATTCATAAGTACTCACGTTGTTCCAGAAAGTAAATTTTTCTTATTGATTTGTTTTCATTGCCACTATACATGATGTTCTGCATGATAAATCAACTTCATAATACCATCACGACTGACTTGGTGGGATGTTCTTACTAATCCACATGACATAGTATTTATTATATATTGTCATAAAAAATGGCATGACAGAAAAATATGGCCGTGTTTTCGACACCTTCCTTTTATCAGCTTACAGGGGCCACATTTGTTTCACAGCAATGGTAGGGAATGTAATATTGATTTTAAGATTGTCATGGTCAGGCAGGTGTTAGAGATGAAGTAAAAAGTTAAAGTAATAGTTTTTGTATTGGCAATTTGCATGTTTTTGAATTATATCTCAGTGGTTTTATTATTACAGCAAATTTGAGCATTTGGTTACAAGGGGTATGTTTGTTACAGATCGATACATACAAAAATGGAATTCTTCTTACAGCTCGTTAATATAGGTTTCACTTTTTTAAGAGGAAATCACCATCCTGAACAGGACTGGAACACAGTAAATCTAGAGAACAAACAGAATTTAAAAATATCTGATTGAATGATTTTTTTTTTTTTTTCATTTTAAAATTGGAGACAATTGTCCTTCATTATCTTGGATCAGAAATATATTATTGAGAAGTGATGCTGAAAAACGTATCCATACATTTGTTAAGTTTAGGCTGGATTTCTGTAACTCTTTGCTAGGAGCGTGTACTAAAAGTTCTCTAAAAGTATTTAGTTTGTTAAAAATGCAGCAGCTAGATTGTTAGCAGGAATCCCCAGAAGATAACACATTTCTGTTGTGTTAGCTACACTTCACTTGCTCCTAGTTGAATCTAGAGTTAAGTTCAAAATCCTACTGCTAACCAAAGGCCTTGAATGGTATGGCCCTGTGAGGGATCGAGCGGCCAAAGAGGACAACAGAAGATCTTTCAAAAATGAAAGTTTTATTTTTTCTCAAAAAAAGTTATTATTAACAAACTGGGCCCTTGAAAGAGGTTAACAGAACAGAATTAACTGAGGCAATAAACTTAACTTTAACTTAACCAACTGAACAGACCAAATAACAGAAACAAACTGACATAACCAAAGACACAATAGGGGAACATATATAGTGGGTGATCAGACCCCTAGAAAAACATTAGGGGGGGACTAACAACATTAAACAAAGACTACAGACAAGAAAAAATCCAAAACTTGTTTTTTTCCAGTAGTAAAGAAACAAAACAGACGTACAGAATTAGAATAACAAATAAATAGCAATTAACTGAAACAAAACAAATAAACCCCCTGCGACAGACTGGCAACCAGTCCAGGGGTGTCCCCTGCCTTCGCCCATTAGTAGCCGGGTTAGGCTCCAGCAACCCCGTGACCCCAAAAGGGAGAAAGCGGTTTGGAAAATGAATGAATGACTGAAAAAAACAAATAAACATTAAAGGAGTCTGTGATTTCTCCCCTTGAAGGCTTTTGGAGATGGCGCCTGCTATATTAAAGATCTCACAGTGCCTTACCAACCAAGCAGAACACTTCACTCACAAAATGCAGGACTGCTTTTGGTTCCTAGAATTTCTAAAAGCACAAATGGAGGTAGAGCCTTTAAGCACCTAGCCCCTGTCTTTTGGAATAAACTCCCAGCTCATATAAGAGAGGCCGACACAATCTCTACATTCAAAGTAATCTTAAAAAATTCTTCTTCGGACAGGCGTATTGTCAGCCTAGCTAATAATCAGAGAATATCTAACTTACTGCTCCCCTACCTCACTTACTGTAATGAAGTTTGGGCAAATAATTATATTGTTACATCCATTATACATACTTCTCCACGGAGCTAAGCAGAGGCAAGTTGGTTTGACAAACTGAGCCATGGCGGCCTATTCCCCCAGCTTAATGGGCCTACGCGGGCTATTAGATTCATAATATATTATATTAATGTTGACATGCTAAAGCTGCTGATTTTCTATTATTGTTATTATTATTACCATCAACTATTTGTGCAATATTACATGCACCTTACCATTAACATGTTTGACTTAAACTTTAATAACAGTTAGTGGCTAGTAGGCCACTTGAAGTTTGAAGCTGGGGAAGTATTGTGCTCTGTCCTCTATTACTTCTCCTCTTCTCCTCTATTCTCCTTCATTTATCCAGTATTATTTTTATTTAGCTTATCATGGCTCTATTTGGTGCAGTGTGATTCATGTGTTGTCCCTCTTTTCTACCCCTCTGGGGGAGTAGGAGAGATTCCAGATTACAGGTGGATTGTCTGTGCTCTTTCCTTTGGCTGAGGAACTCACCTCTGGCTTATCTTGCATCCCGGAGTGGGAGACATTCCAGACAAAATGTCTGTGCTCCTGTCTTTGGCCTGGACCTCATCTCTGGCTCGTCTCGCAGTCTCAGTTATCTCCTAGTTCATCTGGATGAAATCAAGCTACTACAATAGTCAAACATATAGTTGTAGACTTAGATAAACAAATTCTTCTTTAACAGTTCTAGTACATCGCCTGTCTGTTCTGGGAGAGGATCCCTCCTACATGTGGACATCCCTGAGGCTTCTTAATTTTTTTCCCTGATATCTGTCTTTTTAATTAGTTTTTATTCATTGAGAAGGAGGGTCTAAGGGCAGGGATGCTCAGCATAGCTTAGTCTGTTTAGCTTAGTTTAGCAACCACCAACTGATTATTTTTTATGACTGACTTTATGTTCTTTTGTATAAATACCAGTGTGAAACCATTGAGACAACTGTGCGTAAAATTGGGTTATATAAATAAAATGGAATTGAATTCAGTCAAAACAATTGGTAATGATATAATTCATTACAATAACATGGATGAACCATGGGGCGCCTGTGGTGCAGTGGAAAGGGAGGTCGGTCTCTAATCGGAAAATTGCAGGTTCCATTCCTGCCTTGCCCACCCATGTGTCAAAGTGTATTTGGGTAAGACACTGAACCCCACATTGCCTCTGATGGAAGGTTGGCGCCAGTGTTCGGCAGCTGAGCCACCATCAGTGTGTGAATGTGTGTGTGAATGGGACCATGACTGTAAAGCACTTTGGGCCTTCGATGAAGGTAGAAAAGTGCTGTATAAGTATGTGCCATTTACCATTAGGCTTATAAAACTTTTTTTTTTTTTCCTGTTTAAGTGCATTTTCATAAACAATTTAAAGTCCCTCTCCAACTATTTTTTTTTCTATTGTAAAATCTCTCCCACTGGTTAGCTGCACTAACTTCCCAGCAGTCCTTTGTTTACACTCTCTCCTGTAAGCGTATAGCACCTCACAAGCCTGAGCTAACATTAGCATAGCAAAAAAAGAGAAAAAAAAAATTAGCAATATCAGAGCTATCCAGCCATGCAGTTTTGATCCAGATCGTTAATCAATCTGTCTGCAAGTTGATGCTTCAGAACTGTTGCAAAGAAAGCAGACTTTGGCCTGCTCATGGCAGCTGCTGTGTCACAAACTCAAGCTTTTTCACAAAAAATTCCAGTAAATGTCAGGTTTTGTTGTGAAATGTTGTGTTGATGTCAGAGGCCACAGAAAAAAAATTACAACGTCTGGGGTAAAATAGAGACTCTTACCAAAGTGAAGTCTTGGTGTGATAAGTAAGATCTGTTGTTTACCCTATAACAAGTGCCTCGTCTGCTGTCATTTAAGTTCCCTCTGTCATTTTATTTAATGTTGTCCTCTTTAAAAGTAAATTTAAGCCACTTAAAACCTGAGAAATTATTATTTATACTGCCTCAGGTAGTTGTGCCATGAAAAATGCAACTGAAGTGACAGTGGCTGAGTGTGGTGTAGAATTGGTTATGTGCGGTTTTAGACTCTGTAAAATATTCATATTTATTTGTCATCCATTTAAAATATGGTGTTCGGTAACAAGCAACTCTCAGTTGTTCATCAAGTGCCAAGAGGAACAGATCTTGTGGAAAAGCAAAGAACACTGCAGGGGAGGTTAATGTTTCATAAACCATTTGGCTGTCATGTGCATACAGACAGCTACTCCCATCCTTTGTGCTTGCTCATCCAAAAGTTCCTGGACAACTACAATGTGGGACAGTAGTTTATCCGCTCCTTTGAACTGTTATTTCTGCCTGCGCTATAAAATAAAATAAAATTTAAAAAAAAAAAACATTTTTTTCCCAAAGCTCTGTAAGTAGGTATATGTTCTGGTGTGATGATGGATGTGCTTGACTGAGGATACAAATTTGTCTCAAAAAACATTTGATTGATGCAAACCTTACTGACCTGCCTAATGGGACAATGGGAAACATATGACTGAAGGTTTTTAGAATTAATAATAAAGTGACATTTGGACTTTTTATTAGGTGTGTGGTGCAATTTTTATAGTAATTACCATATTTGGTCCTTTTGGTGAAAAAATAAATGTGCAAAAGGTGGACCTACATAAGATGTCCCAAACACCTCCAAAATAAATGACATTGTAAAACTGATTTTTGAAGACCAACCATTTCCCATCACTCTGTATGGCACGGAAATTCCCTTCCCTTGATAATTTTAGCCATTGACATGCTTAATAACTTCAAGCCAATTTGAACCAAGACAAAAAAAAAAAAAAGATGTAATTGTCCTGTTCATAAACATCAGCATAAACTACTAGGACATTTGTAGCTGTGGTTGGAGAGATCTTCAAAGACTGGAAGTCACTCAAGATCCTATAATAACAGCACATGAAACAAGACACAGATACAGAATTTTTCATGGCAAAAAGAAGACTCTGGTCTAAATGGCTCTTTTCTCACTATCCAATCCGCTTTGTTAAAATAGACTCACATTTGTGTTGGAAAAATTCAGATTTTTTGTTTTTATTTTATTACATTTTTTTAGATTAGTTGGAAGGAAAAAAAAACTCTTTATTGATGTGTTTAGGTCTGAAGATCTCATTGTTTTCTGTCTAACCTAGTTAAGAACATATTTCTTGGCTACGACATTTTGACCGGAGCTTAAGGCTTTTACAATTCTCTTGTAGTTTTGTTCACATACTTGTTTTGTTTTCTTTTTTTTTTCTTTATGCATTTCTAATGTGTTACACATTTTAACCTAAATGTGTAATGCATAACACACACAAAAAAAAAAAACAACAACAAACAAACAAAACAAAACAAAAAATTGTAAAAAATTAAATAAAATAAAAAAAACTGTTGAGCAATCACTGGTTTTTCGACAGAAATCTATTTTATTTATTTTTTTTTGCTAGAAAATACATTTTGGGGATATGGTTTATGTATTGTGCATTTTTATGACATGTATAATATTTTGGTTACAATGGTAAAAGTTTTTTTAAACTTATAAATATTGTGGACAGTCTATTAAATGTGTTTCTAGATTAACTGATTTATTAGTGTAATAATGTCTGTAGCCCAGAAAAATTCTTCAATTTTAAACACAGACATTTATTCATACTGGATGAATAAAATCACCCACTGTATTCTGCGTAGCAAAAATGAAGAGTGATGTGGGATGAGCGCAGTGACCGGAGTTTATTCTACATACCTCAACAAAATTCCCTAAACAGCAATTTGAATCTTTGTTGGATCCACTTATGGTTCCACCCACCTGCTAGTCAATAATGTTGCCCCCAAATATGCACATTTATTTTAAAATATAATATATAAATTATTAAAATGTAACATATTTGTGTTTTTGAAAAACAATAATGTACCTTGTTTTAGTTTTTTTTTTTTGTACATTTTGAGTTTTTAACCTGCAGCTTAATCTATTAAATGTGTTTATTCTGAAGCTTACCTTTAGCTGTCATTTAAGGAACTGCAACATCTGTTACTTTCTTACTGTCATGAAATCGGTAAGAAGGGAGCTTGATTTCAACCAATTTGATTTTCTAATTGAAGGATTTGAATGTGCTCTGTAATACATTTATTACGTGTTTTTATTTATTTTTATTATATTTATGTATTTATTTTTTTAAGTACTGGTTGTTATCCAATTCTCCAGACCACCAATTTTGGTTGACTTTTGGACAGTGACTGTAAACCCTGCTGCTTGTGGTGGTAAGGACACAAATTAAGTTTTGCCTTTTGGCTAAATGTGGTTACTGCTGGAGCAAAGCTTTTACTATTTTTTTGTATTTTTTTTTTATGTCCTAACAACTTCTTTCATTCATGAGGGGACTTACTGTTATAGACTACCAAGAGGTTCTATAGACTTGACCCTCACATTGGAGGGTCATTGTTTACAATTACTCATGAAAATTCTCTCAAAGAGCAAACTGGTTTTTATTATTGGACAATAAGAAAAAGTATTCATGTTCTGTAGTGAATGAAGGTAACTGCTTTGTTGTAAATGGGTGTGAAAAAGCAAATTCAATTACATTTCATTACAAAAAATCCTTATTTATCAAAACAAATATGATGGCGTTCTTTCTAAACACTTTCTAAAAGTTTCTAAAAACTTTGTTAGAGATTTTTTAAAGGATATACTTTGAAATAATGTATTCTCTACTATAGACTAAATAGCTCCAAGTCCTTTAATTTCATCTTCCCTTTTTGTTCTGTGTGTACACCTGTGAGTAAGTGTGTGTGTGTGTGTTTTCTCTGTGTAAATGTGTCAGACCATGCTGTAGCGTTTGCATGATGGTGTCTGTAATTTGCTTGATGCAGCATGTCTAGTTCAACCCATGGGAAGTATATTATTTGGCTTACCTCTGTGGTGTGAGAACACTGAACTAATCCTAAAGCCATTGGCTGCCACTAGCAACCAACTCACATTAAAGATTAAAGCAGTCACTTAGAACAAAGCAGAGTTTGTTGCTACTGTCTCCTCCACCGGGGCCACTGAATTTGTTCTGTATATTTATGTACTGTTGTGAAGTTTGCCGGGAATACGTATACACCATAAGGGGCTTCGAAAGCCTTTTAGGTAAAAAAATATATATATATATAAACAAACAAACCAAAAAAAAAAAATTAAAACACTTGTGTGCATTGATATGCTTTTTTTTGATGCAGACAAATTAACAAGCTTTTATAATTAGTGACATTTTTTACTTGATTTTAGTGAAACTATTATTTTTTTTCCTGTTCTTTGTAGGTGGGTGTTTTGCTTTCCAAGATGAAAGCTTTGCACATTAAAGCAGAAAGCATGCTGCTCTACTTCATTTGGCATCATTTTGAGGACCATAGTGACTGACAAGGGTCGTGTGTGTGTCTGTGTATGTGATTCATGGAGGAGATGATTTGGCAGAGCTGAAGGCAAATAACATGTCCTTGTTAACTTGAAATCGCTTGCCTTGTTAACAGCATCTTCACTCACCTCTCCTTCAAGAGGAAAGGTGACCGACAGCAACCCTCATGAGGGCCTTGTTAAAAAGGGAGAGCCATTTTTTTTTAAATATACAAGCGTCGTTAGTTATTATGTGGAAATGTTTGTGTACATGGCTATGTGCTGGAGGGAAATTGAATAAGTAAACAAGAACACAAAATTAAACTGAAAATATTTTCAAAAACGACGAGACCCTAAAACAGATCATGTGAATTGTCTACATTTTAGTTATGTTCAGTGCATAGTTTTTAGTCATTTTTAAAATATTACTTATTTGATATTTTGAAGGCAACTTTTTCACTAACATCACTAATCCTTATTACTGCAACCCTTAGGCTGCGTTCACACCAAACGCGATCTGCACTTCAAAAGGGATTAGTAGGAGCCACAGTAAAAAGTTTTTAGCCTGATCGCTACATGGGAGCATTTTCTGTACATCTCATTAACAATGCAAGGATGACACGGGTGATGTTGAGAGTTTAGGTTTATCCATTTTGAAGAGCTCTACGAAAGCATTGGCAATTATGTTTCCATGTCTGGATTCATGAGATCATTCAGAGACTCTTCTAGTACCCTCCCCAGTTGAGGTTCACCATCTACTTCAGGATTTGCGTCTAAATGACCGCAGTATTCAGCAATACTTCCATCTTTCTGTGACCCAATTTGATGACTTACTGTTCCGCATTAGTCCAAAGAGGAAAAAAAAAGTAAAAGTAGAGGCCCCCCTTTTTTTTATTATTGTCTCAATGGAAATAAAAAAAAAGATAAAGCTCAGAAGGAGAACAATCAGATTCTCCTCTATGTTGGTTGTGAACTTCACCAGCTGATCACGTTATCGACACATCATGTGCCAAAACTTAGTCCCTGAGTTCCTAATTGGTTGACACACCATATCTTTTTTGACAAAGTTCGGAATTTTTTAACTTTCAACATGCCGTGATGCCAAAAATGCAATGTTACCAGGCCGCTGTACCCAACACTCAAATCAGGACCTCTGATTGCATTTGTACATTGACCTAACATAAAAACTGAATGACCCTAATGTGTGAATCGTGATCTGTATGAAATCAGCTTTAATTACGTTTTTTGCCTGTTCCACATCGGTCTCCGATTGACGAATATTCTCTGAGTTCTGGATGCTGGAATTCTTTTTTACACTTTCCACACTTTGTAGTTCTTTGTAGTTTAATTCCAGCAATTGTAATGAACAGAACAGGAATTTAACTATACTTGATATTTCACCTATGTTGAGAGTTTCAGGGATGTCCAAGTCTCTTCACAAATGCTAAGACATTTGAAACACTTAATGAAAACTACAAAAGAGAGTCCCATAGCTCCTGGGGCATATCTATGCATTTAATGGGATACCAGAATATTTTCCTTTTTTTTTTGTGGCAGAGATCCTTATGTTGGAGTTAAGGCATTGAGCCCTTCACTAAGAAAAATTCCAAATTTCTCCTTTTGTCCCAGTGGCAGCTTTTGACAGCAGATTGAAGGGTGGCTCCTTCCTCTACCAAATCCAATTGGCCAATAGCCACTGCTCTGTTACCAGTAGACCTTTTTCTTTGCCTTTATTCAAGAACAACTCTGTTGAGCGTGAAGGTCCATGAAAAAGTCAAGTTTGGATCCTGGCATTCAACAGACCAATTTCAAATCTCCCCTTTATTTCAAAAATCCTAGAAAGAGTTGTAGTTAAGCAGCTATACCGCCACCTACAGGACAACAGCCACTTTGAAGATTTTCAGTCAGGGTTCAGACCACACCGTAGCGCTGAAACTGCACTAGTAAGAGTCACTAATGAGTTGTTATTGGCCTCAGAAAAAAGACTAATATCTATTGTAGTTTTATTGGACCTCAGCACAGCCTTTGACACTATAGACCACAACATCTTACTCCAGAGACTAGATAATGACATAGGGATCAGAGGATTTCCCCTCCAGTGGTATGAATCCTATTTGTCTGATAAGTACCAGTTTGTTAATGTAAATGACCATTCTTCTCCTTGCATTCGAGTAAGCTACGTAGTACTACAGGGCTCAGTTCTAGGATCAATGCTTTACATGCTGCCCTTAGGAAACACAATATTAATTATCCCTCTTATGTGGATGATACACAGTTGTATTTTACCCATTAAACCTGACCAGAATGACCCCATTGAGAAACTTCATGCCTGCATTAGAGACATCAAGAACTGAATTAGATACCTCCTCTTAAACCCAGAAAAAACAGAGCTAATTATACTTGGCCTTAAATACATGAGAGATCACATGGTCTCCCTGGATGGCATGAATATAGCCTCCAATTCAGTTAGAAACCTAGAGGTATAACTGACCAGGATTTGTCATTTCGGGCTCACATATCACAGGCTTGTAAGACTGCATTTTTTTCACCTACGCTATATATCTGGAATCAGAAATTTACAAATTTTACCTTCCCCCTTTGTTAATTTTACCAGCAAGACTTAAACATTCACACCTTACATTTCCAAAAATTGCCATTTTGTATCAAACAAAGCATTTTCAGTTTTAATGTTTGTCTTATCCTGACAAAGCCCTTCAAAACAACTTTATGAAAATCTATGTTTTTCTTTATTAAGATTTGCTAAAAAAAAAATGTTGTATATGAAATTGTTTACTACTTTGAATGAACAGGAGGATGCAGATTTTTTTTTTTATCCTCTGACATTTCAGATAAACATGTCTGCTTATAAATAAACATAAAATAAGAGATGCAAAAACTATAATTTGTTGCTTGTAGTTGTTTGCCATCCAGAACACTTCTCTAAATGAGATTTGAAACCTCAAGAGACTCTTTCTGGTAAAATATTGCCTTCTGGCTGCTCCCCATTACAGGGTCACCACAGTGAACTTATTTGCATTCAAGTAATTTTTTTAATTTGGCAGTTTTCATGTTGGATGTCCTTTCAGGACTGTGACAGAATTTGGTTTCAGATGGTAGCATTACTGCTCAATTCAATTTTAAAGATGCACAAATATATTATAGGTCCACTACTAATACATTACAAGTAATGTGAACAAAAATCAACACATGACATAAAGCACACACTAGAAAACACAGATCCCATAAACAACAGTCTTGAATATTCTAATATACCATGCACAGTAAGTGGACTCCTCTTCTTTAAATAATGTAATTAATCGTCCAAAATTCACACATAAATATCTAAAGTGGATTTTATGATTCTAGTGCAGCAAAGTTATGAATGCTTGTTTTTTTTTAGCTTTTTTCATTGAAACATTAAAACGCATTCCCCAGTGTTCCATTTCTTGCCCTGAAAAAGGTCAAATTGTATAACAGAGACCTGCAGCTAGAAACTTTTCACACTAGTACATCTCATAACTTTTACTTGTGTTTTTGTTTTGTTCCTCCTAATTATTATTTATGTTTCACTGGTTTCACTCATTGGTGAAAAAAGGGGGAGCTATGGGTTATAGATTCATTTAAGTTAAGCTGGAGGTCCTGAGAGAAACAGATAAATGGAAGGAGATGGTAAACTGGATACAAAGGAGGGTAAAGTGGGACTGTGCTGAAATACATCAGAAACATACTCCTCAGTTTAAGTAGCCTGAGGCCCACTGATTAATGATGAGGAATGTCCCTGCATCTCAGTCATTTATCTTCCATATTTTCTTGATTTGCGTTTATGACCTGTTCTGCTTCTTTTCATGTAGCCTGCTTTTTATCTAATGAGCCTTATATTGAAAAGGTGAGAAGGTTTTACATAACTAAATATAGATATATAGAACCACTGCCCAGTGGGCAGTGTTGGCAGTAGTGCCTTACAAAAGTGATGCGATTTAGTAACATGCTACATTTTTCTGTATGCATTGTGTGAGCCATTTCTAAATGATCAGTAACTCTTGTATTGCAACAGACATACCGTATATGCCCCATAATGTAATTTTAAAAAGAAAAAAAAACACATGAAAAATCTATATTCTGTCTCTGAACATGCACTTTTGAGCATATTTATTATTATTTCTGACTTCAATTACTATGTTTTGTAGACCGATACACCAAGATTGGATTTGAATGCTCTATAAGGCTGTTCAGTCCAATTATTGTCATCTTATTATTATAACTTGTTTCTTTTTTTACAGTCTCCAATTTCTTTCTTTCTTTGTTAGTGCTAATTTGAGTCATTTAAATTGATTTTATTACAAATTATGTTTTTGTCTTTTATATTGAACTCAAAATTTCCATTCTGTATTCAAACCCGATATGCTTATTGCCTGTTTGTTCTACAAATTAAACTGACTGACGCTGAGGTCTGATCATCATAGTGTTCTTTCTACAAAAGCATAAGGTTTGTCTTTTTTTTCATTTTCTAAAACATACAGTCAAAAATAGAATTTTGTCACAGTTTCAGAGTTTACACACAAGCCTGTCTAAAATAGCTGTTATTGTATTTCTATTTCAATGGGTTTTATGAGGAAATAAAGTTGAAAGTATTGCATAAATTATTAGTCTTTTGGGCTGAGAAAGGATCCCTAAACCTCAGGTGCAGTTTGAGTTTGTAAAACCACAATAAAAACAAATGTACATTCTTAAATACCCAAAACTCATTGGCTGACCAATGGAACTATGAACTAATTAAATGTTTTCACAAAGTAGGATCTACGTATGAGTTAAAATGAAAACAGTTTATTCAGACAACATGCATTTTTTACTGAAATATGAAGGAAATGTAATACCTCCATTCAGTGTTCTACAAGTGCAGTAAAGTTTTGTTCGGGTAGTCTCTCACCATATTGACTGTTCATGCTTGGGTGCAATTTGGCTTCATGGTTTCCTGTACAATCCCTACTGGGACTCCAGACAGGTGTGCATGTTCGTGTGTTAGCCTATTTTTGTGTGCACAAAAGAGCTTTGTGGTGGTTTAAAGCAGGTTTTCTTTCAGCTTTCTCTCTTTTAAAGGTTTGATTTTTGTTTGAATGCAAAGGATTGATTTGTGTTTCTCTGCTGAAATTCCTCTACTTCAAGAAAATCTCCAAATCCATAACCAGCAGCCAGATATTCCAAAAGTGATAACGCTGCCAGCTGGTTTGGGTGAGTGTGTGCCTGTCTGTTAGCGTTGATCATACTTATTTTAAGCACTGCTTCTACTGCAGCCTCTCCCTCTGCTGTCCTTTCTTTGTCCAGCTTCAACGAAGAAGAAAAAAACACACAAAACAACCACTCAGGCACTCAAAGTCTCCAGATATCAGAATGCCAACAGACCTGTAACCATCAGCAAATGCTCTTGTTTATGCTAGAGATGAATGAGACAGATCGCTGCTCAACTTGCCTAAATAGTTCCCCAAACGCCAAGACAGGTGGCGTGTTTGGTCTGTGGTTTTGTTAGACCAATGTGTGTATGTGGATAGTGTGTGATTACATGTATGCTTTGTAGATCTAGTGGCAGGTGGCATCATTTGTTTGTTTTTGCCACCATACATCTCGACTACTCACGCATCCTGCGTACTAATTTTTCTCTATCATTTCCACTTCTTTTACCTTTCTCTGTTCCTCTCCATCACACTTTATCTTGTTTTTACTTGAAACAAATGTCTTTTGGAGAACAAAACTAGGCAATGAGGTTCTTGGCAATTTTCCCCTGGCATCATGTTTAACATTTTTCCCAAGTAAATATGCAAAACTGCATGGCCGCAACCCAGTCACTGTAATTGCAGCAAGATAGTTAAAGTTACAAATATGCTGATATGCAGATGATGACACTGTTGACTGGATCTGTTGAGAAAAGGAGAATGCGCTCCTGTTTTCTCAAATTTATGAAATATTAACAATGTCAGTTCTGTGTGTGTCTTTGTTGTGGTGAAACAAAATATTTGCGTGTTTGCCTATTTCCACATGTTTAAACAAGTTCTTCAAAAATGCAGCAGTGAAAAATTAAGACAGATTTTTAAAAAGCCAGATTTTACTAAAGGAAAAAGTTTACTTGAACATTTTTTTTTTTTTATTCTTTAAGTACAGATCAATGCAAGTGGCTGGCAAAGAGTCACTTCATTGTCCTACAGTAAACAAAAGTGGAAAAAAAAAATTGAGTCAATAATAATGACATATTAAAAATGTCATTAAGACAAGGTTTTATCGTCTTAAACATTGCCAGAGTCTTCCCATTCCTTTTTCTTGCCAGCACAGAGGTGCTGATGCATGCTTTTATTTTTAGTCGTTTATATTATTGTAATACCCTGCTCTCTGGTTTACCCAAAAAGTCTCTTTCAAACCTTCAACTATTGCAGAACTCAGCGGCACAAGTTCTGATGAGAACCAGGGGACGGAGAACATTACACCCATTTTAAAATCACTGCATTGGCTCCCTGTGTGTTTCAGGATTGATTTTAAAGTTCTTTTAATGGTCTATAAATGTTTTAATGGTCTTGGGCTTTCTTATTTAAATGATCTACTTTTAAAGTATGAACCCTCACGGACCCTGAGGTCCTCCTGAGCTGACCTTTTAGTTGTCCCTAAGGTGAGGACCAAAACCTATGGTGAGGCTTTGTTCTGCCACTACGGTCCTCGCATGTGGAACAGCCTACCAGAGAGCCTCAGAGCTGCAGAGACTGTAGAGGTTGTTAAGAAGAGGCTCAAGACCCACCTTTTTAATTTAGTTTTTAGTTTATCTTATCTGCTTATTTTTTCTATTAGTTTAAATATATATATATTATTTTATGTATTTAATTTTATTTTGTGTTTGTATGTATTTTATTGTATACTTTTAATCTTATTTTCTATTTTATGTTTTTTAAAGTCATTTGAAGTATTTCATTTTAGTATTTTACTATGAATTTAACCCGAGTGTTTCCTGTGGGGATCTTTTGTGCCAGGGCTTGGTGGCTTGGTCTGGGGTCATTGCCACAGTGGTGGACCTTGCTGAGGCAGCTGGAGTTCTACATTGCAGCCTCACAGCTGTGGAGTGGACTTCGTTGCTGTCCCGGTCTGGATGGGCACTGTTGCGGCATTCCTGTGACTGAGCTGCTCCTGGCATGAATAGATTCCCACATCTATCACAGTAGAGCCAAGCCTGAAGTTTCTTTTAGAAATTATTTTATTGTTAGCCTCCTCATTGTGTCTGGGGTCATGGGTTGTAAGTGTTATTGGTTGGGAGCGTAAAGGGTGGTTGGGCTTTTATTGTGTTTTTGCTTTAGTTTTAAAATGTAAAGAGCTTCAAGTTACCACAAGTATGAGAAGCACTTTTTATAAATAAAGTTTAATTTGATTTGATTTAGTATGAGAGAAAACTTTTTGAACTACGTTAATGATGTTAGATATAATTAGTTTGAAAATGATGTTAAATAAGGTACGTTTACAGACCCACTTGTGTTCTGATGTAACCACTAGGGGCAATGTAGGATACAGCAGGAGAAGAAGAAAGAGAGAAGAAGTGTATTACCCGGACTGCTGACATGTTCCAAGAAAGACTGGCTGAATATTTTTTTTTTTTCATGTTATCGTAGCATGTTTCTCATTTTCGTGTAGCATGTTAGAATGCTTTCTGGCTTGTCATAGTCAGTTATCAAGTTGGCCAAACATATACACAGCTACATGCATGTACACTTCAATTCCCACATATAGCAAAAATGGCTAGACTTTTAATTTTGTCTAATAAGTGTAACCACTTGATATATCTTTATTAAATTCACATCAGATGAATATCCACCCAAACTTTACTAATAACAAGCATTTTAAAATGTGTCTTTAACAACCTCAATGAAAGTAGCATTTAACTGTCAGGACGCTCCACCAAAATAAGATTACACCCATGAGGTATAAAAACTGATATTTTGGCACATTTCTACAAGACGATGAGAAAGTCTGTGCAAGAGGAGCTTTCAACAAAAAGCAGGTCACATTCTGAGCTATCAGTCTCAGTTCATCTAAATGTTTTAAAAGAAAAATAAAATATTCACCCTAATTACATTAGGACCTGGTCAACAAACATGCACACACCTGCACACACCTTCACACTCTCAGTGACTTGAAAAGCCAAGAGAAAAGATATTACAATTGCACCTCATCAATTATGCAACCACTAATCAATGTCAACTAGTGTTAGTGTTGTAAAAAAGAAAGGGCTATGAAGGATGTGTGTTCCAAAACACTCTTAAAAAGGAAAGTGTATGTTACTTAAAATAATATGCAAAGTTCTATGGCAGTTTATGAAATCTGTTTTCTATTTACCTACATTACGGTGCTGTTAAGGTCGAATCACATGTAAACGATTACAATAAATTGCGATGTCCCTGTGGGGTTGAATGCTAACAGTCATTTGGTTCATGTTTTTTACAGACCAAAACCAAACAGACCAGAACTGCAGACTCTGTTCAGAATAAATACACTTTGTGTTTTTGTGACCAATAAGTCATTCAATTATTAATTCATTCATTTTCCAAGCCGCTTTATCCCTTTCGGGGTCACGGGGTTGCCGGAGCCTAACCCAGCTACTCATGGGCAAAGGCAGGGTACACCCCTGGACTGGTCGCCAGTCTGTCGCAGGGGCCACAATCACACACCCATACACACTCACATTCACACCTAGGGACAATTTAGAGTAACCAATTAACCTATGAAGCATGTTTTTGGACGGTGGGAGGAAGCCGGAGTACCCGGAGAAAACCCACGCATGCACGGGAAGAACATGCAAACTCAGAAAGGTCCCCCAGCCAGGACTTGAACCGGGAACCTTCTTGCTGTAAGGCAAGAGCGCTAACCACAGCGCCACCATGCAGCCCTTTAATTCATTTATGAAATGTAAATATTTGAAATAATTGATGTACTCTGATTCTTCTTTTGACAGCAGCACATAAAATATCCCTTCAAAATGTATTACGCCCTGTGTCAAAAAAGATCATCCTGTTGAAGCTGTTTTTGTTTAATAGATAAATGCAAGAAAGTCAAATCAAAAATGATGTTTTCTATCTTGATGACTTTGGAGCCCAGCCAACCTTTTTCTCTTTTTATTACAAATACAAACAAACACAAACATGACAACAATGTTTATTAAAAAAAAAAAAAAAAAAGTGCTTTAAGCATATTCTCTCCACTCTTAACATTAGTTTTCTCAGTTATCTGTCATGTAGACACTTTTAAATATAAAGGACACAACTTAATTAAAATAAGAACTAAAAGAACAAACGTTTTATTTATTGAAATTTTTAGCATTTCTATTCATATCCAAAGAGCCACAATGGAGGGATAAAGGAGCCACATGAGGGTCCAGAGCCTCAGGTCCCTGAAACCCCTGAGCTACGATATAAGAGCAAAAAATACATTTCTCTCAGCCAATTTGAATGGTCTTGTTTTAATCAGTCGATCTACTATCAGACGGGTTTTATTTTCAATAAAACTAGTAAAGCAATTCAATTTAAACTTATAAATTATCTAGCTGCAAAAATATCAATTTTTCAATTTTCTTTCCTATCACAAAGTGATCCTAATATACGGTTCGGGAAAGGTCATGGCATTCTTCCATAATACATTTTGTTTCTTTGAACTGTGTTTGTTTTTAAATTGGACTAAAGGCACAATATGCACTCTGGTTGGTATGAAAAGCTCAATTATTATTCATTTTGAAAAATCTGATCTCATTCTAATACAGGATGACTTCTGGTTCCGGGTCAATGGATAATGTAAAACTAATCTAATAAAGCAGCGCTTGTTTTTTTTTTTTTTTTTTTTTTTTTTTTTTGTAGTAGTTTAATTCAGCAATATGTTTCAAAGTGCTGTTGTTAACTGCATCCACAAATTCAGTTTATGGAAATATTTTATGTCAGTATTTTAAAATTCCAGCAGAACAGATTGTGAAAAATATTGTAATCAATGCATAAACAACCAATTGTTTAATAGAACTAATATAAGCCAAATTTTCTAACAATACTATAAGCTTTTGAAGAAATATTAAAATACAGCAAACAACTTGTCATAAATAGAAATAAAAAAGATTCATTGTAGTGAATCTGTAGTGAAGCTCATGTGGTTGTAGTGAAGCTTTTATAAAGGTATAAAGTGATTAACAAGCAAATAAAAGCAAATGTTGTTTATACACTTTTTTAGTGCTTATAGAAGAAAAAAAATACTCTTGAAGGTAATACCCAAAACAGAAAAGTGTGTGAGAGAAAAATCATCAACAAAATAAAATGTTTGTCTTCTGTTTCAACTATTGAGGCATTTCTAACTGGTTCATATTAGTTTTATAAATAGTTTAGGACCACATGAACAGTCCACCAAATATCAAGACTGACTGTTAAGTATCAATTTCCAGCTCACTGTATAAGCTGTGATTGTTACAAAAGAAGCTGAAAAGTTTAAGCACATTAATTTTATTGAAAAATTCTGTCACTGGCATGACATAAGACATTTCTTTCAATGTTAATTTTATATAAATACAGCTAAGTACAAAAGCTATCATTACCTTTTATATTCGGGGTATTTTACCAGACAATGCTTGAACTGTCTGGTATTATGATCCTGATCTTATGATCAGGATTTTGGCAGTGCTGCATGGTAGGTTAGATAATCACACCCTTTTAAGTTCACTGTTTAACATGACAAAAGCTTAATTGTTCATTGTCAGTTTAAAAATAAAGCATATGTAAGAACAGACTAGCAGGAAATGATCAAATATTTTTGGCCAAAATTAGTTAGGTAACAAAACTGTGATCAAATAGAAAGAAAAAAAAAACCACACACACAAGCTACATCTAAATGGTTTAAAGATGAATGTATCTAAACCTCAGTGAAATTATGACTTTAAAAAAAGCCTGCAAAAACGTTGCCAAGGTGTTGGGTCATTTGTAGAATATTGGTCGTGTCCAAAGTCTTTAGCTGCTTTAAGATGATTTGCCTGCCATGCATTATACACCGGTTTCTAATGTTGACTTTGATCTTTCTTTGTGGAGTTTGAATGTTCTTCTTCTGCATGTTTGGCTTTTCGCTGTCTTCCTCCCACAGTCCACAATCATGCGTCATCGATTAATTGATGATTCCAAATTGTCCTTTGGTTTGATTGTGTCTCCCTGCAACAGACTGGCAACTTGTCCAGGGTGTATCCCACCTTCTTCCAACAGTAGCTGGGACAGGCTCCATAAACACTATGACCCTGAGAGGGATTTAGCGAGTTCTAAAAAAAAATGGATGGATGGATTGAAGTAGACTGCAAATACCTAAAATCTGACCAACAAAGAGGCACTCATCTTTTCTCTGTCAGCTTGGCTGCTGGACAATGTATCACTGACTCTGTTTACTCTGTTGAGAACAGCCTTTACCCTGCAAAAACCTTGAAGCCTTGCTCCTCTTTACAAAGTGCAAAGGATTGTGGGGACATGCAATATTGGCGCAGTAGCACTACAGCTACAGACAGGACAAGAAAAAAAGAAAGTGTCAAATGGACAATGGATAAATGGTTCTTATTTGGCATCATACTTCCCAGTTATTGACTGCTATTAAGTAATTACTCAGTACATATAGAGTCTTTGAAAAAAAGTGACAAAGAAACCACTTAATGTCGCAAAACCCTGAAGGCACCCTGCCTTAAGTGCACAAAGGGTAACAAATAAACACTGAGCATATTACAAGGCTTAATGTGGTTTTCTTTTTTTTTTTTTTTCTTTTTTTTTTTTATCTGAACGCATCAAAGGTTGGGAAGGTCCCTGAAAAGAAGGAAAAGCTTAAACTGGCCACTCAGATGCTTGTGCGGCACCAGGAGTTGGTAAGCATAAGATGATGGATGTGTTGTCATCAGTAACTAAAGGGACGCAGGGGGAAAAAGATTCTTCAAAGCCAGGCTGTGACAGCTAAACATTGTATTAACAAAATTATATAATATGAAAGCCCTGCGACAGACTGGCGACCAGTCCAGGGGTGTACCCTGCCTTCGCCCATGAGTAGCCGGGTTAGGCTCCGGCAACCCCGTGACCCCGAAAGGGATAAAGCGGATTGGAAAATGGATGATGAATGATATAATATGAAAGATGGGAGACACAACTGTCTCATTAGGTTTTATCAGTTGTGTGTCAGTGGCTCCTGGAGGTTGGAGGAGCACTGAAGGATCTGAATCATTTCCTGAGTAGAGGCGATGGTTACTCTTATATTTCATCTTTAGTTTTTAAACTACAAAGCAGAAGCTCCATCGCACAAAGGTGGTTTCTTCTGTCACATTTACAAGCTGTGTTCCAAATTGTCTTTTGTTTTACCTTGTTAGACTGTATGTTAATATATATCTGTATGTTTTTTCAATCGTATCAGCACAAACCTCACTCGATGTATTGATACTAATAAAACCATTAATCCTTAAATGTACTGCTTCTGTGTTTATTATGTAAGTTTTGACCTCCTAATTTGTCCAATGTTGTATGTTTTGATTTAAAGCTCACATATTCACAAATCAAAACCATAATGTATAAATAATAACAAAAAGGAGAAAAAAGCGGCTCTGTCTTTCACTCATTGACTGTATATAAAGAACTGGCCTGAGTGACCCCTCTCCCCTTACATTCAAATAGGAAATACCCGCTGGTCCCAAGAAGCCAAAATCCAATAGACTTTTATTGAAAAATAAACAGTTATTACTTGGTCATTTTATTTGTCAGAATAACCATTTTTTCTCTATTATGTTTCTAAACATGTTCTTGCTAATCCTGATTTTTTTCTTTTTTTTTTGGTGGTGCAAGTTCTCAAGTTCTAAACTGACCAATCAGTTGCCTTTAAAAAAGAATGTGGTGCCTGCTGGCCCCAGCAGAAAACATTCAAAACATTTGAGTTGACAGATTCTCCCAAGCTCTTTTTCATTTGAAGGGATGTGGACTTCCAGGGACTTCCTGCAATCTCACTCCTGATTGGCGAGAGTGGTTGCCATAGACCCATCACTGCATACTGATGTCATCTGCCTCCACCACAGCTAGGTCCATATCCCCCCAAAAATGGCAACTGAATCGCCCTCCTTTTGCTGGAGCTGGAAGTAAGTCATTTTAACTGGTGACATCACACCCACTTGGTCCAGTTCTCATATTTCACTGAGTGCAAAACAAACCTTTGAATCCCATTGTATAACCATAGACTTGAGGATATCTTTTTTTTTTTTTTCAAAAATACAAATCTTATGAAATTTTACATGAAAATTAACACAATATTATATGAGTTTCTATGTATTTTTGTAAAGCATCCTTTGTAAAAATAGTGATAAAGGTTTCACGCACTATTTGCTTTTGGACCACACATACCAGCAGCTGTACGTGTCTACAAACAGCCTTATTCTGACACTCTCCTTCTGGCTCCATATTTAAACTTCTCATCTCAGCCATGCAACAAGCTGTCATCTGTGTTCATCTGCAGTGAACATTTGTGACAGATGGGATACACTTTAAAGAGCCCTTGCCCATTACACTTCCCAAAGGACTAACTATCTGAAGCAGCAAATCTCTGTTCATTTCTGCTTTTCCTCCTTCCTTCCCTCACAGGTTCTCCCATCGCAGTGGGGAAGTGATTTAACATGACACAATGCTGTTAGTCACAAAACCTAAATGAAACAAACGGAAGTAAAGGCTTGTGAAAGAGGAAGATTTAGTTGTTTGGCCAGATTAAAGACTGAGAGATTACCAGCACAGTACTGAACAAAATAAAACATCAACAGTCAAAGAGAAGATTTAGTGTTGGGTAATACGTTGGATCTTTTAAAAAATGCCAACATGATCACAGTACCTATTTTTTTTGAGTAAATTCAAACTTTTCAGTAAAATAAAGTACTTTCTACCATCATGTACGGGTTTAAAGGTAACCTAATTGGATCTACTCTTTTATTTCAAACAGAACTCCGAGTTCTGCTTGAGTAATGTCAGAAATGGTACGCTCTGATGATGTAATTTTGTAGCTATATACTTTGCAATCAATTCTTTTTACAACCTAAAAACCAAGAACATGTTGAAGTAGAAATACAAAAAAAAGTGATTGGGTTGAAATTGTAACATCACTGCCAACACTTTCTGAACCTATATATTTCCTAAATGATAAGCAGTAGGGTTTGTCTGTGTATATGTGTGATGCAAATATATGTGACAGATGTAATACATTGGTAGAAATAAAAAAAAAAAATATCCAAGGGAATAAAGACAGATGAAGGTTCCTTATCAACATAGGTCACTTGTGTCAGGGTTGACGTGTGAACACAGATGCAGACGACACTCGTAAATACAAAGTCTCTCGTTTAATTGAGAAAGGTTCACAAGAAACTGAACACAAACTCATGAAGGTACAAAAGACCATCCGACAACCAGTGCAGGGGAGACGAAGACTTATAACAGGAGGAGGGAATGAGGTAAATGGAAACAGGTGTGCCAATAAGGAGGGAGAGAACACAGGAAGTAACAACCAGCAACAAAATAAAACAGGAAGTGGAACCCAACAAAAAAACAAAACAAATGTCCTGGGTCCATAACCCCACAGTACCCCCCCCTCAAGGTGCGCCGCCTGGCGCAGGGGAAAGCCTGTCCCGGTGCCGCCGATTAAAGTCCCTGATGAGCTCAGGATCCAGAATCCGCGAGGCAGGCTCCCAGGACCTCTCCTCAGGCCCGTACCCCTCCCAGTCCACCAGGTACTGGAAACCACGTCCCCGTCGCCGAACGTCCAGCAGGCGACGGACTGTGTAGGCCGGCTGGCCATCAATGATGCGGGGAGGGGGTGGCGGAGAGGAAGGCCGCTGCAGGGGACTCGTAACATGCGGCTTCAGCTGAGATACATGAAAGACCGGATGGATGCGCAAGGACCTGGGCAAACGCAGCCTGACCGCCACAGGATTGATGACCTTCAGGATCTCGAAAGGGCCGATGTACCTGGGGGACAGCTTCTTGGACTCTGTCCGAAGCTTGATGTGTGAGGTGGACAGCATGACGGATTGGCCAGGTAGGTAAGTAGGTGCCGGAGTGCGTCGACGATCAGCCAGCCTCTTGTTGGTAGCCCCCGAACGCAACCGGGCCGCCCGAGCCTCCCGCCAAACACGCCGACAGCGGCGGTATAGGTGCTGAACCGACGGAACGGCCACCTCCGTCTCCTGCTCGGGAAACAGGGGGGGTTGGTACCCCAGAGAGCACTCAAATGGGGACATACCAGAAGCAGACGAGGTGAGGGAGTTGTGCGCATATTCCACCCATGGCAACAAGGAGCTCCAGGAGGTCTGGCGTTGGGAACAGATACACTGGAGAGCGGCCTCCAAGTCTTGATTAGTCCGTTCCGCCTGACCATTAGTCTGTGGGTGAAAACCAGAAGACAGGCTGGCAGTAGTCCCGAAAGCCCCACAGAACGCCTTCCAGACTTGTGAGATGAACTGAGGACCACGATCCGACACCATGTCCGTGGGGATGCCATGCAGCCTGAAGACATGTTTTATCATCAATCTAGCCGTCTCTGCAGCAGAGGGGAGTTTGGTCAGAGCCACAAAATGAGCGGCCTTGGAGAAACAGTGCACAATAGTCCACAATAGTCAGAATAACGGTTCTCCCGGCAGAAGGAGGTAGGCCGGTAACAAAGTCCAGAGCAATGTGTGACCAAGGCCGACCCGGGATGGACAATGGGTGTAAGAGTCCAGCAGGCGGGTGTGTGCTGACCTTGTTCTGGGCACAAACCAGACAACCTGAAACATAGTCCCGGACGTCCTTGGTCATACTGGGCCACCAGAAACGGCGACGCAGAAAAGAGCCAGTCCTGCGGATTCCTGGGTGGCAGGTGAGTCGCGTAGCATGAGCCCATGGAGAACCTGGGACCTGAGTGAGCTGGGGACGAACAGTTTATTAGGAGGACCTCCTCCCGGGTCCGGCTCCTGAACTTGGGCATCCTTAATGTCCCTCTCCAGCTGCCAGGAGAGAGCGCCCAGCACACAGGAGGGAGGAAGAATAGAGTCTGGTTGGCCGTCTTGCACAGCCGATTCCTGTTGTCGGGAGAGGGCATCCGGTTTAATATTCTTAGAACCTGGACGATAGGACACCACAAAGTTAAATCGGTTGAAAAATAGAGACCACCGTGCCTGCCTGGAGTTCAACCGTTTGGCAGTCCGCAGATATGACAGGTTCTTATGATCTGTCCAGACAAGGAATGGTGTAGCTGACCCCTCCAACCAGTGCCTCCACTCCTCAAGAGCTAGCGTAATGGCTAGCAATTCTTTATCACCCACATCATAATTCCGCTCCGCCGGAGTAAGCCGGCGGGAGAAGAAAGCGCAAGGGCGCAGTTTACCATCAGATCCCCCTCGCTGAGACAATACCGCACCCACCCCCGTATCAGAGGCATCCATCCTCTACAATAAACTGCCTGGAAGGGTCAGGTTGGGCCAGGATAGGTGCAGAGGTGAAAAGCTGCTTCAGCCTGTTGAAAGCGGCCTCCGCCGCCTCCGTCCAGACGAACGGTGAAGAGGTAGAGGTGAGAGCCGCGAGGGGCGCGGCCACCGAACTGTAGCCACGGATGAAGCGACGGAGGAAGTTGGCAAACCCCAGAAACCGTTGTAATTGTTTCCGGTTAACAGGTGTAGGCCACTCCACCACCACTTTCACCTTAGCTGGATCGGGTCTCACCTCACCCTCTGCTACCACAAACCCCAAAAATGAAACAGACGGAGAGTGGAACTCACACTTCTCCGCCTTCACAAATAACTTATTCTCCAGTAACCGCTGGAGCACCAGACGAACATGCCGCCGATGTTCGCTGGCGTCCCTGGAAAAAATCAAAATGTCATCCAAATATACAAAAACAAAACGATGTAAAAAGTCACGTAACACATCATTTATCATTGCCTGGAACACAGCAGGAGCATTACAGAGGCCAAACGGCATAACCAGGTACTCGAAATGTCCTAGAGGAGTGGTGAAGGCGGTCTTCCATTCGTCACTGGCTCTGATGCGCACAAGATGGTAGGCGTTGCGATGGTCCAGTTTGGTGTAAATCCTGGCCTCCTGCAATGCCTCAAATGCTGAGTTCATTAAAGGCAGGGGGTAACTGTTTCTGACAGTAATCTCATTTAGCCCCCGATAATCAATACATGGTCGGAGAGACCCGTCTTTCTTTCCAACAAAAAAAAACCCCGACCCCACTGGCGAGGAAGACGGTCTGATAAGTCCAGAATTCAGAGACTCAGCAATATATTGTTCCATGACCTCTCTCTCGGGTTTGGACAGACTATATAACCTGCTCTTAGGCAAGGTAGCGCCAGGTTGAAGCTCTATAGCGCAGTCATAAGGCCTGTGAGGCGGTAAGGAGAGAGCTCGTGACTTGGAGAACACCTCAGCTAGGTCGTGATATTCCGACGGTACCTCGGATAGGTTAGGTGAGGGCGGCCGCCCTACTGGGACAGCGGGATCTTCCCCAGGAGGCCGAGCTGAGCGCAGACAGGTGGTGTGACATCTCTCACTCCAGCCAGAGACCCGACTGGAGGGCCAGTCAATGACTGGGTTGTGCGCCATAAGCCAGGGGTAACCCAGAACCAGTGGGTTCTGGGCGGAGGAAAAGACGAAAAAACGGGTAATCTCGTGGTGATTACCTGAAATAATAAGATGAATAGGTTCGGTGATATAAGAGATTGAGGCTACCTCTTGACCGTTAAGGGAGACCACTCTTAATGGACGGGGCAACAACTCGCACTTAAGACCGACCTGTTTCGCTAGCTCGGCGTCCATGAGGTTCTGCTCTGCTCCTGAATCCACTAAAGCTTTGACAGAAACCCCCCTCCCATGAAACATTAATCGAATCTGTAAAAAGCAGGAAGCAGGTTTTGGAATGGTGAGCGCCGAATCACCGCTCGTCAGCGCGCCCACTCTTACTGAACGAGCAGAGGTGTTCTGGTCCCTGCAGAAATGACCCCTCTCACCACAGTAAAGGCACTCACCTGCCGCCATCCGCCGCCGTCGTTCGGAAACAGACAGTCTGCCCCGTCCGAGCTGAATGGGTTCCTCCTGCACTTGCAACTGGGTTTCTGCGGGAGAAACAGCACAGGCAGGTGAGTTGGTGGGCCGGCGAGGTTGGCGGGGAACCATCCTGTCATGCTCCTCCTTATGGTCCTGTAAACGGTTATCAATCTTGATAACCAGGGCGATGAGAGGTTCCAAGGTGGCTGGTAACTCCAGCGAGATTAGTCTGTCTTTTAATTCCTCGGACAGTCCCTCCACGAAAGCGTCCGTGAGCGCAGTAGTGTCCCATCCACTAGTGGAGGCCAAGGTCCGGAACTCTATGGCATAGTCAGCTGCCCTTCTGTCCCGCTGGCTTAATCTCATAAGCGCACGAGCTGCCTCTCTGCCTGGCTTGGTATAATGGAAAACCTGCTGGAAAGCCTCCAGGAAAGCTGAGAGAGATGCGCAGGTAGGGGCTCCACGCTGCCATTCGGCGGTAGCCCATGCTCCGGCTCTGCCGGTAAGGTGAGAAATAATGAAGGCCACCTTGGCGTGTTCCGTAGGATAGTGAGGAGCCTGTAACTGGAAGTGGAGCTCACACTGGGTAATAAAGGCCCGGCAGTCCCCGGAAAACCTCTCTGGGCGGGCTAGCTGTGCAGCAGGAGCGACAGGAACTCCATCCAAGGTCCCCTGGACCGGCATGGAAGGCGATGGGCGTGGCGAGGGGAAAGACGGTGGATGTTGGACCCGCTCCGCCAGTTGTTCGAAACGCTCACCCAACGCGGCAAATTGTCGCTCCTGACGGCTTGACATCTCCAGCAACCCTTGACGAAGACAAGCAACCTGCTCCTCTTGCTGGCGGAATAGTGCCCGTAACGTCTCCGCGTCTGCTGTGTCCATGTTAAGGTCGGATGGTAATGTCAGGGTTGACGTGTGAACACAGATGCAGACGACACTCGTAAATACAAAGTCTCTCGTTTAATTGAGAAAGGTTCACAAGAAACTGAACACAAACTCATGAAGGTACAAAAGACCATCCGACAACCAGTGCAGGGGAGACGAAGACTTATAACAGGAGGAGGGGATGAGGTAAATGGAAACAGGTGTGCCAATAAGGAGAGAGAGAACACAGGAAGTAACAACCGGCAACAAAATAAAACAGGAAGTGGAACCCAACAAAAAAACAAAACAAATGTCCTGGGTCCATAACCCCACAACTTGAGCCCTTCTGTGACACATTGATTTATATCCCAAATAAAACCTGCACTTTAATGCACTTGCATGTGCCCACGTTGTCAGGGAGCCACTGGAATTACGTTTGTTTGGTTTTTTTACTCCCTCTAGCATTTTTTTTTTAAATCAAGACATGTATTTCATTTCACTTTTGTCCATTCAATCAATAAAGTTTCTGATCATTTCTCATACATATTTAATCATGTCATATGCTTTTTTTGCAGTGAAAGAAAGCAAATAATTGATGGTGTTTTAGCAAACCATTAATAACTTGATTTTCCAAAATGGTAAAGAAAAGAACAAATTCAGATTTCCCAGAGCTCATGTAGATAAATATTGCAGCCAGCTTATGAATATGCAATAGGAGTCCTTGGTAAAGGTTTGATGTGTCTTGTCTAAGGTTTGGAAAGCTTTGCTACTAAGGGCTAAAATTCTTTGCAAAATTCATATATTTGTAGACAATAATTTTCCTTTGTCAAAGTGATGCATGGAAAATGCATGGAAAAGCTGCATGCCATATTCCCCAGCACCTGACACAGGTCTTGTTTGGCTAGGCGACGTCTGAGCTGGCATTACATGTGTTTCGATATCTCTCATTGGTCATGTTGTACACAACAGTGTCGAGGGTTGCTCATTACGATATTTTTATATATATATATATATATCCAGGAGGTATAATATACAGGTATAGGTACTTACAATATATAAAACACACATATTTGTTTGTGATTTTGTCTGTTTGTAACATGTTTGGTATTGAGTTATGAAATCACTTAGGTTGTCACTCTTCCTCACGTTTGCCAAGAAATTTTGTGAACAACCTTGACCCAGAATCCATTCTATGTGCTGAAGAAGTGATGTACCAGGCATTGGATGAATTAAGAATGAAGTAGACTGCTGCCTTTCACTCTTGGAAGTATCTGGGGTCATGATCCAGTGAGTCTTCCAGTAATGTGAGCAGTTCCCAACAATCTCTGTCCTCTGAAGAAGACTCCAAGAAGGTCACATGAGGTGCATCTTAAATCTATGTAGTTTTTGCTGAAAAGTATTTTTTTAATCCTCAGTTATGTATTTTTCTATTTATAGACCCATGAGTAAAACACTTTTTCTGCAATGTAGTAAACTGCTCACACAGTTTTGCTTATATATTGACATGGTGTTTTAGTCGGAGCAAAACAGTAAACATATTCACCACAATGAATAAACTCTAATAGTGGACAGTACGCACAAGTGTGCCAGTGTGAAGTCAACTACACACAAGAATTATTATTCATGAAGCTTGTACAATTTCAATGACTCCCTTTGTATTTAGAATGGTATTAAGTTTAAACTCTGAAAATGCCACAGACAGCAGGAAAAAATAATCAAGCATAATTTCTTAAATATTTACAGTTGAGTCGGAAGCAAATCATTTCTACCTGCTTTGGGTCATTATCGATACAGCTGTTACAAAGCATGTATCCAATTGATCAAACTATAGGAAAATGAACTCCAAATTGCTCACATTGCATCTGTCTTAGCAGTTGTTCAGGTAAGTATGACGTACTAACCTTGGCAGTTCTTCTAACCTTGGCAGTTCTTCCAGGTTTAATGTTTGCTTGTTTTCTTGGGAATTTCCTTTTGTCATCATCATGCAAGCATGCCT
The DNA here is from genome assembly GCA_036245035.1 of Adrianichthys oophorus. Classification (NCBI taxonomy): domain Eukaryota; kingdom Metazoa; phylum Chordata; class Actinopteri; order Beloniformes; family Adrianichthyidae; genus Adrianichthys; species Adrianichthys oophorus. Next base: position 22,277,319 of record BSAI01000072.1, on the reverse strand, counting down.
TTTTCTGCCTTAATTTACATCCAAAGTGTGCAGACAGCTTATTTTGTCAGACTGAATCAAGCCTTTGTATTTAAACGGCATCACTTATTGCACTTGTGGCCAATATGTATTTCCTCCTTTATTATAGCCTTGTGGATACCACCACATGGCTACAATACTGGTGACTGATTCTCACACAGGAAGTGAGAAACGTTGGCAAAAAGAAAGGAAGAGGACTTTTTTTTTGCATGTGTTACAAACAAATGGTTTCAAGCAGAATGTGTGACCGTGAAAGAGCAAATCAGCAGGATTGTCATCAGTTGGAGCAGCATTAGAGCGGCTGATGCAAAGAAAGCTAAACAAACAGATAAAGATAGCTGGATCTGCACTAGTAATGGGATATGAATCTCATACCACAGTTTTGCAAAAGATTATCTTGCACAAAGTGCACATGATACTGGACAACATTGCATACCTGCTGCAAAATAGTTTTGATTAAAAAAAAAAAAAAAAAGAAAAAAACTTGGTCCAGGTCCTTTTCAACACAAACTGCAAAATAAGGTCATTCCCACTTATAGCAATTGTAATGCATGCCTCTTTTCATTGACCTTGTAGTTTTTTGTACTTTTGCTGTTTGTGTAGACCAGAAGTCTGTAATGTTTTTTATTAAGAAGTAGTTACATACAGACTCTGGTTGTACCAGAAACCACTGACAGAAGGAGAATGCAACTCGAGTAAAAAGTTATCTTTAACTGAATAATGAAATCAACGTATGCAGTTGACAGATCAGTGGACATTTATCTGACAGAGGTTACTTTATCTGTCTACTTTGATTTTTCACTCATATACACACTCACATAATATGTTCACGTGGCTTTAATATTCATCACTCATAGTGTGAAAATATGTTTTTCTCCCTGATGAATATGTCTTGGTAAAAAAAAAGCTGCTCCTGTTTTTTAGTCATTTTGTTTGGAATTATCTTTGTAAACTGATAATATGGGACATCATAACTGATGTCCCATACATTGTTATTTTTTTTTCAACAGATAAATGTAGAACCTGAAAACATATAGAAATCATTCCTACTGATGAATCAGTAAATTTTCTTTGTCTTCCTGACTTTGTTTAAATGCAATAAGACCCTTTTGTTTAAATGTGTGCCTAGATAAATCCACTTAACAGTATGTTCCACCACTTTTGAGGTTCTGTATTAAACAAAATTTTAAAAAATAAAGATTTTTTTTTCTTTATTGTCAGCAGTTTTAGTGATAAAAATTATACTGATGCTATGAAAATGAACAATAATTATGTTGTTAAAAAGTAAATATTAAAAAAATATATTTTTTGTAACCTTAAAACAAAGAAAAAAAGTATTTTAAATTCAAAAAATAATTTATTCAACTGTTTATCCATGTATGTATGCACGCAGAATGGCAGACAGGGCTTTAATTAACTTTTTACAATTACAAGCCAATGTGGCCAGTAGCTTCTGAAGCATCTGACTAATGTTTTCTGTGGAAAATGTATCTGGATACTTTTGAAAAAAACATTAGTTATTCACTCAAATTTCAATAAATGTTTTTATTGATCTAATTATAGTTAACATTCCATTCAAATTTCTCATTTCTATCTGCTGAGTATTTTTTGTCTGAGCAATAAAAAATACATATTTGTAAATTCTTGTCCCTAATTGTTTTAGATACATGTTCTTTAATAAATTAAATATATATATGGTGGTGGTGGCTCCGCTGCCAAACACTGGCGTCAAACTTCCATCAGAGGCAATGTGGGGTTCAGTGTCTTGCCCAAGGACACTCCGACACATGGGTGAGCAAGGCGGGAATTGAACCTGCAATTCTTTGATCAGAGGCCGACTGCCCTTTCCACTGCACCACGGCCGTCCCTAATTAAATAAAGTTGTTAAGTTAAGTAATTAAGTTGTACTTCTTAATCCATAAATCCACCCATCTTCAAAATCTGCTGTATCCCTTTTGGGGTCCCAGTCTGTCTGTTGCAAGGTCTCACACACACATTCATGCCTAGGGGCAATTTAGAGACATCAATTGCCCTATGCAGTCTGTTTTTGGACTGCAGGAATTTGTGGAGAAAACCCACAAATGCGTGGGGGAACATGGAAACTTCACACAGAAGAAATCCTGTTGGAATTTGAACAATCAGGATTTTTTTTTTCTTTAATGGCCATCAGGGTGGATTCTTATTTTACCTCGTTCAGGCCAATTTTAAACAAGACGAAGTGGCCTTGGAAAATGGATGGGTGGATATTTAAAATTTAAAGTCAAAGTATTTCTATCTGTTTCAAGGAACTACTGCATGTCACTCTCTTCCTTTGCCTATTTTTTTCAAATATATATTTAATAATGTGTGAAAAATCTTTAAACACATTATTTTCATCTGTTTGATGTGTGTGCTTTTCTTTTTCTCCCTCCCACTTCTTCCCATATTAACAGTCCTTCATTCAATCTAGCTATCTATGCAGTGAGCTACTCCTGAGGGAACGCAGGGTGCCTCCACACCTTGTGCTTTCAAAGTTAAAAATAGTTCTCTCCAGCAAACGAAAAGGTTATCCAATTAAAAGTAATTGCCAGAGAAGAGGATTGGATGCACTGTTCTTCCCTGAAAATAAATATATAAACAACACAAACAAGATGCCTGTGGTGGATGTTGGTGCATTATTTAGTGGGATGTCCCGTTCATCTACACTCCTTCCATCCTTTCCTGTCCTTCTTTTTCCACATTTTAGCATACAAATTAACACATCAAAAGATTTCCTGCCTCCTAATTCACAGATGGAACCAGTTTAAAAGAAGAAAGATTTTTGTCAGGTCCTTTAAAAACAGTAAATAAAGAAAAAAAAATCATTTAAAAAGGAAAAAAATGTCGCTGGATACATCTGCAGAACAATGTAACTGAGTAAAACAGCCGTATCAAGTATTTTTTTTACCTGCATGTAATCAATGCAGGAGTTATCCCAGACCCATGATCTTACCCTTCTCTGTGTGTTTTTTTAAATTTATTTTTATTTTTTTGTCACTGGTCACGTGATCATGCCACTCAACTTTAAGTGATATATTGACACAATTGTAAATTTACTCTTTAAGTTTTCAAGCTCAATTTTTGAAAGAAATCAGTAAGATGGCTGCCTGATTTACCAGCATTTTTGTCAATAATTGTTTTGCAAAACTAAATAATAAGTTGCATTAATGCTATACACTAATAGTTATGAATGACAAAAATGCAGCACGTGACTTCAGTCCACAGTTGACCTTTTTTTTTTTAACATTTCCCCCATTACTCTATTATAAAGTCTGTTTGTCAGTCCAGCTCACAATAACAGGACCTGTCTTCCTTTATGGTTTCACCCCATGGTGTCAAATGATTTGATGTTTTCGTTTTTAGCTGAAAACCTACTTTAAAAAAAAAAAAAAAAGTTTGGGTATAAGGTGCCCCATTAAGCAGCCCCGTCTATTTTCATGTTCTGCAATCACAAGGGTTCCGAAATGAAGAACCACTCCAATGAAAATCATGTTTTTGGTGTTTTTTACATGATCTTGTGGCATTTTTTTCATAATGGTGAAAATGTATACACACAGACACGCTCACACCCACATATATATATATATATATATAAATATATAAATGCCATCCTCAAGTTTGAATCACTGTAAAAAGTTGTCCCTCCTATTTTAAGTTTATAGAAGATTGTTTACAGCCATCAAACTCATTGTTTTGAAAATTAACTCCTTTTAAATAGGGACTCTTAATGAATTTCTATGAATAAGAAACAATAAACAGCAACACTTTGATTAAATCTTATATTTTAGTTACCTTGGTAACTGTAATTCCACAAATAAACACATTGCAGACGAAATGTCAGAGATAGACCTGACGCTTCCATGCAACCTGATTCATTTAATTTGTCTAGTTAAGCTGCATTTTCCAAACCCACACAATCAAACAGTAAGGGTTGTTGTTAGGGTTGTTGCAGACAACAAAACAATAACAGGTTACTATAAACATTTGATTAAGATTGTTTACTTACTCAAAGGTTGACCGGTGTCTTCCACAGAAATTTCCTCTTTAAGTTTATGGCCAAAGCCGCTGCAAATGTCCGGTGATTTCTCAATTTTTTACTGCTGTTTACAACAAAACCTTCTGCTTTTCCCTCGTAGACAAAATGATTGACAGTCAGACAAAACCAAACACAAACGCCATCATCCAATCGGCGATCTCCTGAAGTACCTACCCTTTGCGGTTTGCTTTTGGTTTTCATTTTCCCAAATGTCATTTTGTTCCACGACTTTTTTTTTTATTTTTAAGTTTCAGTTTTGAAATTGTGGTTGTGAGTTCCCAAATGTAACATTGTTTTCTCACTATTTGTTTTACTTTTCAAAATCATTGTTGTGATCTTTGAAATCTTTCATGTAATTTGTTTTGCAAAAAAAAAAATTGGTTTCTGGAATTTTGTTTTGATTTGTAAAATGTAATGTTATTTGTATTTTTTTGTTTTGGTTTTTACATTTTCGTTGTGATCTTTAAAATGTTTAATTTCATTATATTTTTTAAAAAAGTTTTCTTTTGTTTGTTTTGATTTCTGGGATTTGGTTTTGATTTCTAAAATGTAATTTTATTTTTAAATATTTTTTTTTACTTTTTTAATTGTCGTTGTGATTTTTAAAATGTTTCATTTAATTTTCTTTTCTGAAAAGTTTTTTGTTTATGTATTTCTGGTTTCTGAAGTGTTGTTTTGATTTCTAAAATTTAATTTTGTTTTTTATATTATTTGTTTTGCTTTTCTAATTGTCGTTGTTATATTTAAATTGTTTTGTGTCAAGTGATTTGTGAATGTGATTTGCACTTCAGGGCCACCGTACTATTGAAATCATGATGCACGCCAAACAAATCTGAGAATGTCACAGAAAGAAGACAGGAGCTTGGACAAAGTAAAAGATGCAAAGGAAGAGAAGACTGGTCAAAGCCCCACAACCACAAAAAACAAACAGAAACAACGTTCACTGAGAATGACAACAAGCTAAGGTGAGAAAGAAAGATAAGAAAACAAAAAATAGAAATGTCATTCTTTGTCCAGTGTTGCAAAAACTAAATCAGAGTTTTTCCCTCCGGATTTCCTTTCTTTTCTTGTCTTTATTCGTCTTGTTTTTTGCCTACCTGTCTTAGTTTTTCTCAATTTTGCTTCTTTACGCTTCATTCATACCTCTGTGGTCTTTCGCTCTGTTTCTCACACATTTCACAAGCCATCTTTCAAGTTCCCTCATACTTATTTACACCCCACCCACCAATGAATTTTACTCGCTTTCACTCTTTAACCCTGCTTTCAGCTGGGTTACTTGTCTTCCTTTTGCTTTTACATATTCTACACTCAATGTCAGTCATCTCTGAGCCACTTCATTTTCTCATTTCTGCTGTGTCCCCACTGCTTTTAGCCTGTTGCATTATTCAGATGTATTTTTTTGGTCATGTCTCCCTCTTTGTCAGGCACAGATTTCCATAGGATACCACATGCAGCGAACTGGGGGGGCAGCCCAAATCTGCCATTTACCCCGATTTGCTGTCAAGGATGTGAGTGATGCCAACTCAGAATGATGGACTAGTGCTAATAAAGTGGAGAGGGCATTCGAAAGGTAGTTTATTGATAGGGTCATGGAGTCAGAGGACAACTTGCCTTTGCCACTCTCCATCAGGTGTCTTTCAGTTTAACACCGGTAGATGGTAAATGGCAGTGGCTTAAAGGATATAGATGTAAGTAAATCTGCAGAGACACTACTTTCACATGAGGCAAATAACCATGCATAGCACGCTGTTTTTTTTTTTACTCAAACAAGGCATTGAATCAATATACTTTTCATAGCTCGCCATTGTGAGGGGATAAAGTTACAGCACTTGTTTTTTTTTTTTGTTTTTTTTTTTAAAGAAGGTGTTTTTGTTGCTCATCTAACACATCAACAAAATGGTCAGGACCTGCAGAGATCCTAGATGGACCTTGGTGAAGGCTGGGAAAAGGAGAAATCACAGGGCTGACCATTTGGGAGAAAGAGACCAACATAGAATTTCCATTGCCATTTCATATGTGTTAGAGGTGTGAAAAAACGGAACTATTTTTTACCAAACATGAAATCACAGTTCATTTCAAACCCAGCATCACACCGCAACAGAAACGGGTCACCCCTGAAACATAACACATCTTTGAAAGAGAGAACACATAGCTTAAAACATAAGTCAACCAAGGAGCTCTAGTTCCAGTGTTTACATTCTTTCAAGTACGGTAACTTTTAAACTGTATTTGCAATTAATGCAATTCCAGCAGGTTCTGACGTGGAGAAGACCATCCTTGTGCTGATATGCAACACTTCGCAGTAGTGAGGTGTTTACCCAATCGATGTAAATCAGCTGATTCTGTCGCAAAAAAAGTGGCTTTGTGCTGTTATTTGACACTTCCATACCGGCACAAAGCCAGTATGAAAAGTCCCTTTTCTCTGCGTCAGAATTAACTGATTCACAGTGATTGTGTGAACTGTAAAATACTTACAGTATGTCAAAGAGTGAGTGTTATTCACGCATCTAAGTGTGTGACAACTCTTGACACTTTAACTTTGACTTGAAGTATTTACTAAACTTATTATAAATAAACCTTAAACATGTATGTAAACATGTATAGTTGCATGCCAATGAAATGGGAAGACAAGAGGTGACACGAAATGACGTGTCAGACTGTTGACAGATCACCATCTACTGTTGCTGCATATAAAGTAACTGTACTCTGGCACAAATTTCAGTTGAATATTTTGTAGTGCAGCAAAATTAGGCAAGAAATTATTTCTCAGTTGCATTAGAGGAACCACACAGGTCAGACTGCATCAAAAAATTCCAAAACATCCTTAAGGACACATTCAACCCCAGACACTAGTAGAACTGCTGCTGTCAAGTCGACAATACAGACAAATTAAATTGCGCACAAAAACCTAAAAACTGTTCTATCCCACTGACATGATTGCACTTTCCTGATGATCCCATTTTCATAGTCAGTTTCCATGTATCTGATTACTCCCAGTTGTGTGATTTTTTTTTTTTTTTTGTGGGGTTGAAAAAGGGCTCACTGTTGGGTCCAGGAGATCCTGAGTACTGAAACTGAATGGAAAATTGTAGTCTACCTAAAAAATATGGATACTCCACATGGACACTTGTGCATACATTGCTACTTCATCACCATAGTAGCAGCTTCAGAAAAATTGCCAACAGCTTAGCTCCCAGCACCCTGGATGGGACTCAATAGCTTCCAGGGCAAGTGAATGTTTATGTATGTGCGTTTGAGTATGTGGCTTTAGCCATATGTGATGTCAGGCTATTTCATTTTATAAGTGCAATGACACACAACTGAGAAAAATGAGAGAGGAAAAAGTATAAAATATAGCGATAAAGAATGAACTTTTACCTTCTATTTTAAGATTTCTGAGCCTGTTTTTGGAGAAAGACCAAAAACACCTAGTTGTATATACATAGATACTCAACTGATTAAAATGGTTATTCAGTATTTACCCTTTTATGAAAATGCTTTTTTAAAATTTATTTATTTTTTACAATTTGAGTAATTTTGTTTACATTTTTGCCGGCAATGCTGGGATTTATATGGCCTACAACAGTTTTATATTTCTAAAGAAGGCATTTGTAATTTAGACAAACTCATGGATATAACTTTGCTCACTCTAATCTCACTGATGGCAGCTTTGTCATTTTATTTTTGCACTCTTAGGAGAGCTTTATTAGGTTACAGCCAACTTAAATCAAACAGCCCGTGTTCCTTTAGCTTCCATTTTTAACATTTAAGAAACACAATGACCAGAAATGTGTCCATAGATATTTAATTTAGCCACACTGGCAGTTTTTACATTGTTTTTGTGTCAGATCAACCTGCTGTGAAATTTTAAGAATCCCAAACAGCTTTATAATCAAAAGTCTTCTCTGACATGCAAAACCTTTTTTTTTTTTATAACTGTAACTATATAACTGTATATATATATATATTTGGATGTTTTTTTTTATCTCAAATGTTAAGTGGTTATAGCTGATGTGTGAAATTTCTGCTGCAAGCTTAATGAATAAATATTCATAGTAGCAACTCAGTGCATAAAAATACGTGTAAAACAAAATCCATTCAGGCACAACCCAACATTTCAGTTTCCTATTTATGCAGGATGCTTTAGTTGTTTTCCTCCCACATGCGACTGCAGCCTCACATTATCCCTTCAGTGGGATAAAGTGCTTGCAAAGCTGAACACATTTGGACTGCATGTGCAACAATCACCATGATGCCCCATGCTTAATGCACATGATCGATTTGTCACCATGTGTTGCCAGTGAATGTTCTGTAACTGTGACATTTTTGGTTTGACAACATAAAAATAAAACCAACAGCTTCGCATTTTTAGAGTATAAGTGGATAAACATATGCTCACATTTTTGGTCACATCAGTGTATGCATACAAACATCAGTTTGTCAGCCTACAGCATTTCAATTCTTTATTTAAGTAGTATTTTATTTCTGTTTTTAACCCTCACAACCATGTGTCTAACTACTATATATGAAATGATTCACACCATCTATGTGGACAAGCACAAGTTACTATAAAACTGTTATGTGCATTCAGAGTCATATGAGGTCTCCCCTCCTTCCTAGATCCACATCAGTTTGCCTACTGCTCAAACAGGTCTACTGAAGATACGGTAGTCATCACTCTCCACTCTGCTCTGACCCACCTAGAGAAACCGGAGAGCTTGTCAGGATGCTGTTTGTTGACTACAGCTCTGCCTTTAACACAATAACACCAGACATCCTGATTCCCAAGCTAACCAACCTGGGGCTCCCACACCCACCTGCTCATGGATAAAGGACTTCCTCGTCAACCGACCACAACAGGTGAAACTGGGCCCACACCTCTCATCAGCCCCGAACTCTCAGCACCGGCTCCCTCCATGGATGCGTGCTGAGCCCACTTCTATACTCCCTCGACACATCCGACTGCAGTCCCACCCACCCCAGAAACATCATTGTCAAATTCGCCAATGACACAACAGTGGTGGGACTGATAACCAAGGAAAACGAGATTACCTACAGGGATGAAGTCCAGAAACTCGGAAAGTGGAGTGCATTAAATAACCTGACACTAAACACCTCCAAAACCAAGGATCTTATCCTGGACTTCAAGCAAAACAGAGCCGCCCATGCTCCACTGAAGGCTGCACCTTCTATACATCCTGCTGCCTCAACAGAGCCAAAAACATCCTAAAACACACTCACCCCGGTTCCCACCTCTTCGAACTGCTGCATTCTGGTAGACGCTATGGAGCCATAACCAGCAAGGACAAATAGACTCAGGGACAGTTTCTTTCCAAAAGCTTTGACTGCACTGAATGCCAATTTCAAACCACAGATCATCTAACACTTGGACGTTCCACTGCTTCTCTTGCACATTTGTCTGACTTTGCTCTTCTTCTTATGCATCACACTTTGTCAGTGTTCTTACTCGGAATCTAAAGTGTTTTTTTATTTTTTTTATTTTTACTATCTAGCTATTTGTATTGATCGTCCACATTACAGAGAACTGTACCTGAAATCTCATTGTACCAAGGATTATGACAATAAAGGCCTTCTATTCTATTCTATTCTATTCTATTCTATTCTACAATCCTGCACTTATTTTTCTATGAAGATTTGAACTTAGAGAGTTTAAACAAGAGAGACATTTGTGAAAATGGCCATGTCTTTCCTCAGAAAACTGTGTAGAGTGGAGTTTAACATCTATAATTTTAGTTCATGGCTTTCACCATCACCAACTCTTGCAATAAACGAGGGAAGACTGTAGCGGTGAAAAGGTAATGCAGACATATGTCCAGCTGCAGCAGAAGATAAAAGTATTTGACTTTTTATTTTACTTCTTCATTCATTCAGGACGCACTACAGCTGCTCATTTTCATTTATTAAGTAGTGTCGCAAATCCTTTCTTACTTTTTCTCTGTTAAAACTGACATGACTGATCAATACGTGTTTGCGCAGAGCCATCATACAGTCAAAATGTGAGCATGCGCAGAGAGGAAGGGGATGTTACAAAGCTCTTTACCGTTCCACATGCACATGAAGGAGAGATAGAGAGCAACAACGGCAAAAGACATCAACTCAAAAATGTAAAGAAAATTCGTGATCCTGGAAAATAAAAGAAAATCGGGAACCATTTCACTTTTATTGATAATATGGAGGCAGAATTTAGAGTATGAAAGAAAAGAATCTCAAACAGAACCAACTCCACACCTGAACAGACACCTGAGAACAACCTTCTCAGAGCAGATTATTACTGTCACAAGAATCCAGATCAGCTGCACAAACATGAGACATTTGATCTTTTTTTTTCCACACATTTTACTTAGGATTTTATGTTGTGGTTCCCGTGTTTTGTGTTGTTGCACAGTTTGAATAGTAAAAATGTTTTTTGTTTTTATCATTTCTTTTGAACATTTTATCTAGAAGAAAAAATAAAAGCATGTGCAAATTAAACAATTATAAGAATAAAAAACATATTTTTAACATGTTGGTATTCATTTTGTGCAAGTTTACATAGTTTTTGATAATAAATAAATAAAACAGCAAAATGACCTGAAGAGCCGAAAGAATCAAATCGCTAAGAAGAGCCAGAATTGCCATCACTTTTGTGAAGTTAGCTGTTAACTGTGAAATATGTGAGGAGCTGCAGCCCTCCAAAGTCTCAAAGGGACTATTACGGGAGAGGACATCCTTTTATTGGTTTAAATTTCGAAATGTTTTAGTATTTTTTGATTGATCCACTTTTTCTGGGAGCCAACAAACTGACCCCAGCCCCACATCAGAGAAGAAAACAGTTATGTGGCCCTCTCAAGAAAAAGCAGGGGAGCCCTACTGTAGAGAGAGAGAAAAATAGAGGCATGTAAAACTTTACTGAAAAAACTTGAGAAACAGACTAGGATAGGTGAACCGCAATATAGCTAGAGACCACGGTATAGCAGCAGCTGATTAAAGTGGTTGAAAACAGCTCATCCTCACATTTTTATACCTCACCATAAAAACAACCAGTACATCCAAATATTCCTGGCATCAGAAGACAGGAGAGTTTCATTAAAGCCAAAAAGCAGGTCACAGTTTTTAACCCTTTAACACAAGTGATGTCACATGTGACACCTAAAAAAACACATGCTCTTTGACATACCGTTACTCTTTGACCGTTTGTGCAATTAACACAAATCAGCCGATTCTGATGCAGAGGAAAAACTTTTCATATCCACTTTGCAACAATATGCAACATGAAATGTTGCACATCAGTACAAGGCTACATTTCTCCGCGTCAGGTTCAGCTGGAGTTATATTAACTGCATAAATGGTTGAAGAGTTTCGGTAGTTGAAATAATGTAAACACTGGAGCAGAACCTCCGATGTTAAAGGGTTAAACTATATGAATTAAAAATTTAATGATCTTAACTAACCATTCAAAATGTGCCACTAGTTTATGTAGTGGATGAAGCCATGTTCACCTGCCTATCATTTAGTTGATAATAATAATGCTTAATGCTTGAAGTGAATTGCAAGTATAAAAAACATTGGCTTCTTGCCTCTAAAATGTCATCAATCAAGTATTGTTCCCTATGAGTGGTTGTAGCTATTAGACAAGCTAATTTTTTTTAATGCCAAGTGTCATCTAAATTGTGTTAATTCAATACTGATGGGATGTGCTTTTTGTATAGGTGCCTGAATCCCTGATTTATTTATTTATTTTGACAAGTTTTTATTAGTTAACAAATCTACCTCACAAAGTTTACATTTTTACTGTTGTTCAGATAATATGATGCAAAGTCGCTTATCTAGCTGAGCCCAGTCATCCTGTCAGGGATGTGATCATTACAAAATGTATTAATGCTTGATATTTTCTTACTTATCCATTTAGTTAATTAGCTTTATACATTTTCCTTTTTTGATAGTAGTGAAACATAATTACTTCTCTGTATATCCTGTGGATTTGCTTAAATTCACAACCTGTCTTTTCTTTCAAATTACCTTTTTGATTTTCTATTGACTTTCAGAGACTCTCTTGTTCTAATTGTCTTCTTCCTTTGGCTCTTCTCCTCATCCTCAGCTGTCTCCAGCATTATGCTAACACTTTGAAAGCTGCCTCCAGCTGTGCTGAGTAATCCTTCTGTGGAGCTGCACTCCCTTAATGTGTTGGCTTTAAAGATTTCTCCAAAATCGATATAAATCTGTGGTGATGTGACGACTGCAGCCACTAATGTTAAACCTGCATCTCGCATAATGGGATATGTGCCCCCAGCACATATATTTCTTTGGTTCTTGGAGTGAAGAAACGTTTTCAAACACTTGGGTTTAGAATGATGTATTTGTTCATTTAAATCGAGTGCTTTTCATTCGCTAATAAATGCAGCAGCAGGCCATTTGTGGCCTACAGGTGGCGTTGTAACACAGAACAATATACATAGACCTGTGAAGTTAGAGAGAAAATTATTGCGACGAGAAGATATTTGATGCTTAAAATAAAATAAAAGGACACAATTAAAAAAACACACCTGATACACCTGTACTTTTTTGGATTGTGTAATAGGAATGTCAAAATGTTTGAGGTGGAAAAGCAGATTCTGTACACACAATTTATTTTATTTTATTTTATTTATAGACCGTAAACAAGCTGAAAAGTTTTTTTTTTTTTTTTGGAATGGAACAGAGAAAATACTTTTTTAGGTCGCTTGCTCTCTCAGTTAATGTGCTAAAAATGTTAAGACCTTCATCTAGATTAGTTTACGTTCACACATGACCCCTTGTAGTGAACTGAATTGGCTGAATAATATCCTGGAATTCCAACAGCTGCTCATTAGGGGGCAGTAAACAAATAATAACTGGGAAGCTAGCCAGTTTTTACCTACAAGATACACTAGACAACTTTTTTGATACCCCTTGTTAGTACCGGGTTCGACCCCTTTGGCCTTCAGAACTGCCTTAAATCTTTGTGGCATAGATTAAACAAGGTACTGGAAACATTCTTCAGAGAGTTTAGTCCATGTTGAGATGATAACATCACGCAGTTCGCTGCAGATTTGTTGTCTGCACATCTACAATGCCAATCTCCTGTTCCACCACATCCCAAAGATGCTCTATTTAGTTGAGATCTGGTGACTGGAGGCCATTTGAGTCCAGTGAACTCATTGTCATGTTCAAGAAACTAGTCTGAGATCATGCCAGCTTTATGACTTTGCCCTGAAGATAGGAACACTATGGTCATGAAGGGATAGACAATACTCAATACTTTACTTTACTTTACTTTACTCAATACAATACTTTGAACAATGCTTAACTGGGACTAGGGGCCTAAAGTGTGCCAAGAAAATATCCCCACACTATCACAACACCACAAACAACCTGAGTCACTGATACAAGGTTGATCCATGCTTGCATGTTGTTGACACCAAATTCTGACCCCACCATCTGAATGTCGCAGCAGAAATGGAGGCTCATCACACCAGGTAGCATTTTTCCAATCTTCCATTGTCCAATTTTGGTGAGCCTATGCCAATTGTAGCCACTGTTTCCTGTTCTTTGCTAACAGGACTGGCACCCTCTGTGGTCTTCTGCTGCTGTCGTTCATCTGCTTCAAGGTTGGCTGTGTTGTACATTCAGACATGCTCTTCTGCAAATATCGGTTGTAACTGGTGGTTGTTTAAGTTACTGTAGCCTTTCTATCATCTGGAACCAGTCTGGCCATTCTCCTCTGACCTCTGGCATCAACAAGGCATTTCCGCCCACAGAGCTGCCACTCACTGGATAGTTTCTCTTTTTTTATACCATTCTCTGTAAACCCTAGAGATGGTTGTGTGTGAAAATTCCAATAGATCAGCAGTTTCTGAAATACTCAGACCATCCCGTTTGGGACCAACAACCATGACATGTTCAAAGTCACTTAAATCTCCTTTCTTTGCCATTCTGATGCTCAGTTTGAACTGCAGCAGATCCTCTTGACCATGTCTACATGCCTAAATGTATTGAGTTGCTGCCAAGCGATTATGGCTAATTATCTTAGTCCCATATCCTAGTTTGTAAAATTCATTTTTTTGTACCCTTTTATGCTTTATCTTGGTGGAAGCTACGTTTGTGGAAAGAAAAGACACCATTAACAATAGTGGAGATAATTTAGTGGAGATAATGAAGCTACATCTGATTAGTACTGGCTATTAAAGATGGGTCTAATCACTAATTAATGACAAATTGATCTTAACTTAAAAAAAAATGATAGTAAAAAATCAAATCCGTTTACTGTTTTTGAGGTATTTTTTTGTTAGTTGTAATTGTCTGTTTTAGACATGTTTGTTTGATTTTCTAGAGTAACTTTTCTAGTAACTTGGTTGCATGTAAATGGAGTTGATATACATTTCTCGATGTAAAAGCATTCTCTCAGCTTTAAAATCTTCTATTTGGAACACAAATAGACTAAGTGCACATTGACTATGTGCATTACCTGCAGAGAAGCCAGATTTTGGGCTGCACGGTGGCGCAGTGGTTAGCGCTCCTGCCTCACAGCAAGAAGGTTCCTGGTTCAAGTCCTGGCTGGGGGACCTTTCTGTGTGGAGTTTGCATGTTCTCCCCGTGCATGCATGGGTTTTCTCCGGGTACTCCGGCTTCCTCCCACCGTCCAAAAACATGCTTCATAGGTTAATTGGTCACTCTAAATTGTCCCTAGGTGTGAATGTGAGTGTGCATGGGTGTGTGATTGTGGCCCCTGCGACAGACTGGCGACCAGTCCAGGGGTGTACCCTGCCTTCGCCCTTGAGTAGCCGGGTTAGGCTCCGGCAACCCCGTGACCCCGAAAGGGATAAAGCGGATTGGAAAATGAATGAATGAAGCCAGATTTTGAATACGCACTTTACTTGAGCTGCCATTACCCATCCACAACCATTGACTTTTTATTGTTCTAATGACTATCCCATACTTGTAAAATTATCTTTTTAAGTGGAAGGAAAGGTGCTTTGAGGTACCCCCCATTTCACAACACTTATCCTTACTGATCAAAACAGGCAGCATTCAGAATATAACTGTGTTTACAAAACCCCTGTTTGTTGCTAACAAGAAAGAGTCATATGTAAAATGGACCATCTTCATCCCAGTACCTAGCTGTACTCAAATCCGGAGTGTGGCAACCTAAATATCCAAACTAAGCGGATGTATCTTAAATTGTAGCAAAATTAGAATTTGTTGCCACTGGCGGGTTTGTTTGCACTGAGGTATGATTCTTTGGACAGCTTCCTCCCGTAAGCTTGTAACATCTTCATAGCAGATGCATAAATCAAACTAGTGAACTATGGTTCACCTATGAACTGACTCTGGTGTAATTCTCTTGAATGTGAATGCTTCTCTGACTTTCAGTGAACCAAATAACAATAGGGATGCACAGTGGGGATTGAAAGTTTGGGCACCCCAGGTAAAATGTTATATTATTGTGCTTAAAGAACCCACGGAATGATATAAAAATCTTCTAATGGCATCTTTTTAATATGTCAAAAAATTTGGCTTTATTTCCACCATTTTCCATTCCATCAGACTTGTTTATATGATGGTGAACTTCAAACGTTGAATTTTGTGGTGAGGATGTAGAAGAGACTCTTCTGATGACTCTTCCATGAAGACCACATTTGTACAAGTATCTCTTGACAGTAGAACTATGTACCACAACTCCAGAGTCTGCAGGTCTTTTTGGAGAGATGGTGCAGTCAAACGTGGGTTTTGACTTGTTTTTCTCACAATCCTGTGAGCTGCTCTGTCTGAGATTTTTCTTGGTCTTCCAGATCTCGCTTTAACTTCCACTGTTCCTGTTGACTGTCATTTCTTAATGACTTAATGACTTAGATTACATTAAATCTTTAAGATTGAAATCACCTTGTCTTTGCAAACAATGATTGTAAACAATCCATGACACTGTCATGTCTCAGATTTGCTGCACAGCTGCAGAGTGCCCAATCTTTTGCCAATGCTATTATTTTAGTTTTCTGTTAGTTTGAAAGGCTAAATGATGGAAATAAAGCAAATTTTTTGACATTTTACTTTTGATACCCCGCCGCAAACCAACAGCTTGTCATTCCAAAGCTTCCCCAGACAGCAGAGATCACAGAAAGGACAACTTGGCGTCTTCCATGGGATAAAGATAATTTGTTGATGGAGGTAAAGTTGACACTGCATCAGGAAAACCGTTGCATTGTTCGGACTTTCTGGTAAACTCATTCAGTAGCGAAAGATGTGGGCCGGACCCAAAACTGAATGCGGTGACAGAGTCTCCGGTTTCGTATTACATGATGATGGTAATAATATACCCTTTATTGATCCTAAGGGAAATTGGTTTGTGGCAGGGCAACACATACAAAGCCCCGTTGCCCAGTGGAGGGGAGCAGCCACGCAGATCTGGCGGCGCTAATCGCCCAGAAAAGACACATCAGGGACTACAGGAATTATGTCAAAATTCAAGCATCTGTGTCGCAGTACAATGGCATCAATTAAAGTACAAGCAAAAATACATTAACATATAAGCACATTGATTTCACAAAGAAAAAAGGTTCACACAAACAAACTCAATCACATGTCATGTCCTGATGTCAGTGACATGAAAATATAATTAGATAAATAAAACAAAGAAATGGCGCAGTGGTTAGCGCTCCTGCCTCACCGCAAGAAGGTTCCCGGTTCAAGTCCTGGCTGGGGGACCTTTCTGTGTGGAGTTTGCATGTTCTCCCCGTGCATGCGTGGGTTTTCTCCGGGTACTCCGGCTTCCTCCCACCGTCCAAAAACATGCTTCACAGGTTAATTGGTCACTCTCAATTGTCCCTAGGTGTGGATGTGAGTGTGTATGGGTGTGTGATTGTGGCCCCTGCGACAGACTGGCGACCAGTCCAGGGGTGTACCCTGCCTTCGCCCATGAGTAGCCGGGTTAGGCTCCGGCAACCCCGTGACCCCGAAAGGGATAAAGCGGATTGGAAAATGAATGAATGAAAAACAAAGAAAAAAAATATTTCAACCAGCAAACAGTATTACATGCATCAGTGTCACATATTACAGGAAGCAACTTTAGTTGTTAGTCTGGTTGTTATTCTGGTTTGGTTGCAGGTGAAAATTTAATGTCAGTGTCATCATACTAGTATAAACAAAAGTTATGGCAGCATTTCTCCTACCAGCAATTCAAATGTTATCAGTGGGACTTAAATAATGTAGTTACAATAACATATCTCATTAAATTTTAAGTATATTTGTGGGCATAGATAACTTCTCTGTTCCGATAAAGCCCCTATCTTGGTTGTTAGTTGTTCTATTCTTTTAGATTTCAGGTATTTTGCTATTTCATCACAACTGATTTAATGGGTTACTACACTTTGTGGAGAATAATTTTAAATTTGATCAGAAACTGATCCTCTGAAGCAGAAAGCATCTGAAACCTAAAAGACGGGAGCCTCTGGGGACTAGAATATACATTTCCTTACGTTGCTAAAGTTGAATCCTCAACCAAAAATGATATTTTGTAACAGAACATTTTGCTTTTTTTCTTCAGGATCAACAAGTAGAAACAGAGAAAAATAAGAGGAAAAAATGAAAAGGTCACAAAATACTGCAGATTTCTTCATCAAGAAGCAAAGGATAGAAGGAGAAAACAGGGAGGGAAGGACTGAGCAGCAGCCATCAGGGTCCACAGTGAGTTCTGTGTAAATGTGTGAGAGTGGAAGAAGAGTGAGGAAGTGATGTTTCTAATGGAAATAATAAGGTTCTAAATGAATACATTGACATGTTACTACTACTGTATATCTTCCTGCTGTAGACCCACAAGTCTCCAATAGACGAAAGGTTTAACAGGTGTTCTTTATACCAGTCTCCAATAGTGACCAGACTCTTTTAAAACACCCAGTGGACACAGCGATTGCCAAGACATGCTCATTCAATTTAGCATTTAAACTTTGTGCCGTGGCATGCACCAAAGAACATTCTGGTGATGAATCTGCACCACATTTGGGGCTCACCACATTGAGCAAAGACGGAAACATGCGCGTCTGGAGGAAAATGATTGACATGAAAGCAAAGAGGATTTTTGATACGGAGATTGATGATGCTTCACAGAGAAAATAAATGTTTCCAGCCAATGCTAATCAGAACATTATGCAATGTTCTCATAATTTCAATGAATCCTTAAATGTTCATCTGATGTTGTTGTCTGCATTTTATGACCGACTTTCACCGCAAAATGAACCCAATATCCATCACCATTCTGTCTGAGATGGAATAAAAGCCTGTCTCTTATAAACGCTGGGCCTGCAGACATATTTTTGGATCAAACGTCGGGGCTACCAGTGAAAGTTATACAGTAATCTAGTTTTTTAACTTGTGTAACTGTGAAAAAGTGTAGTATTTCACATAATGTAAATATTGTTAAATGTTACATAAACTCTGTTGAATGTTAATCACAAACTGTGATTGAACAAAGCTTTTTGTTCCTTCAATGCCAATAGAGAATCTTGAAACTCTGCCCTCTTGTGGTTAAAACCTCATTACAATGAGGGTGAAAGCATACAGCGGTCAATGGGCTCCAGGAGTCTAAAGAAAAAACAAGTAACTGTTTGAAGCAATGACAAAGACGATGGAAACGAAATGAATTATGAAGCTATAAGTTTATATAGAATATTGTTTTCTTTTGTTTATTCCTGTCTTTTCTTCCAACTTAGTAAAATGCCGGTATCTTTACAGTTTTTTCTTCTGACAGGGTGTAAACCTCCACAGCTCCCCTCTTCAGCACCACTTGCTCACATTTTGAGTCTCTTGTAACATTTCCTCTCTCTGTATGTCTTCAGGCACGCCGTCTTGCTGCTTGATGAGGCCAGTCCTTCCATGGTGATGAGACCGACAGAGGGTGATTAAAGCGCCACTTCATCTGGTAGGAAAACTGACCTCAATCAGAACTTCTCCAGCAAGAAGACATTCCCCTTTACTTCGTCTCCTTCCGTCCATTTCCACTCTCAGCACATTGTCTGACTCTCATCCACTATTCTTTTACACTTCGTGACCCAATCCTTCTCCATGTCAGTGCTCCCCATCTTGCCTTTATCTTACCTGGTTCTAGTCTTCCTAATCTACTTTTAGAGATTACTCTAAATGTATCATTATTGCCATGCCTTATGTAGAAATTCATTTTCTGTCTGATAAGCTCAGAAAAGTGGTAAATTCATTGTTTTTTTTTTGTGTAGAAACAAAAAATGTGACTTCCAACATTGCTACATGTGAACAATTCACATATTACTGTACATTACATTTCTAACACTGATTGGAAGTCACCCTTTACTTGTCAGAGAGCGTATGTGGGGTGCATGTGTGAATTGAAAAATGGCAGCAATCAAAGTGTGTCCTTTATAAATGTCAGTTAGGAAATGTGAGTTGCGATGGAAACATTTAACCACAAACTGAATTAAAGATTTTCACTGTTTAACCTGACAATTACAACCATGTACCATGTGTCAGCATTTGCCACGTGAGATGCAAATGATCCATATGTCTACAAGCGTATGACATCAGAAGTGTGCAAATACATACTTGGTTCCTTCTGTCTCCAATCAAGTCATTTTCAAGTTTTCTCTGTATGCCACTGTTGCCTATTTCTGTTTTGACCACATACTTGGTTGTGCGGAACAAGTTAAATGGACTTACTGCTTGGATTACAGACTTTTCCTCAACTCAATACCCAGAAAACTTTCCTCCACGGCCCCATCAGCAAAGCAAAGATTCAAGTCCTGCCAACCAAGTTCATTAATAAGTCTCTAGTAGTGACCTGCCATGTCCTGAATTGATTCTAGGTTGTCCATATCTATAGCGTTCTGGCACTACAACAATAGTAAATAAATAGTTTTAGTCACACATGCTGAATATGCTGCTTCATCGTCTTGGTCTCTGAGACTTGAGGACCCTGACTTGTGGGAGTCCCATATTTTATAAATACCTTGCAACATGGTCTTTCTAATCTTGAATTGATCAGTGTGAGGGAAAAGTCAGATCCAGATAAGAGGACTTTGTTCTCCCTTAAAGAAGACTTTGACGTTATGAGGTAAGTCTAGGAAAAATTAATCAATCTGAGTTTGAACTCCAAAGAATTGCCTGAAAGGATGCCAAAACATGAACTTGGACTGAAGCAAATTTAGGGTCAGGAACCCAGTTGGCAACATGAGCTTGAGTAAAGCGTGGTCCAGGGGTGGAATTTGGTCAGCAATGTGAGCTTGACTTGGTCATCTAATGTGGCCGGACCAAGAAGGTAAATCATCAAAAATTAGAGGTGAAGTGGAAACACCAAAGACAATATTTTCAGGTTTAAAAGGGAGAGGAGAACGAGCTTGAATGCGAAGACAGTGGAGACACTGGACGGACAAACTGTGATGAGTGAAGGCTACGTGGTTGGGGAGCATGTCTTCTGCTTGTCCTTTACTATAATTAAATGTAATCTCCAAAGAGAGAATATTAATTCCCTACGTAAACTTAAATGTAACTAAACTTATTTTTTATTTATTTATTTATTTATTTTTTTACTACACTTCATCCCATTTAATTAACTGAAAGCCACAGTGTGCAAAGATCACATTATTTTATAACATTCAGGCAGGAAAAATGGTGGCACTCATGCATGCAGGATGATATGTGTCATTGTGTATAGGATCAGGAATAATGAATTACTTAGCCACCAGAGGCTTTTAATTAGCTCAGCTGATCCGGAAGTGATGCAATCATCTCAGCCCCGTTTTCAGTGATATTTAAATCCTTTTCTGCATGGACGGTCTGGGCAATTGGCAAATCTTGACTCTGTGCTGACTCTGGTTTGGATTTAATGCGTAAGGAGTGTTTGTGTGAGTGTCTGCAGCTGTGCCCTTTGATAAGTTTTTTTGAATGTGAGCGTTTCTGACCATCCTTTAGTGCTTAATATGTGGTCTTCTGGAGGGAATCCATTTTTCTCATCAGAGCTTTATCCTAAAAGGAAATCTTTCACAGCCGGCTTCAACTTGTAAATAACCTTGCACTTCCCTCCACTTTAGCTTCTAATTAACAGCTCTGTTTGGTACTAATGCCAATGAACGAACACAATGAGAACAATGAATTGTTCTTTAAACTTGAGAAAGAATTGAACTTGTATTTTTTTTAATTTTTACCTTACTTTTGCTTTTCTAATTATATTGACATCCTAACAGCTTCCTCCATCTAACCCTGTTTCTGCATCCTTTACTTTAATACCAGCTTAATTCATGTCTTGGTTAACAGGTTGGATTCGCATATTTGGTTTGGCAAATATTTTACGTCGGATGCCCTTCCTGACTGTCAGGAGTCAGCGCTCTGTCTCCCACTCAGGCGGGAGCCAAATCCCAAGTACTGACAGCACTCAATCTCCCATCAACCCCAGCACACAGTGTCTGAATGTCCCACCTGACTCTCATCTGCTAATCAGCCACAGGACACTTAAGCACTGCTCAGAGCCATGCTAAGTTTGAAGTATTGTTTGTGCCTTTCTGCTTGCATACCAAGCATCGTCTTTCGCTCTGATTCTTTGCTGCCTACCCTTGACTTGACTCTGACCCTGATTTAGTTTTGTGGACTTTTAGTCTGCTTTTGCCCCTGTCTGAGCCAACAAACCTGCTACATTTGTGACACTGATCTATCCCTTTGTATTTATCTGTGCTTGGGACAGACACAATGAGACCCTAGCTTGGGTACCCTCGTGGCTACATTTAACATCTTCCTATTAAAATGATTCTAATTTTAATTAGAATTATTAGAATTCTAGAATTTAATTAAACAACTTTCAATTAGAAAATTAGAATTCTAATTTCAAATCTAAAAATGTAAAGCCTTTTTTTTAAATGCAATGTTTGGCCTACACATACACAAAAAAATTTGTAACTATCACAGCTTTTAAAGAACTGAGTGTTTCAAAAGTTGATATAGTTAAAAAAAAAAAAAAGGAACAAGCTTTTTGGAGGGCAAAAAAATATTTTGAGTTTTATTTGAAAATACAGTAATTATTTTAAAAATAAAAAAATGTTTCAATATGTTACATAATCTTTTTTACCTTAAAGATTAATCTTGATGGACTTTAATGCATAGATAAGTTACTTTACACTTTAAATACTTTTAAATTCAGACAACAGACTTCCACTCAATGGTAAAAGGAAGATCCACGAAAACAGACAGCACTGTAACATCAATGATCAGCTCCTGCAGAAAGAAATGCAGAGAGGAAAGACATGGCTTAGTGAGTGTGTTTATTCAAAATAGATGCAATATTTAGGTTTATTTCTGTTAAGTTCCATGGAATCATGTGAGAGATGTTGAATTTTAACACGCACAAATGAATGAACAAAACATTTGATGGCACAAAAACTCTGTTCTTCTTTATGTCTCAAACATTGTGTTGAGCTCATGAAAGAATAAACTGTCTACCCTGACCGTATTTAAATCCTACAACCCCAGCTGCTTACTCTTTTTCAAGTTGTCATCCTTGCAGGCAGCATTTTAGGAGATAAATGAATTGTCTTATGCTTTAAAAACATTTATTGTGATGCACATGCTATATCATCTTTCCCCTCATGTAATCCGTCTTGCTTTCTTTGTCTTTCTGCACAGTTTAGTTCTGATCGTTTTATTTTTCTCTTTCTGTTCCATCTTTTCTGTCCCTCTTCCTAGGAAAAAGGAACACACTGCTGTCGTTTCATTATTCCCAGCTCGGCATTGTGTTTCTAACGCATCCTCCTTCTGTCATTCTGATTTTCATCTGCAGTGGTTGGCCTTTTTTCTGTTTCTCTATTTCCATTTTCTGAAACATCCACAACAATCAACAACTGTGGCATTTTTAACCTCCAACTCTACAAGAAATAGTTGTAGTAGCTTTCAAGTTCACCGAGTACACAACCGTCGAAGGAATATTTCACAAAAGGTCAAAGGAGCGAGCTTTACTGTACTGCAGTGCACTTTATTTTTTATTCCCATTTGATCTTTAGCTTTCTCTGTCTCGCCATCTTTTTTACTAGTAGCTGTTTGAGTCTGTGTTTGCATTATTTGAACCAAAGTGCTCTGCTGTTTTTTTCCTTGACTCCCATCATGTTTTATGTTTTTTTTCTGGTAAGTTTGACTCTTCACCATCAGTAGTTAAGCTCATTTGTAATATTCTAATACCCCACCCCCCCACCCCCCTACTTTGTTAGGTTAGTTCGTGCATAAAAGTTGCTTTAAGTGCTCATGATGCAAATACATATCTAAAGTACGCTTCCTTCCAGTAAAATTTATATGAGGTTTTATGTTCTTGCTGACCAATTGAAACATTATTACAAATTTGGTGTTCAGTTTCTTGTCCCAGGGTATATTAGAATGCAAACTGGGGAAACCAGAGATCACATTTCTGATTTTCCAGCTGGCAGATGACTGCTATCCACCAGTTTTAACTGCCTGTTCTTGAGTAAGTACTTGGAAACACATTTTTTTTTCTCTGTTTGCTGCAAAAATTAGCATTGGAAAGTAACACGATTTTGGCAAAACAACAAGCTTATTGTTGCTAACGTTGACAAACTGCAGGCTTGCAGGGAAATGCGTACAAAACGTGAGAACCTTCTTTTGTTTTTTTATTCAGAACTGGCATTGAAACAAATCACTCAACTTGAGTACAGGACTGTCCTGTTCAGATAGAAAAAAAAAAAAAAAAAAACTGCTCAAGAAGCTGTAACAGCCATGCACAAAACCAGTTTTACAGTGGTTAGAGTAGCTACAGATGCAAAGTTTACACCTACTATCAAAACTTCAGGTCATGCCTTTTATTAGTCAAAATGATCAGCAGTTATCCATGTTTTCTGCCTTCTTTAGAAAGGTCTTCTAAACTGTTTTATTACTTTTTTTTGTTTCTCTAAAGGAAACTTTAAAGAAACAGTTTCCTTTATTAAGTTTAAGTCTTTTATTAAGTTTCATTATGACTTATACATTTGATTAGCAGGAACGCTGGGGTATAAAAGTCCTTAAACTCCACTGACCTGAGTGTAGATGTTCTGCTGTGGAATCACTTGATGAATTTTCCCAGTGGAGTCTGTCAGAGTCACCTCAGAGATCTTATCAGCGCCTGTGCCCCAGACCTTCACTGAACCCAGAGTCAGACGATCTTCAGGGCTCAGACCATTGTGGACGACTTTATTGGTCAACGTGTTCTAGGAGAAAAAGCAGAATAGTTGCAACTATTAAACATAAAAATGACTTGCTTCATTTCTTTACTAAAATGCACATTTTTTTTTGTCACAGCAGAATAGCTATTTTTTTTAGCAAATGTAATCTATTTTTTTTTTTTTGGTGATGAGAATGTCTTTCAAATGTGTAGATTTCATTTTCCATCGCTTTGGGTCCACAATAATCAGAATTTTCTTTTTTCAGTCTGTACTTGCCTCGGCATGCAAACGGCAGACACACGCCAGCAGTCATATGCTACAGATTCATAAACATAAGCTATTGAAACCCTTGAAGAAAATGGAAAAGACATGAAGATTCTGGAGCACAAACAAAAGCACACAGACACACAACTGTATGTACACATACTCCATCCAAAATGGCATATGATGTGCTAATCTGCCAGGCAGTAATTGCTTCATTGGACAACCTATCCTCATCTTCTCACATCTGTCAGTTCACACACAAGTACAGATGCACAAACTGAGCACATCACATGCACTGGAGCTCTTTTCCTCTGTTGCTCTCCTCTTCTTTGACTGCCAGACTCTGTGTCTGTTTTATGGTTGTGTGAAATTGCTTTGGATTGAGCCTGATGGTAGGCAGAGGACAGCCACAGATGTTTGGCCACAGTAACTGTATGATGTAAATGTGTGCACACAAATGCGAGGGTGTAAATGTGTGATTGTGTTCTTGTGTGTGTGCGCAATTCTTTGCAAAACACAAATCACTGTAATTTTAGTCCCATTACTGCAGGGGACAGTTTCTGACATGCTCAAGTAAAATTTGTTACTAATAAAAAATTGTTTTAAACAAACTTTGCTTTTTTCAATATATCATACATAATACATCCCTTAGTGGTGCTATAGCTGCTTCTGTTTACTGTGGAACTAAATAAGGTGGAGAACTTTAGATATTTAGGGTCAACAGTCCAGAACAACAGATACTGTAGGGATGGAAAGGGAAGTGTGCAAGCAAGTTGGGGCAGGTGAAGGAAAGTTTCAGGTGTGATGTTTGACTAAGAGTGTCAGCAAGAATGAAAGGAAAGTGAAGAAGACTGTTGTTGGTTTAGAGGCTCGGAGAATGAGACAGGAGGCAGAGCTGCGGGTAGCAGAGAGGAAGATTTTGAGATTCTCTTTAGGAGTGATGAGGGCTGATACAATCAGGAATGAATCTATCAGAGCAACAGCTCATGTTTAGATATTTGGACTGAGATGAGGAGGGACAATGATGATGTTGGTAAAAGGATGCTGAGGTTGGAGCTATCAGGAAAAAAGGAAAGACAAAAGCGGAGGTTTGTGAATATTGAGAAGGAGGACATTGGTGTGAGTGAGGAAGATGCGTAGGAGAGGGTTAGACAGTTAGACTTAAGAAGGGTTAGATTTTTTTTTTTCTTTAGGAATGGGTTAGACGAAGGCGGATGATTCTCCCTGAAGGGAGCAGCCAAAAGGCAAAGAAGATCTTT
Source organism: Adrianichthys oophorus (assembly GCA_036245035.1). Lineage (NCBI taxonomy): Eukaryota > Metazoa > Chordata > Actinopteri > Beloniformes > Adrianichthyidae > Adrianichthys > Adrianichthys oophorus. The sequence continues at coordinate 22,251,559 of BSAI01000072.1, read as the reverse complement.
TAATCATGATAGAAGAGCAGCAGCATGTCCCAGAGACTCTCAATAAGGTTGAAGTCCGGACAGTCTAGTGGCCAATTGTGTGAAAATAATGTGTCATGCTCTCTGAACTACCCTTCAACATTCTGAGCACAATGAGTTCAAAAATTGTTAATCAAGAATATGTCTTGACCATGACAAAAAGAAGAAGAAGAAAAAAAAAGTCAGCACTTTCATGTTCAGTGTGTTTTGCAGTTAATCCCAAAGGCTATCATGTTCACATTTACACTTGAAAACCTTTTGCAATAATAAGTGTGGCTTTTTTAATATGCTAATGTTTGAAAAAAAATGCGCAATATATATCATTTACAAGAAATCTTCCAGTTGTAGCCCATCTCTAATTGACACCGGTCTTCAATAGCCACCGGATCTAACAGGTGTCCGTTACTGTTTCTTTAATAGTGACCGGGTTCCTTCAAGATCTGCCCAACCCTCCCAGGTTGTGCAGTCATGCAGATGCCGGTTGGTTGTGGCATTTGTATTGTAAGCTAGTATAGCGATGGCCAAGAAATGCTCATTTGATTTGGTGTTCAAGCTTTGTGCCGTGGCATACTCCAAAGAACATTCCGTTGAAGAATCTGCACATTTTTAGGGTGGATCCTAAACGTATTTGAGAATGGCGCAAGCAGATGGATGATATTAAGAAGAGGACTGCAGAAAAAAAGGATGAACCAAATGATTGCCTTAAGTGAGGTACAAAGATGGCTAATGCAGTGTATCGCGAACAAGTTCTTGAATGAATGTTACTGCAGTTAATAAAGTCTGACTGATTAACTTATCTTTTACTTTTTTCTCTCACCTAAAAAAACAAGTTTGATGTGCTCTATATATGACAAAAGTTAGAAAATGGATCATTCACTGATGGTGTGCATTATAATTTGATGTGGCCTAAAGTGCAGAAAATAGGACACACAAAGTAAGTTGTAATTTATCTTATTGTTAAAGTTAATTGTAAGCTTTTTTGCTGTTTTTATCCTTTTACTGAAATAAGAGTAAATAATTGTTGGCTTGTGAACTCACCGATGTTGTGGAAAAGGTTGCATAGAGGTACTTCTTCTGCTCCACCGTGTCTAAAAAGGAGGAAATAACAGTTAACGATAGCTTGGCTCAGTATAGCACTTTACTTTCTGAAGAATTAAATAAATGACCAAAAAAAAAAGTGAAAATCAGTGACAGGATATATAATAATTTCTCCCTTAAGTTTGTTCATGGCTGATCTGAGTGCAAAAATGATGAGAAGCAATAAAAGTGTGAAACAAATGGGAATGACGGTGAACTGCATGAAATAATCAACTGGCTGCAAGAAAGATTGAACATTTCTAACAGATGAGCGAGGGAGTAATGGCTTTTTCACTGGTTTGAAACCAAGAGGTGTGGAATAAAAGAGACAAGTCACAAAAAATGAAAAAAATATGAAACAGAAAAGACATTAGCAAGCTTTGTGGTAGACACAGAAATGTATGCAAGAGGGAATAGCAGAAAAAAGAAACCTGATGGAGCACATATCTCCAGGCAGCTACACGGGGGATTACTCTAACAGTTTATGTCACCGACTCTCCATGCATTCCTTCATTCATTCTTTATCTCTCTCTTTTTGTTCAAACAGAAACAGTCCATTCACAGAGGAGTGCCTCTTCTAAAAAAAAAAAAAAAACACTTTAGGGACCAAATCCGTGTGAATAGAAGAACAGGCAGAAAAAAGTGCAAAGACACTTTTTGTTCAGTTTACCTGAGAAAAGATAAATAAAATTTAAAAAAAAAATACTAAAACATTTTTTTTTAAAAAAAGCTTGTAGCTGTGAGGTAGAGCATACAACAGCAGCCCACAAGCTCCCTGCTCCACTCCATTCTGATGTATCCACTTTTGCTTGAACGTCTTTGTTTTCCTCATCCGAAGTAGCATTTAGCTCAGAACTGTATAGCTGGATAGTGTCAGTATTGCTCGCCATTTTTGTTGCACGCGTACATTTAGGTCAGGGTTGTGAGGGGCTGTAAGCTAGCAGGAGAGAGTGTAAACAAAGGGATGATAGGAAGTGAGGTCAGGCTTGCCCTGCTAAAACATTTCTGCCCACAATTCGGAAATAAAGTTCTATTGAATTACTGCCGCTCTGCAGAAACTATTTCCTAGAAAGCGACAAAGGTCTTTGGATTTTAGCTAAAAATGGCATACTCTTAATTAAAAGACCACAGAGAACGCTTTGAAAATAGATCAAAAGCTGATCGGAGTGGAACTTGAAGCCTTGTTTTTTTTTTTTTTCAAACACATTAACAGCATCTTTAAAACATTGCAAAAAAGTACAATGTAATATTTCCTTGCATTGAGTAATTTTGTATGCTTCTTTATTTGTTACCTTTTGTTTTTTTTTTTCCAAAATGAAGTGATGTGGAAAAGCAATCAAGTCTATTACTGAGAAACCAGTTTTTCATATTAGGCTTAGAGCACATGGAGAGTCAGGTAGCAAAACGTGTAGCTTTTTCTCAAATTGGTTTAAATACGCAATATTTTGTGTCTTCTGAGTGCGAGTAAAAGAGCTTACATAGTTGTGCCATGACACATGATGAAAGAATGGGTGTCACAGTTGAAGAGTGACCTTTCACTCACCTATTCCTTCTCCATCGTCCCAGAAGAATGATCCTTCAGCGGTTCCACTGTCACTCAAGGCAACAATCAGTCCTAAAGGATTCTTTCGGCTGAAGCAGAAGGGACGGGGAGAGTTAGAGCGGAATGCTGAAGGACAGCATCTACTTCTGCCCTGCTGCTGAGAGCACATAAATTAACATCCTTGCTGGAAGGATCCACCTGATCACACTGCTGCAGGATGTGCCACTGTCTCACTCTCTCAGTCTCACAGTGCCTCTTTCAACCCTCAACTATGATCACAGGTGACATTCGTTTTAATCAGGAGGGTCTCTGAAGGGCCGCCTCCCCACTATTTGTTGGGTTTAATACATCAGCATCAATGACATAATAATTGTTGCGGAGGACTTGTGTGCTTTCTAAATGACAGTTATGATTAACCAGATGTAAATCAATTTTTTACCGACTGGTTATTATTTTAGGAACAACAACTTGAGGATTCTCCTAACTGCCTTAAACATAGTAATTTAAACTGCTTAAGGCCTTAAAGGGTTATGGATTAGTTTGGTTAGGCAATAATGCCATGTTAAGGCCCAGCAGTGATGTGTCAACCAAAACTGGATCAGATGAAAGAAAAGTTTTCTGGTTTTTTTTGTATCATTCTCATCAGCTGCAATACTTGTTGCCACATCACAAAGAGCAAGCAAGCACTTACCTCAATTTTGTATTGCTCTCTGGTTTCTGCCAGGGCAAAATGTAGCCCCCTCTGACGTGCAGGTTGATATGCTCAAGGGGTGTAGACATGGTTAACCATTTGCCACGGACCCCAGTATCTTGAGCCTAGAAAATTCAGGAAACAATTGTTAAAGTATGATCACACAATGCGTTTATGTGGCCAATTATGAGTACTCATTTCGTTAGTTTAAAGCAGAAACACTCATTTTAGTCTTTTTCACTAGAAATGTAGGCAAAATTGTCTTGCTTAAGGTTCACTAAGGTCATATATTTGGGGTATATACACAAAATACTTTGCAGAAAGTCAGCTAAATTATGGTCTTCACTTTTAACTACAGCCTTCTAATATATCATCAATTTATTTGTTTTGTCAACAAAGTATACTTTTATATTATTTTGACTAGTTTTTCTACCATTCTTTAGAATTGTCCCTTTGAGCATTGGTTAACAGATATCTGCATGTTTTAGATGGAGAATTGTCTGCCTACATGTTTATGCTCAGGAGTTGGCAGCATATCTCTCAAATTGAGTAAGTGTGACATGTGCTGCGCTGGAACATCTGAGTCTTTAGATGCAACCAACGACAGTTAGTTTTGGATGGTTTTCTGACGATTACTTACAGTGTGGTAGTTATACCAGCGTGCAACTGGAAGGTAGCCATTGACCTCTATTTGTCCCTGTCATCAAAAAAGAGTAAGTGAGGTATGGGGGCAGTTTCTTATGAGCTGCATAACAAGTTTTGTATACTTAATGGAAAAATAAATAAATAAATTGACTGCAGTATTCGTATGGTAGAGCACACCTCGTCTAGAGCAGGGCTGATAAGTAGGGCAGGTCCCCAGAGGAACTGTCTGTGGATGTCCCATGTAGTTTTTTCATCTGTAAACCTGTGACAAAAGCATAGAGCAGCTATTAGCCTTAGCTGAAAACTTGGGCCACTGATACTCCTTCCGTGGATCCTGCACACGTGCTCACTTATAAAAAAAAGTTGGCCAAATGAGAGAAAAAAAGATTTTGCGCATAGCTAAATGCCTTGATAAGCGCAGAAAGTGTGTTGTGTATTGGTGCTTACTCATGTAACACTGGTCTGACAACGGTGCTTCCTTGGGTATGAGCTTCAAACATTAATGTGTACAGGTAGGGCAACAAAGTGTAACGGATGTTCAAGACGTTCTTGGATGCAGTAGCAAATCTATCATCCCAGGCGACAGGGTCTTGTCTCTAAAATGAAAAAAAGGAAACACAAATAGTTCAGAAAAGCTAAAAAAAAAAGTCAATGTTAATAGAACTGACATATGCATGCCATTCCAAATATATGTGCATTCATACATGAAAGATTATGAAGATTTTGTGCCCACAGTGTGTCGACGCCATATGCTCCCTTTTTTGTTGCTGCGTAAGGGTTTGGGTTTAAAGACTCGTGTGTAGGTAAATGAATGTGTTGTGCATGTGAGTTTCTATGCTGCCAGTATTTTTATGTCGAGAAATTAAAAAGAATTTGAAGCATTCGCAAAAACTTTCAAAGTGAGCTATAAAGCAATACAGAGATTTTCTTCCCAGCTGCAGTTCAGCTGGATCATATTTGATCTTGGTTATTAACTGTGGCGCAGTGGTTACTCAGTTGATGCCTAACAGTAAATCACTGCATTCTGGAATTCTATTATTTTATGATTTAAAAAGTTTACTAAGTTATGGCTTTATGGTTGTTTCCTTTTTATGTAAGAGCCTCACAAGACTAATGACTGAGAAATGACCATAGATGCCTTGTATTTAATAAGGAATTGACTTCCAACTGTTCTATTAAAACAGCTGTGAAAAATGCCCCCATACATGAATTGCAATTCTTGGAATTCACCCAGCACAGTTCTGCTGCTTTATCAAAACTCAAATCAAAGTTTGTCTTGGTGTCTTCTTTCTTTTTTAATTCAGAGAAAGATTTTCAGCCTTATCCAGTGTGATGCAACTTCCAAGTTCACTGCATCAGTACTGACCACCTCAGTGGCCTAGTAGTAGAGTGTCTACCTGAGACATTGTAGGTTCAAACCCAGTCAGGTCATACCAAGGACTTTAACCCTTTAACACCAAATTTTTAGCTGTGGTGTTGACACTCTTCGGACTAAAGTAACTCTTCAACCGTTTACGCAATTAACATAACCCCAGCAGGTTCTGAAGAGGAGAAAAGCAGCCTGATATGCAACACTTTACTGTGGTGAAGTGTTCACGCAATCAAAGTAAATCTGCTGATTCTGTCGTGCAAAAGCATCTTTGCGCTGTTAGGCAAAACTTTACATCTGTAAATTGTTGTATATTGCTAAAGTTTTGCCTAATGAAGCAAAACCAATGTACAAAGCTTGTCAGAATCAACTGATTCACGATGACCTAAACGTTCGAAGAGTTACAGAATGTTAAAGAGAGTGTTATTTAATTGTTGCTGGCAACATCTTCCTTGTTAATGACTTAAACGTCTTCTTGCCTGACGCTCAGCCTCCTGGCATTAGGGGTTATGCCAATAAATGGTTCCCAACTGTGACTGCAGCCCTCTCCTAATGATCAGTCCAATGCAGATGCTTCATAAACTGTTGACATGTTAACCCTTTAACGAGAGCTAAGTAACACGCTCCCTTCAAACTACAGCAACGAATGCAATACCAATGGATTGTGACACAGAGAAAAGTGGCACCAATATGCAACACTTTACATTAGTAAAGTAGTAAACGTAAAGTGTTGCATATCCGCTTCTCATATAAATACTTCACTACTGTAAAGTGTTGCATATAAGCTCAAATATCTACTTCAGAATCCTGGAATTTGGTTATTGCATAATTGGCTTAAGAGTTATAGTAGTTCAAAGAATGTCAACGATGGGGCTAAAGCTCTGGTGTTTTAGAGTTAACTAGAAATACAATTTTAAATATCTTCCTACAGCTTCATGTAAAACGACATCTCATGTCTAATAAAGGTTAAATAGCATATGTACAGTATTTGAAGTGTTTAAATTACACATTTCATGTCTCCTCCACCTTTTACTCACATTTATGACAATTTCTGTTGTTGTGTTTATATTGCAAAGCCCAGATCAGCAGGGAAAATATCTTTTGCACTGTAATATGATGACCCAGATAAATACCAAAATGCACAACTCTAATATGGCTCCGCAGCTGAAACAGGGGATGAGAGGGAGACCTACCTGGTTTAATTAATTTTGCTCTGGTCTGACTTTGAAACCAGCAGTATATTGCCAGAGCAGTGGAAAGATGTGGAGGTCAACAGTGACGGTTGTCTGAGGGCAAAGAGGCGCTGGGCGAGATGAGGTGAAGCGAATGACTCTGCAGAAAATTTCTTTTTTTTTTTTCTCTGATAACCTTGTGCAATATTCAGCTTTGCAGTTTTTGCAGTACATTTTGTTGCTTTTTTATGAACACAGTTGTGTGTAAATGTTTAAACACTACAGCTTATATGTTATATCTTCATAGCTTCCGTGTATCCTATGTGTTTTATCTTGCTAAACAGTAAACATGTTGTCTCCTGTCAAATATTTTCACTTCTTTGAGTTTTGTACCTCCTTTGAAGAGTTTATTTTAGCATACTACACTCCTGCCAAATGATGGTTCATTGTTTGTTATCATGATTAGTATTTTTGGCTTCATGCATCCTCAAACAGGCATTAAGAAGTCATTAAATGATCAGGATTAAAGTATGTGTAGCAGATGTTGGGTGGTGTTCAGTATAGTACCCAGATCACCTTGAAAAATTCAATCTTGTCCCCCCTCATGTCATTAAGAAGCACAGGCATGCACCCACATAGATTCACACACACACACACACACACACACACACACACACACACACACACAC
>BSAI01000072.1:22192892-22244345 GCA_036245035.1 Adrianichthys oophorus | reverse complement strand
ACACACACATCAGTGCCCGGTCTTGTATTGCAGACTCCTATGCGGAGAAATTTTGCCTGGTGGGATCGATCTCCGGACGGGCCTTATTGAATTTCTTAGTTGTGTTGCAGCGCTCTTAAAGGTCACCACAAGAGTGAATGCCAGCGACACCACACCGAGATACAGGTCTATCCTTCTCAGAGTGTGTGGGTGCGGATTTACGTCAGGCTCAAAATGCAGAAGAGGTAGCATGGGGAACATGAGAAGGGGGTGAAAATTTCAAAAGAGAGGAAAAAATTGTTGAATGACTATATGTAGTATCGCTTCTAAAATTGTATTCTCCAGAATAGAAAAGGGAAATACTGCAAATACAGTGTGAAGTCACTTACAGGGTTACCCTTGCCGTTGTGGTTGCGTGAGTAAGGATAGAAAGCGCCCAGCTGCATCCAACGAAGGCACATATCATACTCAGCCTTGTTAAAGAAGCCACAAATGTCTGCCCCAGTCTGAAAGAGAGAATAACAGGGACCTAAGTAAGGCTATAAGGTGTGATGTGGTTTGCAAAATTTTCTGACCCAACATAAAAAGCTTATTACAATTTTAAAATGCCGATTTTAAGGTCCTTTGAGGTGTCAGATTAAGGGAAATGAGTAGGTGATAGAAAAAATATATATATGAAGAGAAAAACAAAGAGAAATAAGCGCTGGCAGACAGCACAGTTAAATAAGTTAGATCGCCATTCCTCTCTCAGTTAATTGTTAGGTACTGTGGCTAGAACAAGGTCTTTCAGCTGGGGCGAGGCATGTAATTGCACGCTTCACGTTATATTTCCAGGTGTCCTTTTGATCAGCAGGTCAAGCAAAGAGAAAAGCATCGCTCGAGCAGCTGTAATCCATTTAGAGAGAACAATGTCACATCAAGAAAATTATGTCTTGTCAAAAAACGGATCCGATGTTGATACTTACGTAGGGAATGCCAAACAGGCTGAACTCCATCATACCTGCAGAGTAAACACAAAAAAATGTGACCTTTTTTTCTGTCTGCATAAACCTGACAATAAAGATGATGCTGAAAGACTGTAACAGTAAAAGAAACCCTGTTGTGTGATGTAAATAACATTTACCAATAATAGATTTGTAAAGTTGGTCCCAGCTGGCATTGTTGTCACCCAGCCAATGTCCTGCCCATTTCCCACTGGAGGGGTAGGTGGATCTGGTCACCACAATTCCCCTTTTACCCGTCACATCCAGCAAGGCACTGCATAGAGAGGAAAACCCCAAGGATTTGTTTAAAGTAGATAGCATGGCATAGCTGTCTTTTTAAATAAAGTCATTTTATGCATGTCATTAGCCAGTAAAATACATTTCTCAAAATGGGAAATATTCAAAACCTCAAGGATAAATTGAAACAACACACGTTTCTGTCACTGAGTTCAGGAGATGAGCATCCCCAGGCTTTTCTGTGGTTAACTCCACAGTCTGTTGTGAGAGCAAAATCTCGCTATGGGGACCAATGAACTTTTGCACCGGCAATTATTACCATTAAGATTTGATGAGAACCAGATTTGTGGAAAGGAATGTAACAGTTATCTCTCTCCTAAGGCTTTTTTTTCCCCCGCTTTAAATGCCTCAGCAATGAGAGCTTTGAGTTCTTATTATTTGTGTGGAATTTCAAATGCTGTTCTTCTTTTTCAATGTTTCCAATCATTCTCTAATTTTTGGTAACTTTAGTACATTTTTTTACTGTACCTTAGGTGGCGTTTAATGCAGTAAATCCCCAAAACTCAGCTGAAAACTATTGTAAATACACAAAGGGATGATAAGAAAGCACTTACTCGTAGGTGGGTTTGGTGTGGGACCATCCATACAGGTTGTGCACATCGTAGTGCCTGACTCTCTTTCCATCACTGAGAATTTGTTCACTGTTCATGCAGAGGGTCTTGTGTTTTAAGCCTTCATGCTTGCTCTCCAGTCCTTTAAGATGCAAAAAAAAAAAAAAAAAACAGAATAAGTCTACAGATCCCTTCTGGCATAAAATCTTCACTTTATAGCAACCAAAAAGAGAAATTGGAAAAAGTTTCTCACGTGGCATATATGGAGGAAATTCAAGAAGTTCCTCTCCAAGACATTTCCCTCCCACTGTACCATGGACAAAACTGGCAGGCTCATTCATGTCCTTTAGTTTAAAGAGAAGTGCAGGTTAGGGATCCAATGAGAAACTGAGCAAAGATGTCCCAATATTGCAATTGCATTCTTAAGCATACTTACAATCCAAAGGCCATCAAACTTCATTACATTGGTATAGAAATCCTTGATTTCTTGATGCCACCAGGCTGCTGTTTGTGAGCGGAAGAAGTCTGGAAATGCGGCGTAGGACCTGTAAATCTAAAAAATAAAATTGCTGTAAATGCAAATATCTCACAAACTGATGGATGTCAATCAGCAAATTGATAGGTACATTTATAATGATATACTGTACACCAAGTAAATTTTTAAAAACAGAAATATACCTCTACTTGGGTGTCCCAGTCAAGATTTTCATCCACTGTTATATTTGGGAAATCAGGCCAGACCTGACAAACAAAACAACTCCAAAAAATAAGAAGACCTGTTCTTTCATACACTGTGTCAGGATTTGTGGTCTTACCTTTCCCCACACTATTCCATCACCAAGCTCTTTGGGCCATTTGATGAAGACATCTTGAGCCACTCCTCTCTCAAAAGCAGGATAGGGGTTTGTCTCATTGCCTGAAATGGCCGGATCCTAAAAACAGACCAATAACGGAACTGTCTTTCCTTCAAACTGTCATGTTTTATGTAAAAACAGTTTTGGAATGTTGCTGAGTTGCTTAAACTAAATAATGATTTGATTACCAGAATGAAGATGAATCTCATGCCCTCTGCTCTCATCTGGTCTACCAGTGCTGGAAGTCCTTGAAACTCTGAGTCCAAAACAAAGTCCAGCTGACGCTCCATGTAGTCAATATCTGCATACTGGACATCCTGTAGGAGATACCAGTTATTTAAATTGATGCACACCTGAGAGAATAATGTTCAACTTTTGACAACTTTTAACAAAACATGTTTTCAAACAAAAAAATTCCTTGAACAGAAGTGGAAAGAAATGGTTGTGTGAATCAATTTTATGAATTTGCAAGTTTGGTGTCATTCTTCATAAATGAATATATGAATTTTGTTGAGTACAATTACAGGTACAATTGAAATAAAGTGCTAAAATAGTACATGCATGTGTAACAAAGATCCTTTAAAAAAAGGTTGTATTCTTTCAAGCTTAGGATTTATAAAAATATTGATGGGATACTATGGAATCAATAGAATTCTGTTCTGTGGTATGTAGAGGATGGTGTTTATTTTGCCTTGTTTGGATATGAATCCTCTGAGTTTTTGTGTCAAACAAAATTGTTTTTATTGTATATTTTTAAAGCTTACTTTCGTTTTGAGACAGAAACAGATTTTTTTTAAAAAAAGGTGGAAATCATGCAGCCTACAATGGACTGGACTCACAATGAAATTATAGTTGTCATGGGATTTTAGGTGGATGTACAAAAAGTAATCCAAGTCTACAAGCTACATCCTAATAACCAATGACAAGGTCATATCATCACATATAATGCAGTTAGGGACTGCCTCCAGTAATTACATTGCAAAATCTGGGCAGGCAATATGGTGAATGCAACTCTTCCTGTTGCAGTGACTGCATGAGTCTGTCGCATAGTCTACAGTGGACAGGAAGAAGCTTTCAGATTTGATTTGTTCATACAAGGACAATTAAATCACTTGTTGTTGTGCAAGGGACTATACCTGAATTACAAAAAAATTCTCTGCACTTACTCTGGAATAAACCAGATGTTCATGCATTACAAATAATTTTGGAATTTTCATGTAAATATTACATACTATGCATGGATTATCTTTACCTGGTGAACAGAAAAACTACATTAGTGTCTCTTTTGCATATATCTATGGAGAAATATCTAAGGCAAAGACCTTAACGTTACATTTTAACCTGCTCCTTTAAATATAGAAATCAGTGTTGGGTTTAATACCAAAACTGGAATCTGGCAAACAAAGTTTCTGAGAAAAAAAATGACTGATTGAAATATCACAGTCTTAATTGCGTGGTAAATCCACTGCTTGGGAAGGAACCTTGAAATGAACGATACATGCACTTTCTAAGAACCGTAACACTGTTGTCCAAGACAAGTATGGCAACCAACAATTTTAAAACAGTTACTTAACTTTTTGCAGAATATTAAACATGTTAAATGTGTCAGGAAAATGTCTGGTTGTTGCAGTAACAGGTTAAGCGAAAAAGGAATAATAGAAACAGCTTTGACTGAGAAACAATTTCCTTCACAGTCAGGTCACTTGAAGTCCATAATTACTTTTTTTTCTTTGCAAAATCTGACTTTATAATATCTGGTTAGTTTGACTTATAATGAATGTTTGATTTCTCAAAAGAGAAATGCAGTACTTACATAAGGTATTTCGGCTTTTTTCATGTCAGTATAAAGGTTTTCTATATCTGAGTCATTGGCGTAGCCGTAGCGACAGAGTTGGAACCCAAGGGACCAATAGGCAGGTAAAACAGGTCGTCCAACCAGCTGTTAAGGGAAAAAAAAATAAATAAATGTCAAAGCAACTTAACACACACACACAAAACAAGTTGCTTTGTAGGAAACTGGAGCAGCATCTTTCAGGCATTTGTTTCATTTTCCATGGATGCATGTGTGTTTAGATTGGCTAAATGGGAGAGGGCAATGAAGCGACCAACTCCCAGCTGCTGCAGTCCATCAAGAGAGGCACAGGGCCAGACACACACGTGGAGACGTGCAAAAAAACTGGAATATGAGAGCACTCACACTAGTGTATTCTTGCACAACAGTCTCAGGAGTGGGTCCCAGGACCATGTAGAAATCCAAGATGCCTCCAACAGTCCGGTAAGTTAAGGACGGAGTGGGTTGGAATGTCACATCTGCATACAAATAAAAGATTTGAGTCAATGAAAAGAATCAGTGTCAAAAACAGTTTTGAGAGTTTAGGATTCTGGGCTAAAAACAAACAGAGAGAAAAGTGTATTGTGAGTAGAAAAACAACATGTCAGTGGTAAAATTAAAGCAATAATTAGTGGTGTTGGGAAGCAATCAGATGTCACTGACATGCTGTCTTTTTCTGTGTGCATTTCCTAGTTGGAGGCAATATTGCCCTGCAGGAAGCTCAGTTAAGCAAACAAACTCCAGGAAGTGAGCTAGTTCTTTCGGTGGATGATATAGATAGATAGATTTCAGGGCTGTTTCTCAACATTTTCATCATTTAAATGTTCACTTACACCACAATTTGCGTCACATAGATACATGCAATCAGAAATTTTGATTTATAAACCTTTCACAAATAAACAAAAAATGAAATGGAAAAAAAAAGTGTTGGCACAACAGAGTCTTTAAATAATGTTCTTTTTGTTGTAGGGCTGCAGAACAAAGTTTTCGTCTCAATTTTATCTACTTTTGCCAACTTGCACCATTTAAACCAAGGCTTTTCAATAACTTTTATATAACATATTTATTGTCAAAAAAAGAAAATAAAAAAATAGTATTCCTTTAAATCAGAGATGAGGTTTGAATTATAAATGCTCATTATATGTTTGTATTTCTAAGTGCAGTGCAAAGCTTTCTTTTTAAATTAGCTCCTCTTGAAGTTCAATGCAGGCTTTCATTCAACAAAGAAATATGTTTTCCATAAAGATATGTCACTGCTTCACTTGTGTTAAAGTTTATTGTGAGTTTTGAAAGGACAATAGGTAGCAAGAATGAAATATTTACAGTTTGCTCTTGTACATCACCATCTGTTTGACCATGAACAAAAGTGAATATTCATCCCTGTGTTCTTTTGTTGTGAAAGGGCGTGTACTAGAAGAATATCTGACTGCCTGACTGATCAGCAGCACAGTTTATTAAGTAATTGTGATAATAAGCACATTCAGGGAAGGTTGGCTGGAGCATTTGCATTACTCTGTGCATGTGTGACTCACCCATGGCATTGCTGTTGAGCAGCAGCACACCGTGAGCATCGCCGGTGTTCTCCAGCCCCATGTAGAAGGGATGAACGCCATAGCAATTCATCTTGTACTAATGAGGAAAAACAAACAAATAAAACAAGATGATTGAAACATTGAAGGGCTAGAATGCTGGCTTCTCTGATGCGTAGGGTTTGTATGAGGGATGTTTCCTCTTCAGCACTTTTCTTTCCGCTTGACGGTACATCTTGGATTATGGGTTTGCAGAGAAGACAACTGTCAGATTGAAGTCAGATTTGCGCGCCATCGTTTGGTTCAGTAATTATCCATATAGGAAGCACATATTGCTCCAGCATGAATGAGTAATGATGCTGAGTGATCCTCTTGTAAATATTGAGAGAATACCGCTCTTGTCTTCAGGTTTTAGATTATCATGGAACTAGACAGCAACTGAGGAGGAGCAGATGGAAAGGTGGTGGAGGAGAGGGAATCTGCCTCTTGCAGATGTCGCTATCCTGTGATGATAACTCATGGGCATGTCACATTCTATCAGCCACTTGCACTTCTGATACATGAGAAGCTGTTAAATTGCAATTCAGCGGCTCTGAGAGCTGCCTCTGACTTAATGTCACTTTTGTCTAACCCTTTTTTTCTCCCGTGTTGGTCGTTTGTGGCCCTGCTATGCTGCTTGACGACTCTGGCTTTGGAAGGAAAAAAGGGGCATTTGCTTATCCACAAAAACAGGTGGTTGCATGTGTCAGTGTGTGGCAGTTTTTCTTTTTGCTGCATAAAAAAGAAAAAGCTTCTCCAAGGTAAATTCTAAAATCTAGTTTAACCATGATTGAACATGCAGCAGCATTGATAAGTCGAGGTTTCCACTCTTCCACTTATTGTATTAGTAAAATTTAGCTTTTTTAATGTTAACACACCCACTTTCTTTGAGGGGCACCACACCATTTGAACGGCATGGAGCCGTCCTGACAGCTCAGCATTTATGCTTAAAAATGCTGATGCCAGATCAAAGTCTCATCCTATCTGACACTTAGGAAAAACATGATGACACTCCATAACTGTGGTTCACATCAAAGAGAGCCACATCAAAGTAACACGGAGCGATAAAGACAAGTTTAAAATCTGAAAGCAGCTCATAAGTCACCTTTGCAGTCTCTCTCCGGGGTTTGATGTTAAATATACTCTGTAAAGTGATGCATTCATGCATAATTGATATCAAGCAAACAAACATTTCTTAGAATAGGGAAAGTTGTTTGACATAGAGAGTAATTGACGTCAGTGCAATGTCACAATTGACTTTTTAAAGTTTCAGATTACTGTTAAACAGATTCACATCTGTATGGACAAAAGTGGTCATTTTGGGGGGAAATATGGCAGCAGTCATGCTTTCTATGATACTTTTCAACTATCTGTGTTTCTATTTTAAAATATAAGTTCTGCTTTCACCTTTTTCAGTCTCTGGCACATAGTTTTCTTCCCTCCTTACATCTTCAGCCAAATTCTTTTCAATTCACGTTATTACAACAGGTGCACAATCAATTTTTAGCAAAATTGCTTTAAAGACCCACTGCAATCATCTTTGGATCTATTTTAAAGCATTCCCAGTGGTCTTTTTATGAGGATGACATTTTTGGCCAAAATTTAAAAGAAAAAAAAACTGTGTTGCTTTCTAGAATATAGTTTCTCGAGAACGCAGTAGTTCTTTAAAAAGTCACTTCTTAGTTGTGGGTTGGACAATCCCGCCTCCATCTATTTGTCTGCAAGTGGATGCATCAGGATGAGGCAGAGCAGAGAGCTTGTGGCCCACCCAGTGTATTTTCACAGTAAGAAACAATCTTTTTTCAAACTTCGTTTTTTTTACCTCTGCTTTTGATTTGCAGTGATTTGAAAAAAATCACAAAAAAGATCTTTAAAACATCAAAAACACATTTTTTTATAAGAGTGGCTTTTTAAAAAAAATATTATTTTTTGTTATATGGTATCAATTTTAAGTAAACATCCTGTGTTAAAAATCAGAAGATCTTCTTTTCAATACATTTCCCCATCCATCATTTTTTCCGTCTTTTTTCTTAGCTCCTGTCTCCTCATATTGTAGGAAACCGTCGTTTATTATCACTTTTTATTGCATGTGTCTGATTATTGGTGATTGGAATGGCATTTAACCATACCATGAAGTGATTAGCTCTTCGTTACAAATGAATTTGGTTAACAATTGTGCAGAGTAGATAGTCATGCTATTCATGAATTAATGCAAACAATCAAGATGGGTACCAATTAGTTGGCATTGAGCCTTGTGATCATAAACAGCTGTCGAGCACCAAGAACACTTTGTTTCAGATTATGTGAAGTAGCCAAATCATTTTTGAAGTGTTTATTTCTCTCAATGCACAACAGGAGCTGCATCAGAAAGATGGCATTCTTTGTATACTCTAATACATGCCTTTTTTCATTCTAAACCTCATCTGTTCAGATTGATAATCACTCACTCTTCGCTTCCTCTAACTTTAGAATTTGTTGCTTGCTCTTGATATATTTATTTTCTTTGAATCCTTTGGAAAATGAGGTTTGCCCCTTTGTAAAGGTTAAAACAGTTGCTGTATATTGTGATCAGCATGATAAAACTTTGTGAGGCGGATGAAGGTTTTTACCTCGATTAGCCTGAGCTTATGTATAAAAGCATTGTGCTGCTTTAATAAAAAAAAGTCAGCCTGTTCTTCTTTTAGTATCTTTTACTTGGTATTATCCTTCAAAAAAAAAAACAAAAAACCTTAATTTGATCATACAATCTGTTGGTTTGTACCCAAAATGCTTTGACATTAATAAGTGAAGGAATTAAATGCAATTCTGTGTGATACTCACGCCTGGAGGCTGGTCCTTGGAGAACATACCCCAGGTGTGATAGTTGAGGTCGTGCTTGAAGCTGGTGTGCTCAGTCTCCCCAAACCCATAGACAAACTTAGACGACAGTTTGGTTGATATTTGAATGAACATATTGGAGAAGATAAAGCCTGGCATGGCAGAGTCCCAGCTGGGAAAAGAGAAGGACCAGTAAGAAAAAGAGTATCAAGCAATATTTAACTTTTATGCTACATTCACACCAGGCTCAGCAATGTGTCTTTAAATGACCACTTTTAATGAGAAGTCTGTGTAAATACACGTAAATGTGCCTTTTAGGCTTTTGTGTGCAAAAGTCTTGCATTCATGCGTCACTACACAAGTTTTTAAGTCAGTTTTTGGGCTCTAAGTGAAAAACACACAGCGACTGAACAGATGTCAAAAGTTAAACTAGTTGAACTTTGAGTTTAGTTTGAATTAGATTCCAACTTAGTGGTGATGTATGGGAAGCATCCTTTACCAAACAACGAAGTGCCAACTGCTTGAAAATTGGTTGTTAAGGCAAACTAAATTACTGTGGTATTGTGGTTGTGCCTGGCCTGAATTATATGACATTAAATCTTTCATATGTCAAAATAGAGCTGTGAATAAAAAGGCCTGGAGCAGGGTGTGCGAGATTTGCACCACTTCAACATTTTGCACAGAGACTCTTTCAACTGTGAGTATGTGTGCTAGTATTGGATTTTAAGAGACCTATGTGAACACTGTATGTTAAAACGTTTATGATATACATGATTTGCATCTATATATTTATATAATTTGTAACCCTGGAGAACCCAACAACATTTTCCTTCAGGGCTTTAAAAGCTGATTAAACAAATCTGATTTTTATGTGTTCATTTTAGAGAGCAGCAATTAACAGCTGCCAAAAACGTAAGAATAAAAACACAAAATAATATAATATTTTAAAAAAAATCTACAAAAAAACAAGGGCCACATTTGACCCAGTGGATTCACCAGCTTTTTTTTTTGTTAAAGCCTAAATTGTTACCTTTTAGAATTTAAGCTTAGAAAACAAGAACATACACAACAACACTAAATAATTCTTACCCAAAGTAATTCAAGAAACTTACAACAAAGGCATAGTAGTAGAAAAGAAAAAGCAATAGGATTATTAATACAAAACTTACATTGTGGTTCCTGTGCTTTTCCTTACAACCTGGATGCCAAATGGACTTTGGGTGACAGACACTCTGTAAAGCCTCTTGTCCTCGTCACTTTCAGGAGTAGAAGGCACTGTCAGCGGCACAGGAACTTCAAAACGTTCAGTGCTCGGATCCCAGATCTGTATGGGGAAAAATTGTTAGTATATCAACTTCTACGAGTAATTTCATGTAGGAGAACTGTTCAAGAGAGACTTTGCAAACAGTGCAAAGAAAGGGAGTAAGATAACATGAGCATGCTGAGCATTGCATTAATCACAAACCTTAAATTGGAGCATGTCGCCGGTATGATAGTGAATCTCGACACGGAGGTTATCAATGTCTGGTGACTCTGTACGACCGCTGCTCCTGTACCTTGTGTTCCGAGTGATATCAACTGTGATGCCTGTAGTAGTTTCTGCATAGTTTAAAACATTGTAGCCATAGTCTTCTGGATAAAAGCAGTGTGGAACATTTTCAGCAGTGCTTACCTGAAACAAGGCAAGACAACACGTGTAAAGGTTTTTACAGTAGCCTACAGAAAAATGGGTTCATGAATATTATTTTTTAAAAAAGTCTCCTTACTTCCCACAGACAGCCTCTCTGTTTGCATTTGGCCTCATCTGCATTATCTTCTGGATGGCAGTCCACTCGCTGATAATCTAAAGCCACAGAATCCCAATGCACTTTGTAGGTTTCTCCTAGAGTCAAGCCGAGGTCACTCAGTATCAGCACCTTGTGTAATATTAAAATAATAATGATTAAAAAAACACAATCAAATTCACTTTTGTGATAAACACACCCGCAAATTGTGAAGACATGCTTTTAGTATCTCCAATGCATGTGTCTTAAATTATTTCAGAATCCTTTTGACACAGAAGACACTCTCAACTTTACACAAAGACTTCTGTCATAACTTCTGTCTTCTGTCAAACATTTTGAACATTGTATGTGAGGACCAGCAGGCTAGGATTAGCAAGAACATATTAAAAAAAAGGTAGCAGAGCAAGAACATTTATTCTGACCAATAGCATAACTGAGTAGCAGCTGTTTATTTCTCCATAGAAGTCTATGGGATTTTGGCTTTTTGGAAGCTTTTTGGAAGGGGGGTCACTCAGTCCATTTCTCACATACATTCAAAGATTTCTCTCCAAAAATATTTACTGGATAGTATTTTTTAAGATAGAAACCAAATCAAGGGCTATGCTAAGTCAATGTCTCTCCTGTACAGCACACATTGATCTGTTTCTGCTGTTTAAAGTTTTGCCACAAGTGCTGCTTTGCATTGTGGTCAAACGCTCTCCCTTTTCGCTTTGCGATGGGGAGCATATTGTTGTGCTTTCTTCCAGGTAATTTTGTAATACTCTATAAAGACAGGGGGAAAAAAATCCAACAGAAAGTGCTAACTAAAGCATATGAAGTTTTTTTTTTCACAATTTTGAATGCTTCTAACTGTTTTTTAATGACCATTTCAGTGGCTGCAACCAAAGCCTGTCTTCTCTGCCATCTTCTCCTCGTGGCACTGTTCATGAATGCTCTCCAGCAGCAAACTGCCAAAGTTGGTCTTTGAAAGAGGCGATCACAGTTGGTGTTAATAAATTAATCAAGTCTATTTGAATAGCAGCACCTGGCTGCTGTTTACCCTCGTAATTACTTTGGAAGCTGTAAGTAGTTTTCCACAAACAGCTCCCTAACTTTTGATAAATCACTAAAGCCCAAGTAAACACTGCAGAATATAAACTTTTTGTTGATACATGAAAGATATTAAATTCAGAAAAATGAAGAAAAACCACAAAATAGCTTCTCTACGAAGAAAATGGGAGAAGAGAAATGGCACTTCCACTAAATGTAAAGATAAGAAATTCAAAAGGAAATGTAAACGAAAGGTTTAAAAAAAAAAAACAATAAATATAAAACAGTTCCAAATACTGAAAGCATCATGGGTCTAAAGTGAGAAGAAAAATGTTGAAAGTAAAACTTCCGAAAAATAAACAAATCAGATTGTAAAATGCTCAATTTTGCTCTATTGCTGTTAGGTTCACAACCCAAACATTAGTAAATCTGCAAAGAAACACAAGAGAGTTGAGTATGGCTTTCACCTGCAGGGAGAGTGCCAGAGATCGCTCAGTTACAAGCTCCTCCAAGCACTCTGCAGATCTCAGTCTCCCCCTGCTATTTATTGAAAGGGAACACCCTAGTTACATGCTGATTCAGCCACTAAGGGAGGGGAAAAAAGGGGGCTGGCTGAAGCAGTTTGTAGATAAGAAGAGAAAAGGAGGGATAAACCGTGCCCCTTCCTGAGATAGGGGTCACACGACAAGATTTTGAAGTTTGATAGTGTGCAGCCCTGGAATGTAAGACTTTGAGGTTTGATAGTGTGCAGCCCTGGTATGTAAGACTTTGAGGTTCCCCTGTTTGTCCTGCCCCTGGTGTGGAAAGGTCACAACCTCTTAAGATACACTCAGAACTGCCATTCCACAGAGGAGTCACCATTAGTAACTGAAGAAAACAGAATAATAATCATAAAATCTCTAACATTTGCATTCACTACAGGTCTAACAATTTTTGTCAGCTGTGAGCAACATTCAAGGTCCAGACTGGGATATGAAGACAGATGATCATGACAAGCCACAGTTTAAGTTTAACAGCACGTTTACCCTTCACCCCCAGGAAATGATTACCACAGAGTCATTTGATAAAAGTATGCTTGTGTGAGAGACCTTGGGGATCTATACAAAAGCATTCACAGGCACATCCACATGGGCATGTGTGCACATGAATGAATACAAACACTCTCATAGCAAATCTCCGTAGCACTATGTCACCGGGCCTCCTGACACTTCACAGACTTTTGCCTTTTTTTTCCTTATAACTATGAGTGCTTCCTGGAGATTCATTGCTCTTTTCTGTTTTCTTTTTTCCTCCTCCTTGTCATACCTCCTCTGCTTCTCTGTCACACAGACAGCAATGTTTTTTTTTTGCCCTCATATGTCCTCAGTCGGAATAATTTCTTGCAAATAAAGACAAGCACTAAATCCTACAGGCCTGGTTCTGCATGATCTTATTTAAATGACAGATGTGTGGTTGCAGTAATTCCAAAGGATACAAATAAAAGGAAATCAGCAAATTATTGTTTTTTCTTGTTTTTTCTTTACACAAAAAGATCACAAAACAATTTTCAGTAAAAAAAAAAAACAACACAAAAACAAACAACAACAAATGACTACTAAACTGTAAATGTAGGCAACACTCATTAGTTGGTAAAAAAAAGGTAAAATATGTTTTTGTACTGTGTATTTACCTCCTTGGCCGCATCATGATGAATGCTGGTGTTTTTTATCTCGACAGGCTCTGAAGCCCCTCCAGGGCCAAAATGTGTCACAAAGACGGCGCTGGGAGCATGTGGTACCCCGAGGACAGTGATGGTCTCAAACTTAAGGTTGTTTGTGTCATTATAGCCGGTGTGCGTGGCATTCATCATCAGAATATTCTGAAAGAAAACATAACCCCACTTTTAAAAAATATTCAATACTATGTAGACCTCCAGGAACATGATTTTATTCCATGTATTGTCAATATCCAATTTTTTTGCCTTGTCTCTGATGTTTTGGAAGAAATATTATTGCAATAATTATACAGTAATATAATGTAATACTGACTGCACATTAAATAGCCACAGCTAACATCAAAAGTAATGGTTGTGGACTCATGAAATCTGTGCACTCATTTCTGTAAAACGACTGCTGTAATGGATTTCCTTTGCCTACATCCCTCAAAGCAGAGTGCTGCTACAAGAAGAACATCTCTCTCTCATACATTAAACATGTAAGGCAGCCCTTTACTTCAGTGTAAAGCAGCAGCATGGGGCACTTGATCCAACAAAGCTTTAGCAGCACAACATGGATCAATCAAGCTCACTGATCTGGACTGAGAAGGCCAAAGCCTCAAGTGATTTTCAACTTTGAACACGAGCTCAGATCAGAGGGAATATGTGGGCCCCGATCTGAAGTGTTGCTGCATGTGAGGAAAACTTACATCGACAACAGAGAAGTCGTAGTGGATGTATTTGCCATTTTCAACAGTTGCTGTAAAACAAGAAGATTCAGTTCTTCAGGTTAGTGATATACAATGACTGCCACACAGCATCTCTGTAGATTGAAATCTTGATTTGTGCTAAACAGGAAGAAAGACTTCCATTTCATTCTGTAGCTCTATCTCCAAAACAGTAATACCTCTTGAATCTCCGTCATCCCAGAATAGCTCCCCAGTTGCCTCGTTGTTGTCATCAAGAGCAATAATCAACCCCATAGGTTTGAGACGGCTAAAAAGGTATAAATAATCACATTTTTTTTTTAGCTAGTTAAAATCCAGCTGAAACAACTATGCATTTAAATATCAGTGTACTGTGAAGAGATGCAGTGCTCGGCATGTAACGGGGTTGTGCGTGCACCTGTATGTGGTGGTGACGTCAGGATCCTGCGTTGGGAGAATTGCACCGCCTCTGATGTGTAGGCCGAGCTTATCGGCAGGTAGAAACAGCTCCACGTGTGTTTTGCGTTGACCCAGCTGCTCCCGCTGTTGAAGCAGACAAGGGGAACATTTTACACCACAACCATTTGCATTGTTTGCAAAGAGGAGAGTGGGTATGGATTTGCTTTGGCAAGAGCTGATGACTGGATATGAGTTATGTCCATAGATGGAGTAGAAACTGACTGTATCTCAACTGTCCATTTATGGGTGCATTTTGCAAACCTATACAGTAGTTCTTCCTGAAGTTTTTTATTTATTTATTTATTCTTTTAAAGCAAGTTGTCACAAGATGTTTTTTTTTTCTTTTGCTGTTGCTTTTCTCACTCCTGCCTTTTAATTTTTCAGCTTGAAAGAACTCTGTCACCATTTAGCACTCATAAAGCACCATATGAATGAACTAACTGTTCAAAGCACCACTAAGTTTAAGTCAAAGCATCTTTAAGTCCAGAGTTCAAGACTGCTATTTTAAAAATATTCTACAGTTACCTTGTTTACAGTATATTTAGCATGCACTGAATCAGAAGGCAACAGATTAAAAGAAACCTAAAACAAGAGGTATATCTCCGTAATAACAAATTAGCAGCAGCAGAGCCAAAAAAATGGGCCTGGGGTGCCTCTTTGAACAAATAATGACTAAGCAAATGCATATGCTAGCCGTATGAATGACCACTGACTATCTTTGTCTTTTAGTAACTGTAAAGCCTCATTTCCACTAAGCGGTCTGGTCAGGTTCGGTGTAAGGAGTGGTACGGACCAGTTAACTCTGGCGAGCATTTCCACTCAGTTAAGCCTAGCTTCCAATGAGAGGTTTGTTTTTACGGCCCATGCGTGGTGTAGACCGCCAGCGTGTCATCATGTCATTGTAGTGCGATGACTAGAAAAGCAACAACAATTGAACTCATCCAGTAGCCCGTCTTTTTGTTGCTTTACTTCTGGTACATCATTTATAACAGGAATTTAACTTTATTTGAAAGAAAATTGGGGGTGGCTAAGAGGAAACGCCTTAAAGTTAAATGTTAGCCTAAATAAGCTTAAATTTGGCGCTTTTTAATGTTGTAATCACTTTATGCCAATCAACAGGAGGCTACAGTGGCTCCACCGCAACTGTTCCATTCTACTTTTCAATGGACTTAGAACTGCTGGTGGTCCCCAAGGGGTACGGTTCAGTACATGGAAACATTTTATCATGGAAACACTCAAAACACCATACTGGACCACACCAAACTGGACAGTGGAAACAAGGCTTTAGTAACGCTCAGTAAACTCTAGCACGAACACATTCAACGACCCTGAGATGGGGCAAGAAGGTTACAAGAGGAGAGAAATTGCACTCTGGCCTTTCTTCTGTTTCCCTGTAATGAGCCAACCATTTGCGTGAATGTGACTAAATCCTGCTCTACTCAGACTGATGAAGCCACTTGGATGAGAAGAGAAACATTTTAAGGAAGATTTTAAGTCCAGTTGCTATGACTCAACTTCAAGACAATGTTACCTGGATGAATGAGAACCTTCACCGGCAGTAAACTCCATTTAAAAAGTAAAGCAATTTTTTTCTAAGAGCCTTAAACGCATTGTTGTTTGTGCCTGAACACAATAGCATATTCAGGCACTGAAATGAATGGGAGACCCCATGCAATATGTTGTCCTTCACATTATGATGATATAATCTGTGACTGTTACTTTGTGTTCATTTAAGAGGAGCAGATATGTGTCATCCTTTCTATCCCTTACTGTCTCTGTCTTTGTGTCCCTGCAATTGTTCCTCTGAAAATCCCTACTGCGTTCAAGTTAATTTTTAATTCCCTGAGAGCTGAATCCTCCTGACCACTTTCAAACACTTTTGAGCTCTCTTTTCTTCCTCCTCTTTCTACCTTCCTACATTCATTTAGCCTCTCCTGTTGTGCTCTAATTTTTCTTATTACTTTTTTTTTCTTTCAGCCTGTTCCCAGCGAGGATACGTGTGTCTGTGTGTGTTTTCATGTGAGCGTCTCTCTCTTTTTTTTTTTTTTGCCTTACAGTATGGGCGTGTGTGTGGGCCAGAGTTAGTGGAGCGTCTATAAGCAATTTCAGATCCTATCTTCACTTCATTGTCTTGGTCCTGCTCTACAGTCCTCTCATCTTGCCACTTCTCTACTTTCAGTAGTTTTCATTCCCATCTCTTTTTCATGCTCTCCTTTGTCACAGGTTGTCCTTTCTCCCTGTTTTGTACTTTATCCATTACTTGCGCTATTTTTCCCTCTCCCTGTAGACTGTTTACTTTACATTTTCTGCTGAGAGTTTCCTCTTTACCTTGCTTTTCATGGTCATTTTCACTTTTATCAGTGCTACCCCCATATCCCCCTGCCCCTCTACCCAGATAATCACAGGGGACCAACCAGGCCAGACAGGCCAGAGGGAAGACGGCCAATCTAATCGCTCATCAGATCAGTAGCCACTTTACATCGCAACTGTGACGCCCAAATAAGGTCCCAACAGAGCTCAGAACCCATTTTATCTCTCTGTCAGGGAGATTGTCTTTTTCCTCCCTTCTTTGTTGCTTCTCTCTTTGTCATCACTCTCACACTTATTTTATCATTCTGGTCTCCCAGACTGGAACTCTACAAAGAAGCTGCTTTTTGTCTGTGACTGAACCCTTCTCTGATGCAAATAGATCAGCATTTATTAGATAAAACCATGTGATTCATATACAAAACAACATGTGTTCCATAGTTAGCCAGTTTATGCTGCACTTCATATTACTGTAGGTGTGGTATTTATTAAAAAAAAAAAAAAATCTTAACTTTTCTTCACTTGCATGGGATTGTTTTACTTGAAATAAAATGAATGAAAATTTTCAAATACTTATATATTCCAAAAAAGTATTTTGTTGCCCAAATTCTAAAGGAAAAAAAAAAATCCCACTTATTTATGATGCCTTTTTTGCCAAAATCTAAAAATCTGTGTTTTTTTCTACAACATAATTTCTGCAGAGTGGCAGTAGTTCATTAGAAATTCACTTCTGAGTTATTGGCACAGAGTAAACCTGCTCATTTCCCATCATCCATCTGTTTTCAAGCTCTCCTGTTAGCTTACAGACCCTCACAACCATTAGTGGTGCAAAAAAAAAAGGCAACCGATATTGGAGCCATCCAGCCATCCAGTTTTAAGCAGGATGCTGCTTGGATGGGAAAAACAAAGGCGTACATGAATCTAGTTGTCTTCAAGTGGATGTATTGAAGGAACTTGTGACCCAATGTCACTTCTACAAGCTGCTTGCTAATGTCTGTAAGTCGTCTGCTCCTGATTCACAACATTTTGACTAAAGAAATGCTCTAAATTGTAATTTTATGCCTAATTTTCTTAATACATGTCCTCTATTATGAGAAAAATGCCACAAAAAAAAAAAATGTAATTTTTATCAGAGTGGGTCCTAAAAATTCTCTGTATGATGCAGATTAAGTTTTTCATGTAGCTTTTTAGAAAACACAAACGTTTTAAGGAAAGACGGCATCCAGGCCACAGGTGGGAAACCACATTTCAAGAAGACAGAACATCTTACCGTCTCATAGTCGTACCACACGGCATCTGGGAAATATCCTTGCACGCGATCCACACCCTGCAGAAAACAAGGACAAAGATTTTGTCAATTTTTGTTCTTGCGCATTTTTCATGCTTGTTGTGGATGATTTACTCTACCAGTACATGACTGTGATCTAGAGAGTGGATCCATAATAAAGTGTCAGCTGATTGCTTTGTGTGAGAGCATGTTGTGGGTCTGCAGTCGGTAATAGGCGCTTTAGCTCACCGACACTTTAATCTAGCGAGGCTAAACATGAGGAGAGACACAATCACTGGCAGCAAAGCGAGTATGGATGGCCTCTGATGGAATACATCAGTGCCGGCTCATAGCAAAGAAGAGGGAACACTATTTTTAAACTGCTATCATCTAATATAAAGTTTTGTCCAAAACCCCAGTGACATTTCATCTCCAGTGCTGTGATGCAACAGATGATGGAGCAGACATCAAGACACAATTGATAGGGGACAGCCTTTGATGGCTTAAGGTGGTGGACAGACAGGAGCAATCAATAGATGCGTGCCGAGCCTTTGATAGCATTGTCACTTTCCTGTGCTCTCTGACAGGGTACAACAGAGGGAAGAAGGGAGATAAACTCAGAGGACACAGTAAAAGAAAAGAGAAAACAATACTATTGGTTCTTTCAAAAAATACTGCATTGTGAAATACTTTGTGTCAACTGGTTATGTCACAGCAATCTATCAAAGGCACTGTTGGCAACAGCATCTCCCTTCCTATGTCTGTCACAGCCAGTGGCTGCATCCATTATACAGAGGCCCCTTAGAGGCTTGTTAATATTGTCAAACATCAAGGAGTGTGGGGGACAAGTAAATAAGGAAACACATATATAAACTCTTTAGTGAAAGGAATAAGAAAAAGCCTTATCTTAAACCCTCCAGTCACAGTGACAAATCATATGTCTCAAAAAGCATGTACCAATTTATCAGTAAAATCCTATAAAATGTTTCTGCTAAACACTTAGAAAAGTATAATAGAATGAAGATGTGCTGTCATATTTAACATCTAACCAAATTCAATGCTTTTTCCACTTTTCAGTAGCTTACTTGTCATGATCACGAGTGGCATGACAGCCCAGGGCAATAAATGCTCCTTCAATAGGTTGTTTTCTGGTGTCTGACTTGCTAACAACGCCTATCTTTCACCTCGCTGATTAATGATTTGGGTCTGCAGGACGTAGCATGGCTGCTAACTGTAATTGAGATAGACATAGCATAAGGGGCTGCTCTGAAGCTCAGCTTGCCATAAGGTAAGATTTGATCATGTGGGCCAAAGATTTGTCCTGGCAGAGCGATCACATGGTAGCTGAGCTCGATGACAGGCCGAAGAATAGGGAAGTGAGCGGGGAGATGACTTAAAGCAGTGGAATCAGCATGAGTTGAGTGCAGCTGATTAACAGAACTCAGGCGGAAGCCAGAGCTTGACGAAAGGACCAGCAAAAACGGAAGCGGAAGGACCGGTATGGAGACAAAGACAGAGCAGAAACAGAGCAGAGGAAATCCTCTTTGTCAATCACAGAGAGCAAAGCTATAGCATCGGCTGATCTATATGATAAAGAAAGAGCATCATTAGTGAAATGTGGCACACACACACACAGGAATAAACAGAGAGATGCTGCAAGAAAAGAAGGAACAACAAAGCCCAACATCTGTTAGTTGGAAAGGGCTTTGTTCCCCTCCAGGATTATACCATGACACTGCAGCTCTGCAACTCGCTAATACACTGCATACTTTTAATGTACATGGTCATTTTGATTATTCATAAATTAATAGTTGGTCACTAGTTCTTTTGAAAAACTGAATGTTAAAAACTCTGCATCTTAATCAACTTTAGTGCTACGTTCACACAACCCTCAGCAATGCCATTTCAAAAGGCCATTTATAATAAGAAGTCTACGTAAACGTGCATAAATGTCAGGATTCCTGGGATTCCCACCCGTAAATATGTGGCTTTGGAGCTTCCATGTTCAAAAGTCTTGCATAAACGCGTCACTACACAATTTATCCAACTGTTTTTGTGCAGCCATTGACATTTTTACAGTAGAAAGTTAGACTTGGTCAAAATTTGACCAGTTAGGGAATCAGATTCAGTAGTGACGTATGAGTAGGGTCCTTTTCAAATCATGGAAGTGTCAAGCATTTTAAAAATTGGTCATGAAGGAGAGGCTGTGCTAAATTGCTAATTATTATTTATGGTGAAAGGCATTTACTTGTTTTGTGCTTTTCTACCTCCCTTGAAGGCCCAAAGTGCTTTACAGTCACAGTCCCATTCACAAACATATTCACACACTTATAACAGTGCTGCAGCCGAACACTGGCGCCAACCTTCCCTCAGAGGCAATGTGGGGTTCAGTGTCTTACCCAAGGACACTTCAATACATGGGTGGGCAAGGCGGGAATAAAACCTGCATTCTTCCAAACAGAGGCTGACCGCCCTACACTGCACCATGGATTAAGCCACTTTGTCATGAATGATCACCATGCATATGAATACGTAAATTCATATAAGCATAGTCAGATTGATTTACATATGTGCAAGGTGCATGCACACATGCGCAGATCAGGAACACACACAAATGGACACTGAAACAAAAGCGAGCGCAGACACTTCCAACTCTTCTAATCTGCCGTTAATGAGGTCAGCGCTCTCATTAGAAATGAGAAAAGAGGAAGGATTTGAGAGAGAAAAGAAAGAGGGATGAGAGAGGAGGAGGGCAACAAAGAAAATCCTATGTCATGTTTTCCCAGTGGAGGTCAGAGTGTGTGTGGATGTGTATTTGTAACAGATCATCTCATCTGCAGGAACATTTCTTTTTCTGCTCCATCTGATGGGTTCTATATGATGGAATTGTAGTCCTGCTGCAGATATTCATTGGAAAATCTCAACAAATATATGTTTATTTTTTTTGTTTTGGGTTAAATATTTACCGGATCCAGCACAGGTGTGATGAGCAGGTACTTTCCCCAGAGGAACTGGCGGTCTACTGACCAGGTTTCACTGTCAGAGTAGAACCTTGAGGGAAAAAAAGGTTAAAAAAATTTCACTGTAAAATGTAGGCACTTTCTTTTTGCTCTTTTTTTCATTGGGAGAAGCTTTATTGATACCTGGTAATTAATGTCTACAAATATAGCAGAACTGAAATGATTTACTGTTTGACTAAGCAGTACCAAGCTCATAAACTGTTAACATTTCAGAAGTAGATTTAATATTATTTATTTATTTGTTAGGTAACAAAACTGCAGTGTTGTCCTTATAAAATATGATAATCTTTTTTTTTTCTTCTTCATATTGGGCACTTGTGTTGTGTGGCATCAAGTGGAAGATTTTATGGCATTCTGGTAAAGATGCATGTTTGTTCTGCACATTTGGCATGATGGGAACACAGAGCTTCGCTGGCCTGAGAGGTTCAAATCCACTCCTCGGTAATACTCATTAAGCAGAAAGCAATTATTTTGATTTGGTGGATCGGCTTTCTCAGCAGAATCCTCAATGCCGCTTGGTCTCTTTGAGAGCTTTGA
The DNA here is from genome assembly GCA_036245035.1 of Adrianichthys oophorus. NCBI lineage: Eukaryota > Metazoa > Chordata > Actinopteri > Beloniformes > Adrianichthyidae > Adrianichthys > Adrianichthys oophorus. Next base: position 22,222,662 of record BSAI01000072.1, on the reverse strand, counting down.
GAGTTTCTGCTGCCAAACTCTATATTCATCTGCTATTAACTGTCAATTCTCTTGATGTGTGTGCCGGAATGATATGACGCATATCATCATTTTCAAGGGAGAGCCAGGTTTGAACTCGTTCGGCTCAAGCTGGTTCATCTGTTTGCAAAATCCTTCACAATGATCACAGCCACCACTCATATTCAACCAAGTTTACTCAGGTTTGCTAAACAGGAGAGATCCTATATTCTGCTGAGTGGTCTTTTTTGCTGTTTTACGATACTTCCGGTTCACTAACATTTAACAACAAAACTTTCCATAATGCATCTCACTTTCTATGCTCTATCTTGTCATAAAAATAGCAGACTTGGACTTGTGACAGCTTCTTTATATAATCTCTCAAGATTCTTTGTTACACCATAGTTTTGATCATTTGAAATAAAATCAGACATTTCATTTGAATGTTTTTTGACTGTGGAGCTTCAGGTGTTTGGAAATTGACAGCCATTGGACAATAGGGAGACAATGATTCCGTCTCACCAAAGTTGGGTAGAAACTTCAATTTTTGGGTCACGGTTTTGTTTCAGATTAATATATGATTTGTGCATAAAAAATATAAATACTGGAATTTTTTGTCTTTGATTTGCTTATAAGCAAGTAACAATGAAGAAACACATTTCAGCTGGCTCATACTAAACCTGGTGTAATGTAATAAAACAATAAATAAATACTGGTATGCAGTAGGGATGCAACAATATCACTATTAAGTTCACTGGTATAACATACAGTTTTTTTTAAAACTGAGAATTGTGGCATCCCTATTGGACAACCTTTTTCCATTAAATGACTTACTCATGAAGGAGAGGACGTACAACCGTGTCTCCTGAAGTGTGGGCTTTGTAGAAGAGCGTGTAGAGGTAAGGCAGGAGGGTGTAGCGTATGGTCAGGTAATGTTTGGATGTCTCGACCAGGAGAGAGGACGCACCGTACGAAGCTGGATCCTGGGGCTGCAAACAAATCATACAGACAACTTGAGTAAACTTATTTTAACTAAAAGACAGCACACATTGCTTTGTTACTGACTGGAGAAAAGGGTTGGAGGAATGTACTCATTTGACAAAAACACAGCTGGATTGTGGGAAATTGGTGCAGATGCCTAAGCTTGAAAGTAGAAGAAACCAAAAACTGGGTCCCAATTTTTTAACAGTTTAACTTTGATGAATAAGTGGCCGTTAACCTCATTCATAATGGATAAAGATGAAATTAGCTTTACATAGGACTAATCTAAAAGTAGATTTAGTAGGAAAAAAAAAGTACAAAAAGAAAGAGCAGTATGATTTAATTTCCGTGGTAGTTGTGAGCAGGAAGGTGATTAGTTGTTAACTGGCCGTGCTTCCCTCATCTAGCTAATCATTTACGCCCTCGGCACCTCAGAGAGTCTGATGAGAACGTGTGTGATTGTGTACGTTTGGTCTGGGAGTGTGGGCATTTGATGAGTGCCATGAAGGTCACACGTTAACTGCCTCGTTTTAGTGGCAGTCATACATCAAATTCATCATCATAGTCATCGTCTTCCTGCCCCTGTCCTCCAGCAAGCCGGCTGCCATCCGTCCCTTAATTTCCAAACACATACTGACACAGTCTATATTTAAATCCATTCCGCTACCTCAACCTTGCTATTTTCTGCTGCAGTGATGAGCGTGGAAATGTCACCTGAGGATTCAAGTTAAAGGATGAATTTCCAGGCGGTGCGGTTCTCAGGACTGACTTTTCTCCCAAGTTATTTGTGTCATCTATAAAAATACGACAACTTCAAAATAATTCAAGTCTGTTTTCGACTCGGCAGCCACTTTTCATGTCTCACTATGGCACGCAGACTCTCATCTGACATGTGATTGTTATAGCTCTCATAATAACAGTAAACCTGCTATTTTCATTCAAATTGTCAGAATGTAATGAGCGAAAACTGTTGCTAGGGGAACTATAAAGTAGCACAATATAAGATTGGGGGCTTCATCAAACTTTGCATTATGAAAATGCTCAGACGTGCATGGAGAACAATGTGTGAAATCAGGAAGAAAAGCAGCTGGAATGCAGTTGAGAAAGATCATAAATCTCAGTTGTCCAGGGGTGAAACTATGAGGGGGCAAATGGGGGTAGCTGTCCTCCCAGCAAAAGCTTTGCCCCCCTAATTTTGAATCAATAATATTATCATTGTTGACAAATATTTCTAAATAATTAATTTGAACTCCTTTAAGCATTGCAAAAATAACAAAAGCAATAAAAAAAAAATCTTAATGATTCACAGATCGAACCACGATTCCTACTTTTTAGTAAATACGTGTGCAGTTGTTATATGTCTGTCTTTTCACTGGATGTTTTAAAATAAAATTATATGTATTAAATCACCAGCATAACTAACAAAACTGGTTAAAACACACATATTTAAATAGAAAGAAATGATATTTGTCACTTTAAACACGTTTTTTTTTTTTTAACTCTGGTTAATTTCAGCAGAATAACATAAAAAACATAAACATCACTGTTGTTCTGGATCATTGAACAACAAAGCCTAAAAATGTTCTCCACAGTTTCTCCATCCTCAAACTTCTGCAACACTTTCTACGTTCTAAAGGATTGCATATTGGTGCGACGCCGGTATGAAAAAACACTTTTCTCCACTGCAGATTCAGCTAATCAACTACAATCAACTACAAAAAACCAAAAAGTTTTACTTTGAAGATCGGATGCTTCACTGACACTTTATTTTGAAGATCCAGTGACAGTAGCGAATGCGCATTCAGTTTATTTTTAGCTTATAAACTTAAAATCCAACATTATCCTGTATTTTAGTGCAATAAATACATTGTGCCTGAATTGCATTTTTACTGCAATCTATTATACTACTATTATAAAGACGCGACTCAGCGATCTTGGACGTTGCGAATATTTGTACTTTTCTGAAGCAAATCGGAAGTATTCAAGTACTGGGATTCCCTTTACAGCCCTAATAAAAACAATGTTTAAAATATTTTTTATGTAATATTGTTTTATAACATTTTTAAAGATGACCTGATCTTTGAAGATTGGCCATGTGTTTTTTAATGTGATTGGTGGAACCAAACACTCTATTTAGTCCAATCAACGAAGCTCACAGATAGCCTTCTGTAATTATTTCATCCTGAAGGAATGACTAATTAATTGGTAAAATAATTGGCTGTGAGGCTGGCGACATTCATTTGTGTAACAGAACGCTGTTAGAGTGGACTCGCTTGTGACCAATATTTTTTCCTAAACCCACAGCTGGAGGTGGAGAGGTGCAGGTAGAGAGATAACTCCTCCATCTGTTGCCCATAGGGACATTTAGGCTCAAACTTGAGTGATATTTTGCAGATTTCGACCATATGGCGTCTCATGTTGTGGCAACATGGCACACATTTTTATCCCCATTTTGAAACAAATCCGACTTGTTTAAGGAAGAAGTACAGCTTTGAATTTGATAACATTTGACTTTTTTAATGTGTTTTACTGCAGGCACAGCGGCTTCAATTCACACTGTTGCTGAGGACCCTCAAAAACTCACATTTATAGAGTTAGACGTTGAATCAGAGGTCCCACTGCTCCCATTTCATAAAGCAATTGTACAAGTGTTTGTGCCATGGAAGCCTCCATGGAGGAAGAATGAAGTTTATATTTTTAACCGCTTGGACTTTATAGCACCTGTACATTGTTATGAAATGAAGGGTATACCCTGGAGCACTTTAGACCAAACTGTGGCTGTGCAAAACATAAATCTAAAACTGACAGTCTAATATAAGAACTGCTGGACAAAGTGCATTTACACTACCTTGTAGCCCTCGGCGTTGTGGTTTCGGCTAAATGGATAAAAAGCCCCCACTTGCATCCAGCGACGACATAACTCTTCAGATGAATCATCAAAGAATCCACAGATGTCAGCCCCGATCTGAAACAAATTTGTAAACAGAGGGTTCATGTTTTGCCAAAACTTGTCTGAATACATATATTGTTTTGCATGCAACAATAAGCATGAATACCCCATGAATGTGAACATATACTGAGGAATTGTGAGTAAAAGAGTGAGTAAAATGAATGATAAAAAAAAAAAAAAAACAATATTTGCTTGTCATATAACAGATTGGTTGCCTTGACCTTTATGTATTCATGTACTCAAACTTCATCTTTCTCCTGGTTGTCTTTTTGGGTTTTATGAAACCCCAAATCTGGAGAAGAATGGAATGCTTACCTGAAGAAGTAAGCATATGGAGGACCACCTGATGTTTATCAATGGAGGAGTGTATGTGTGTTATTAGTGTGAAAAGCTGACCTCCTTTTTTAAAAACTTGTGTTTTCTCTGAAAATGAACACAGTCTGGCAATAATAAGCCCGACATAGAGGCTGTTTTACAAATTCATATCTGTTCATTGTTAGACATTAAATCTTAATTAACAGACCTCAAAATCACTTGGTGAAACGTTAGAAGGTGTGAGTTAATAACTGTTTGATGTGCCTGGCAGTAAAATTAAGTCGTTTATTTTTGGAAAATGTGTTCAGATTTGTAAAATCATTAGGTAAATAGATGAAAATCTGGAGATGGGATTAAAGTATAAATCACCAAAAAAACAGAGGATTTTTGTCAAATTTGAAACAAGAAGAGATTTCTTTCAAATAGAAGTGAAATAGTTTGTTGGATTTCTTCAATGTTTTGTCATGGAAACCTCCCAGGATGTTGACACTTTTTTTTTTTTTTTCTTACTTCAATAATGACATGAGTTGAGGGTTTTGTACTCACATAAGGGATTCCAAACAGTCCAAACTCAAGCATGCCAGGAATGGCCCATTTGATGTCATTCCAGTTGGCTCCGTTGTCTCCCAGCCAGTGACCTGAGTATTTTCCTACTCCTGGAAAGGAGGAGCGGGTCAGCATCAGGGTGCGGTTCTCTCCGAACACTTGTTGCAGGGCTCTGTGGTGAACAGAGGACAGGAGATGGAACAAACATGGTGAGGAAGACTTTATCAGAAGTAGTGAGCCTATTTTTGTTTCTTTTTGTTTATTTTGGAAATTCATTAAGGGAATGATCTCAGTAAATCTGTCCATACAAAATGCATCTTATGCCAATAACGTTTTACGGAAGAATGAGAGAACAAAAAGAATAAATTAAAGAACGACTATTACCTTTTTTTAATCTATTTTGAGGCAATATACATTAATTCTGACGTATCTGATGCATTTGGTACAACGCTGACCCTACGTTTGACAGCAAATTTCTACAAACATGGCTGCAGCTTTAAGACATCTGCACATATTTGTTGATTTACAGTATGGATATGACTTGCTAATGTGACTGACTCGTTCACATGCAATCATCTAAGGATCGCGGCTATACCATTTTGATAGTCTAAAGGGGGAATCTGGCACGCTCTGGTAATTCTCCTCTGCTACTTCAAAATTGCTTTGTGCTGATTTTCGATTTAATTTCAGCCAAAAACTGTATTCATTTATTCATTTCCGCTAGACGATTTCAAACACATGAAATCTTATCTAAAATGTCTTCATGTCTGCCAATTATAATTTTAAATATAGAAAACCACATTTGCCAAAAAAAAAGATTATTCCTTAAGAATACACATAGTTATTCATAAATTAATTGAATTTTAAGCATAAATGGCCAATTATTTGTCATCAGGCATGCATGTGAGCTGTCATCTGGTTGATATTCATAATCCATAGAAATTTCCATGCCTCAGTGATAATATGCCACACTCACGTTGGTGTTCCTTTGTAGGTTTGTGAACATAATGAGCCATTAAACAGTTCCAGCATTAGATCTAGATGAGGTATTCATCCAAACACCCAGGGAGCCGGGCTCATTAAAACTTATTTCTGCTCATGGGATCCAACTTACAATTTGTCTGTAAAAGCCAAAGTCTGAGATTTGGAGCACGGCATAAGTCACTGAAATGCACTGAACTTGCTAACCCTTTCCATAGCAACTGTGAATTATTTCTCCGCTCTTTAGTGACGTCTGGATGCAAATGTCATGTGTGCTGTTGTCTTCACAGTTACAGATACAGTTTGCCTCACTGTTTTAAGGAGGCAGTGGCAGATTCACTTTGTCAAATCATTTCCCCAATTTGTATGGATACACTCACTTTTCAGTAGCCAGCACCATGGAGTAGCCATACAGACTGTGGACATCATAGTGGTTCCCCCAGGCCTGGTTTGCATCCATGCACAAGGTCTTACTGTACATCAGGTCATCTAAAATCCCTGGAGAAGATAAGACATGAAAGAGATGAGAAGATGGGCAAAATGAACGGGAAGGCTAAAAGAAAAAAAATTGAGCAGCGTGAAGGACATGGAGGGATGAGGATGCTGGGTGGGAGGGCAATGAAGGTGACACTGAGCTGCACCGCTGTGAAGAATGGAAACAATGAAGAAGCATAGAAAGAAAGCAATAAAAAAGTATCATAGATGCATGTGTTCTACAGCTCCTATCATGCAGCAAGTTGAAGCATCGCAGAGGAGTCATTTTCCGGATTCTTCCCTTGGGACCTACTGTTTTGGATTAGTTTTCCACTGGACCTGAACCTGAAACCCATTCGGAGAACCTCTCCGGAACCCCTTTTTTTACGCTTGGCTGTGCCATGAGCTGCACCTTCAAAGAACAGTGTTGCTATTTCTGTTACTCAAGAGACATCAGGAGCATAGGATACAACAGAGAAGTTGTTAAACCAATGGTTCTTCAATCCAAGTGCAAATGTCTTATCTGGCATATCTAATTGTATATTAAAAAAAATAAATCACAACAAGACTTTACAAAAGTTACATTCTCTTAGTAGTCTTGCAAGCTTGTATCCAAAATCAGTGATTTGGGCACACTTTAGTGCACATCTACTGTGTCCAATAAGCTTGTAGTGATTATTCTTTTTTTTTCCTTCAGCATGTCATTCATCAAGGCCACAGATACATTTCCAATTTTTGTTTTTTGCTGAAAGTTAATGGTAAACTTGTGGCTTCAAAATAGTAAATTTTTTAGGTTGTACCACAAATCAAAAAGTAAAAAAAACACAAATGTATATTTATGAATATAAATATTGATCTTACTTGGAGTGTATGGAGGGTAGTTCAGCTTGTTGACACTGCAGCCCTTACTTGATCCCTGCTTGAAATTAGCCACTTCATTCATGTCCTAAAAAAAAGTTAAATGTGAGGTATGCAACTTAAAAAAAGAATACCACATATACACTCTATTATGACATCTACTTCTTATTTTGTTTTCTAATATCTGATTATGTATGTTCCAAAGTTTGTGTGTTGGGTGCCTTTGCATGGTCCTGGTATGAGTGTGCAGGAGTCGTAATTAGCTGCTCAGTTCTGATTTTGTTTCTATTGAATGACTAATTACTGAGTTCATTTTATGTTTTCAGACTTACAATCCACAAAGCGTCGTGTTTGACCTCCTTGTAAAATCGATCATATTCATCCACCCACCAATCGATGCAGTTTTGGCTGGTATAATCTGGAAATACTGTCTCTCCTGGCCAGACCTGTGAAGGTGGAAAAGTCAAAAGTCGTTAATTTAAAAGCACATTGATGGTCAGTTCTACTGTAGGTCTAATTATATGTAATATTATTGATCAGGAAGAGTGCAAATAAACAACTCGTATTCTTATTTGACGTTTTTTCTTTAATTATTAGATTTTATCTTTCCATTTTGTTTTCCTCAAAGTCATGAAGATTTAGTTTGATGCTTTCGATTTAAGATTTATGACAATTTTCTGGGGAGTTTTATGATTTAAGTAAAAAATACAAACAAAAAAAAAAAACAATGAAATGTAACAATTTATACTTAAAGGAACACAAAAGGACATTGGATCATTTGTCACCAAGTCTTTTATTTCACAAAATCTAAAGTTACGCTTGAAGAGTTACAAGTGCTAAAAGGTAAATGAAGTCTCCTTGCTAACCATCAACCCCCTGCTGCTCCTCTTTTTTTCTATGATTTTTTTTTTTTTTTGACATTTTCCTATCTATTCGTATTCTATGGTTTCTGGCATTAAAGTGATTCTTTTTTTAAGTCCTAAATGTCTCTGCATGATGCCTTTAACCTCATGCTCACTGTGTGACTGAGCATAATCAGCTGAACTGGTGCACTGAGCTCCATGGAAGCTAAGAAAAGAAAACAAAAAAAAAGTGCCCATGGGGATGTCAGCAAAACAGCTCAGAGATGTGGGAATGACAAAGAAAAAAGAGAGAAGGAACTAGGGGAAAGGGTGGATTGATGAGGGAGAGATGGCAAAGGAGAAAGCGGATGAAAAGGCTGACTGGTTGGGGAAGAGAACAGAGAAAAACAGGAATCGATAATGCAATAAAAATCTCCAGACGTGACTGTGTGTTAGAAGTCGACCCTAATGACATGTATTGAGAGAAATGAATAATCAACAGACAGAGGCAGAGATTTCCTGCATGTGAGGAGGTGTGTGTGAGCTTGTGCGTGTATTTTTTTCTGTGGGAGCACAGATATATTAAAACTCAAGGTTGCGCCATACCCACTATCGTATGCCTCCACTTCCACCAGCAATAACTTTTCAACCTGGTCTCTAGCAAAGGCATGAATCATGCTTATGTATGCTCGTGTGAATATACACAGATTTATAGGTGGGTGTTCTTGGCAGTTGGTCAAAATTCCAAGGTCAGAGCTTTTTGATAGACTGTTGCTGATGCCATCTTTTCTTTTTGTAAATCATTCCTGCCAGCTTTTGTCAGTTTAAGGTTTCCGCTATCCCTGACAAAAGTGCAAACACTTAGAAAAAGTGTTTTCTGTTGAGGTGCAGCTAAAAATGAAAAATTCAGCTGCCTGTTTCTGTCTTTTACTGCCTCGTATGATGTTTTCTCTGTTATTCCGCCTGTCTCTGTTCTTCTAGAATGCACCCAATACCTCCTATCTTGGTTGTGCTTTTGTTCTCTGTACCTTATTACATGTCTCTCTGTCTCTTGCATCTCTGTGTGACTCGTTTCCTGCCCATATCTCTGTCACTTAATCTGTAAGCCAGTCAGTCCTTCTCCCTGCACATTTCCCTCTAATTTATTATCTGTGTCTGTCTGTCTCCTCATGTTTCTGTCTGTAACCTTCACATTTAAACCGACACAGGCTCTGTCCTCTCCAAGCTGCTTTGTTTACTCCCATTCATTTTTCTATGCAATTGTGCTTTTTCAGAAATGTTCATGTATACAACTGAGGTTGTGTGATCAGTTACTCAGACACTGGAACACGTGGTGTCAACAACAATACCTTTTATCCTCATCTTAGTTGTGTCAAAAACAGACAAAATAGATGCTATTTCTCCCTTCTACTTGGAGAAAATAAAAAGTAAACATTAGGGGTGTAACGATTCATTGATGAATCGATTTATTTTCCTGCGATCCAACCAGATCAATCTGTCTGAGGCAAGTTGTTATTGGAAACGACTCATACCATTGTTAAATCCTTTCCAATCGACGTTGGGAATTGGATTGAGGCACAGTAGTTTTACTTTACTCTAACGTACAAATGACAAACTGCCATCACAGAAGACAACACACGTGATGGCAGCAAAAAAGGATCAAGGCATCATTACTATCCAATATGTGGAATTACTTTGAATTTTTCCAAAGACGTGACCATACTGCATTAGAATGTTCTAATAATGTTTCGTTTGTATTATTTTGATGTGGAAAAACATTGTGTTGACTTGTTTGTTTCTACATATATTTAGTTTACACTTGATTATCTTGCAAAATACACCAGGAACCTGGAAACCTCATTACTGTTCATGTACCCAGGTTTTATCTCTGAGTCACACTGGTTGAGTTTTTGGATAAAGATGCCCTGGCTCAATTTTAGGTCGGTGAAATGGATCGTTCAAAATGAACCAAAATCAACAATGAATTGTATCAGCAGCCACAAGTTGTGGTATGATCTAAATCATTGTAATGAATCGTTAAACTCCTAGACTGGTAAATATATTTTTAAAATGACTTAACTGCAGTCAGAATTACACTAGAATTAGTCATAAATGCATAATATATTTAAATGCATATGCTTCAAGGTAAGTGCACAAAACTACATTATTTCATTCATTTGTTTTTCTTTCTTACTGGCAAACACACAAACTTCTGCACGCCTAATTTGTCATGCGCCGGTTCAGAACATTTTGAGACCCAAGACTGGTGTGGAATCAATGCATGGGTTTGACCTGTTCACAAGCACCATGAAAAGGTGATTAGCAGAGGGGCCAGGCTTAATCGTGTGTGTAATCAAAGGCAGCATCACAAAAGCGCAGGAGGAGCGTGCTTTTTGCGCTGCAATCCAACTCTCTGCAGGACGGAGGTTTTTTAAACCTTTGCCCTGTGAGAAGAATAACTAATAGTTGAGCTTTTGACAATGAATCTGAGATAGTTCGTTACAAAACATAAAGCAACTGCACACAAATGAAATGTGCTCAAGTTTTAGAGAACTGCACAGTACAATGCATATATATATATATATATATATATTTTTTTTTTCTAAGCAAGAGCTCAGCCAAAAGGTTTGATTTGACAGCTGGTGCTGATGCATACAAGCCACAATCTCTCATGGGTCATAATTGACAGGTCATTAATGCTACTTTACTAAAGTGGGGGTGATTCTTTTTTTTTTTGCATTAAAATAATTATGTCTAAGGATTAAATGAAGCCTACAAAAAAGTATAAAAAAGAAAATCGTACAGCTATATTGGGTCGATTTTGACCCCAGCACAAATAAGGGTTGACTGGTACTAACATCAATTGTTAAACCACTACAGCTGTTTGGAGCAGAGGAGAATTTTTTTCCTGGAAGCTCTGCTTCATTTAGGTACCTGTGAAGGCTCACCTGACTTTACACAACAGAACCCACACTCATCTGTAAAAAAAATCTCTTTTACTGAGAATTAAAACTACTTAAGATAAACAAAATTTGAATAAACACAACAAAAAGAAACAAACCTTTGCATTCTTGTACTTCACCATCAGTTTATGTCCCAAATAAATTGACTTTGCAGACATATTCTCCTTGATAAAGCATTAAAAAGTGAAAAACAGCAGCTCACCTCTCCGATTAAATGAGTTTTCCCATCTGATTCTGTGACCCAGGCGTTCGTTGCAGTTCCACGATCATATGACCCGTAGGCAACATCTCCTATCAACTTACTGGTGGCAATGGCAGGATCCTTGGGGACAAAAAACACATTTATTATAATTCCACTACAAAAAAAAAAAAAAAAAAAAGAAATAAAACTACATGTTTTGCTTTATTTAATAAGGAACAGCCAATTCACTCACTACAACTTTCAAGTATGGCTGCATGGATTTTGTTGTGTTTTTATTTAAAGTTTCTTTGATTTAGGCAGGTTATTTCACATTAGTTTTTGCATTTCAGCTCAGGGAGTTGATTTAATTTTAAGCATTATGGGAAATTTAAAATAGTAAATTACATTTTACTACATTACAAACTCAAATAAAATGAAACAAATGTTGTCAATCATCATTAGGATAAAAAATTCTTACTCCGATATGCTCAAATTGTTTTAAAATAAATTATTCTACTTACCAGGATGAGAATGTACTTTTGGCCCTTCTCGTGGAGGTAGTCAGCAAAAGTGGGGAGGTCTTTGAAGTTCACTTTGTCATAGGTGAAATCTTTCTTTTCCTCCATGTAGTCTATATCAGTGTATTGGATGTCCTGTAGGAGGAAAAGTGTTTTTTTTTTTTTATGTGGTAATGACATAAAAACAAAACAAAAACAAAAAACTTTACAAATTGATGTTTTGTTTTTTTTTTACATTTTTTTGGGATGAAAATACAATTTTATGCGCATTCACGCGTGTTTCCATTAATATATATTTTCATAATAAAGTACTTATCTTCCTAGAAATTAGATTTTCCTGAATTTGAATAACTCATGAAGTTATTTTTTGATATTCTTTTATTTTATCTCTAAACATTGTGTCTTTTCCTTGTCTGTCTCATCCCTGCCAGAATCTGCTTCATATCAATGCACCAAATGGTTGAGAGCGCTTTGCCAGGTCCTTCGTCTAACGGTAATTATTTTCAGATATATAAAGGAGAAGGTGATAATACCACCTGCAGTCTATCTCAGGCTTATCAAACACGTTCCTGAGTACAACAGCAGAGGAAGCAGCAGCAGCCTAATGTCATTGGATATGAAACACAAACTGGAGATTACCAGAGTAAAATACAGAGATGAGCTTGATATTTATTTATGTTTGATTATTTGATAAGAAGCGGCTGCAGCTCAGTTCAAATCACAGCCTTGACCGGGGTCGACCTGCTGCATTGTGAAACAGTAGCTTGTCTTATGAGGGGATATAAAGATTAGGATTAGAATTTCGCTGACTAGTTTAGGAAAAAAAGTAGTTTATCAATCATCAGATCGTATAACGGAGGGGACTTTGTGCAGTTTGTCACCTTTCCAGGCTCAACAAAGATAAGCAGCCAGATTCATTCAGAAGGAAATGTCAAGCAGAACTGCTATTTATCAAACGTCTCTGTAGGAATGAGGTGTTGAAGTAGTTTTAACATTCAGACGAGGATGAATGAGATAATGAAAGGAACTTGGTTAATGTATCCATGATCAGCGATAACGTTCCCTCTTGAGAAATGGTGGTTCTGGGATTGAACTTTCAAAGCCCAGCAGACTTTCTATTACTTGAGAAAAAGCTGGATTACCCTGTCCAAGCTAAAGGCCACCTCTATCGCTTTGACTGCCTGCCAATCTTCTGCTTCAAACCTCATATCAGGTTTTAGCAGATAGTAATGCTGTTTATGTGTTTTCCTCTGGAGCTAAATAGTGGTTAAAGTTTCAAAAACGGGTGCAAAAGATGAGGAATCAATGTTTTAGGTACATGTAGGATTATATTCCTACAAGCTTCTTAATGCTTGAATTTTTTTCTGGCTTTGAAAAAAAAAAAGTTTGCTTTTGCTTTAATGTAGATGCTAAATTAAGGCAAAGTGGTTTGATGCATTGTGGAATCAATAGACATCAAAGGGTAAGGTACACTAAGTTTTTTCATGTTTATTTTTGGTGTAAAAGAGAGACATTTTCAAATAAAAATATTACTACCTATTTACTTTCTATTTACTTTTTTATTACTTGGAATATGTTTTGCACTTCTGTAATGCGGGCTGCACGGTGGCGCAGTGGTTAGCGCTCCTGCCTCACAGCAAGAAGGTTCCTGGTTCAAGTCCTGGCTGGGGGATCTTTCTGTGTGGAGTTTGCATGTTCTCCCCGTGCATGCGTGGGTTTTCTCCGGGTACTCCGGCTTCCTCCCACCGTCCAAAAACATGCTTCATAGGTTAATTGGTCACTCTCAATTGTCCCTAGGTGTGAATGTGAGTGTGTATGGGTGTGTGATTGTGGCCCCTGCGACAGACTGGCGACCAGTCCAGGGGTGTAACCTGCCTTCGCCCATGAGTAGCCGGGTTAGGCTCCGGCAACCCCGTGACCCCGAAAGGGATAAAGCGGATTGGAAAATGAATGAATGACTTCTGTAATGCTGTATGCTATGGTTTTATCTTTTATTAACTTGCAAATTTTGATATATTGCCAAAACCTAATCCAACCTGATGATAGCTTTTTGCTTCTCTTTATTGGAATCTTAAAAAAGATTTTTTAAATGCATTTAAAACTCAGTTATTGAAGTTTAAGCATGAGTGCATAAGAGCCCATTGTTAACAGCAATGGGACCAGACTAGGAGGCCAGAGAAAAAAAATACTGTTGTCCAGAGAAAATGCAACAGCTACGAGGCTAAATCTTACATAAGGAAGTCCCACTGCACGGTTCCTCTCCACTGTTTTCTTGACCTCACTTAGGCTTCCGTAGTTCCACCGGGAAAGCTGGAAACCCAGCGACCAGTAGGGAGGGATGACGGGCCGGCCGATCAGCTGGACATGATAAACATACAGTTTTACTAACTGCACCAATAACACCATTTGCTATTAAAAATCAAATTTAAATTTAAGGTTCACCTCTTCAAACTCCTGGACAACTTGTTCTGGTGTGTCTCCGAAAAAAATGAAGAAGTCAAGGATTCCACCAATGGTCCTGTAGGTCACAGCTGGGGCAGGCTGCAGAGTCACCTCTACAAAGAAGCAAAACACAGCAACTATTAGGATTAATTTTTGATTTTTTAAGAAATAGCAATATGTTTTCTATATGGAAAAAAACAGAAATGAATAAGAAAAGGTGCCAATTACATTATTTGTCTGTTCAGATCTTTGTAATTCAAGTTTCAATGTTAAAATGTTCTGCTTTCATCTAACAATGTGAATTTTGTGTGTTAACATCCCCGAAAACATCCCTGCAATAAATGACGTGTATGCTGAATCATTACCCATAGCATTGCTGTTCATAAGAAAAACACCGAAAGACTTCCCACTGGTATCTTCCAGACAAAGGAAGAAGGGATATTGTCCGTAAAGGTTATGGGTTCCCTAAAAAAGAAAGGCAGTGATGAATGAAGGGACTTTCAGAGCGAAACTTGTTGACCAAATTCCTTTTTGCATGTATCCTCCCTACCCCATTGGGGAAGGCATCTCTGGTAAAAATGGGCCAGGTTCTCCAGTTTGTGTCATGACGATAGTTCTGATGGACATGTTCACCAAGACCATAAATATTATGGGATGGAAGCTTGGCAGACAGCTGGAGGTACTGGTCTGCAAAAACCAGTGGTGCAAATGTGGTGTCAAACCTAGACAGGTGTAAAAAAAAAAACAAAAAAAAACAGAGAATCAATATTCGCCTCACAAACTATAAAAGAAACACAGAAGAGGAGGTGGAAAGCAGGTAAAACGGATATCAGAAATAAGATAAGTACGTGTTGAAGAGGCTTTACTGAGAGCAAATCAAGAAGAAGACAGAGTATCCCATCAAGCTGTAACAACCTCTCTGACAGATTTGTCTTCTTCTTCAAAGTCATACAAAAACATTGGATTCTGAAGCTGCAAAAGTACAATCGAAGTAATTTTTGGCAGTAAGTAACGTTAGCTGTCAAAGACAATAAAGGAAGTATAACTACTTTCTTAACCATGTGATTCAAAACCACTGTTTGAGTGAAATTACAAACAGGTAATGTTTTTTTTATACAAGTAGCTATAATAAACACTGGTGAAAACACCTCGATCACTAAGACTCAATGGGCACAATGGGTATTTCTGAGCTGAATGATAAGATAGCTCAGTCGTTTCCATAGCTGAATGTACACTGGCATTATTATAGACAAAAGTTTGCTTCTATAAGTTATAATACTAAGAATGAAATGTTACTAATGAGATAAAAAATCTAAATTGAAGCAAACATTGCTGAAGAGAGCCATATTGTCAGTAATCTTTTGAATGGCTGAATATAGTTGATGGATGCAATAGTGGCCAAGTTTCAGTTCTGAAAAACTGCATTTTGACTTGTTTCTTTTTAGATTATGGCTTGAATTTACTAATATAGGTAAGGACATCTGTATTTGAACCCACGGGAACTGAAAACAAATGTATTTAACCAGTGAATTGTGCTTTAAAGTCTGTTAAACTTCAACCAACCTTCAACTACAAAGAAACGGCTCTTAGATTGTAAATACATGAATACATGTGTGTGTTTTATAACATCTGTGGACGTTTTTCATGGTCTATGTGTTAATACACAATTTTATTTTCAAACAGGCTGTGTAGAAAATAAAAAAGAAACTCTTGTTTAAGAACACTATTTTTAAGTTTCATTTTCCAGTTGCCTTTAAGAATTAGATAGATTGCAAAATATTTTTGACCAAATTGTTTGTTAAAGTCTTTTTTTAATGTCTTTTTCTCACTGCTCACCAAATTTAACAAAATAGACCACATAGTTCAAGACAAAACCTGTGATGTTTATAGAAACTTTTTTATTTTTATTTTATAGGCTATAAACTTATTTTTTATCAGATTTACATCATAAAAACGATGTAAATCAGTGTTAGCATTAACTACAGTGTCTGAGCTGAGAAAAACTTGCTGATGCAATATGAAGCAGAATGTAAAACATAATAAAGTGCTGCAGATGCTGTAAATTGCCTTGTGCAATCTTGTAATTTAATATAAGATGGTTAATAAGTGTTGTTTTATAATTCTCAGAATTTTCGAGATAATATAAAAAGCAATAATTGTTCAAAACTTCAAAGTAAAAAAAGCTTGGTAGATACTCACAGGACGTTTTTGTTCTCTTTTCTGCGCACAATGAGGCCGAAGGGTTCATTAGTAATCTCTAGTGCATCGCTGATGGGGGTTGATGGGTTACTTGGGACAGTGTTGATGTGTTCATGAGGTACCTCAAACCTCTTCTGCTGGGCATCAAAGATCTGGAAAAAAAAAATAATAATAATAATACTCATGTTATGTCTTTCATGTCTGCATCATGCAGCATTTTTTAAAATATTATGTTATCTTGATTTAAAAAATGTATCTTCAATACTAAAGTTAATTTTCCCAAGTTTAAAGATAAATGTTAGAGTTGTGAGTGTGAAAAAGAGCACTTCGCTGACGGGACCGAGGAGGTACGAGCTGCTGCCTCACTGTGTTAACCTTAAATCGAAGACGATTGCTTGTCTGCATTTCTGCGTGGAATGACAGCTGCTGTATATCCGCACCAAACAAAGATGGAGAGTTCATTCTGCTCAGCTCAGCTGTGATCTCTACACACATAAAATAAATCAAAATTTACAAACAATATTTTTAAAATAGCATGCAACGCAAAGAAACTGCAATAGGTAAACATCTTTGGTGACCTGGTGTTGAAAAAAAAGCATTTTTATGCATTTTTTTCAATGTGAGTGGACAATTTAGGCTAACTTTTGGTCATAAAGTGATCACATAAAAGAATTAAAGCAAACCTTTAACATTTTCTAAATGCTTGAAAGATTCATCCAATATCTATATATATATATATATATATATTTTTTTTTTAAATGCACATTTCTTAACTAAATGTACATAAACTGAAAAAAAAAAACATACAGTAGAATATGGTGGAGTAATGGAAGAAAGGAGGGGAGCATTATTGATGCCAGGAACACCAACAAACATTGGGAATGTGGTGAAGTCAGAAAACAAACAGAAAGTCAAACATTTCCGTCAGTTGGTGAACACACACATGTGAAAGCAGAAGGTGGAACACAGATTTACCATGGAAATTTGGGTGTTTCACTGAGTGTGCTGTGTAACCACGGTTGGATGAGAAAAAGCACCAGGGAACATTTGGAGTATCCAGGGGACTCCAGCAGCAGCCACGCTGCTCACATGTCATCTATGGAAAAAGATTGAAGTCCTCTGTCATTTTCCACACATCCACAATTATCATAGTAGTACCAGCTTTGCACAATAAATCTATAGAACTAGTTGCATATTCAGTATGATTGATTATTAATAGTTCAGTTTCAATACTAGTGTAGAGTTTTGAGAAACAATTGACAAAATCTATTAAAATTTTATTTTATTCAGACCTGTGATGCGCCAGGTTCTGGAAAACAGTCTACCCTCTCAGCGTGAGCAATGTTTGGACAGACAGGAATGAATCCCTCATTTGTTTCTGCCAAAGAAAAGACCATTTTAGTTCAGAAACACCAAAGCACGCATTTTAGAGGAAAATACAAAAGTGAAAAGCTGATAAAAAAAGACAATATAAAAGGTTTGACACAATATAAAGTAATATGTTCAGCTTTTTCTTTTTTTTTTTTTATTATGTGTTTCTGTCACATGCTCATAACTACAGAGTTACATAAGGAGGTGATAACAATAACTCAGGTGGGCAGTCCAACAGCCAGACCTTCGCAACACAAATGAATAATGTGTTTTTCCAGTCTTTCATCATAAAGCAGACAGCATTTAACGCTTCACATTTTAAAGGCAATGCCCCTTGATATGTGGCAGTTTTTACAGCTGTTGCCTCAAGAACAGGATTTGGTAACATGGCATCCACGTGCCACTCTACAGGACCACAAAACGTTTCTACTAAAGCACATTTTAAGTTTGTTATGGTATTATATCAAGATGCATACTCACTTTAACGAGTGAACAATTTTTTGCTATGTTTATTTGCTCAAAGACAAAGAAAAATCTAATTTGAGGCTGTATAAATAAACTCACATCCATTTTATTGAGTTGGTCTTTTGTTTTTTGTTCCCAGAAGATTTTACTCTCTGCAAAGTGTCACAAAATTCTCAATTATAATTGTTATTTTCCTATTTTTTTCCTATAAATTTACAACTTGCCACCTTAGATTTTATATTTTTTTCCTTTTTTTTCAAAAACTTTCATAACTGGGAAAGAGTAATTTGAGAATACCCCTTTTTTGGCTCTTAGTTTCCCCCATGGTCTATATATATATATATATATAAATCGATAGATAGATAGATAGACAGATAGATAGATATTGACATCTTTTTTTCAAATTCTTATGTTAGAATGCCTACTGATTTTCGTTTTTTTTTTTTTTTTTTTGCAAAATAACTTACTTAAAAAAAATTTACCACAACATATTGATTTTTATAAAATTGCATGGCATCATTGAACCAAAAAGTGAGCAACAAAATCAAAAGTGAATCTTGAAGTTGTTCTTTTGTTTGGTTTGAAAGGTCTTTTTGCTGTTAGTGTTGTTGTGTTTAACTTTACCATCTTCGAAGGTTTTAGGTTCTCTGGTGAAATATAGAGCAATCATGGTGACAGCTGTTGCAGTCATCAACACAAAGAAGACCAGGAGGGTCACCTCCATACTGGAGAACCGCTTTTTCCCCATCTAAAAACATGTAAACAAAATCACATCATTAATGCAAATGACAAGCTTATTACTGACAATTAGTGACATCAACTCTGCTCAAGAAATAAAAAAGCTCATTTTTGAAATATAGTTTAGAAAATTGTGACTGTATTGAAAAGTAAAGCCTTTAAAACAAAGTCAACTTGTTCATAAATCAATTGTAATTTTACCTCTCCATTTATACTTCACTCAGTTTACTTTTTCTCAAAAAAAAAAAAAAAAACAAGGTGAAAGTCTGTGGGTATGTGTCTGTTTGGATGCACGAGAGGCTCAAAGCCATTGTGTTTAATGCGCTGTGAAGAGCAGCTGAGGGCACAGTGAGACAGAGAGCCAGGCGTGTGCATGCCCCTGTTTGTTTGCAGTCAGCTACACATCACAGTCGAGTGCTGAAAAGCTCCTGCAAACATGCAGTGTAACACACAAAGACACAAAACATCAAAAACTGCAGCGTTAACACTTCATGCAGACTCACTACTCCTTTTCAGCTCGTGCTTCTCCTCAAAATAGCTTTGAGACAGCATACCGTTTTACCAGTGCCACCTGAACATTCCAATACACATGCATCCTCAAATGTAAAAAACTGCACATTTGTTATTTGCGATGCAGTACAGGGAGCTGCACTGAGAAGCACAACCGTGCAGGGATGGGCAACTCCAGGCTTCGGGGGCCGCATTCCTGCATTTTTTTCAACATACACTGCTCCGGCGTGTTCTAATTGGCTGGACACACCTGAACCAGGTAATAAATCAGAGATGGATATCTGGAAATCATGCAGACACACTGGCCCTCGAGGCCTGGAGTTGCCCATCCCTGAAAGTTACATTAATACTAACCATGGTATTATTGTAGTGTTCAAGCCGCCCCTTTCAATGAAAAGTCTATGCAAGCACACATACCGGTATATCCTTGTTTCTCTTTTTCTCATTCAAAACTCTCAAGTTTGTCCCTTTGCAAGTTTTTAAGCCCGTTTTTGAGTTCTTAAAGATCAGGGATAGGCCTCAAGGGCTGCAGTGTCTGCATGATTTCCAAATATCCAAGCCCTACTCATGACTGATTACCTGGTTCAGCTGTGTCCAGCCAATTAGAACATGCTAGAGCATGGTATTGGAAAACATGCAGGAATGCGGCCCTCAAGGCCTGGAGTTGCCTATCCCTGTTTAGAGAACAAGCATTTATTGATCGCGCGCTGGAAGTTGAACCAGTTGAACCTTCAACTGCTAAAACACAAAACAACTCAAATTTGACCAATCAGGTACTTAAATTTGGTTGTGATGTATGGATGGTGTCGTTTTTAAAGCGAGGACGTTCCAACTTGTTGAATTGATCATAAAGGAAAACTTAATAATTGCGCTTTTTCTACCCGGCCGAAATTCTATGACCTAAGTCTTTCATATATCAGTATAGAGCTGTGAAAGAAAAAGCCTGAAGCAAAATTCACAAAATTTGCACCATTTCGACATATCACACCTAGTCTCTTCTAACTGTAGCTACATGTGCTACTGTTGGGTAGTGACAGTCCGATGTGAACACTGTATGTTAAAAGCGTGATCAAGAATGCCAGTGTAGCACATTCTTGAATGTGCATCACATACCCAATGTGCACATAGCTTTGAACTGCATGTAGCCTCATTGATTCTATCGTTGGATAAAACTCCTGATTTCTTAACAACTTGCATCTGACAGCAAGAAAGTTTGAATTTAAACATTTTTAACTTTGAAGTTTGCTACTGTAAAAACAGGAATTTAATGCTTTAATTGCTCTTCGTATCAGTCATTTTGCTTTGGGGGATAAATGATTAAAAAGTTGCTTACATGCCGGACTGTCAACTAACACTAACTCGTATACAAAAGAATGTTTACTTGCTCCAGAGAATAGAAACTACAATTTCAAATGTCAAAAACAGCTATGTAGTCATCTTTTGGAGGTCACTTTCTTGTCAGCCTGAAGCTTCAAACTTACCTTGCTTGTCTCTGGTGTCTGGGGAGAGATGATTTCTAATTCAAGTCTGACAAGATTTTATAAACCTGGAGTATAACCCTTATCAGAGAACCACCACTCCTTTACTCCTTATCTCGGAGTGTTCATGTGGGCTTGTCTGTGGTTGTGGGCGGGTGGATTGCAGGTCCACCAGCCCAAGAGTCAGTTAACAATTTCCCATGTTACAAAATGAGTGGGGTTTGAAATTCATTTGTCAGCTGGATACTATCTAACGCACCATCAGTTTTATTTTCCACAGTGTTTATAAATGTACATTATCATATCACTTATGGCCGTGCACGACTAAGCTGTAAATTACCTAATGATGATCATGTATTGTTTTATTATTCATGGAAAATTATACTCAAAAGGTGCTCAATTCCTGGAATGGAGGATAAAAACATGTTTTATTTATTTCAGTACGAAAGGCAAAATATTAATATGTATTTTATAAAAATTGAGGGAACAATATAGCATTGAATATAATACTTTAATAGTCAGCTATGCTCTTCAATTAGCTATTTTATTCATCCTTTCATGTAAATTTACATGTTTCTGACCATTAAAATGAGATTTAGGAAGTTTTTTTTTTTTTTTTTTTTTTTTTCTTTTAATGGACATTGAAAATGATGGCTGAATACTCCATTGGAATGATTTCCACAGACTCAGTGCTCAGATTTAAGAAAAAAAAAGAAAAAAAAAAACTCCCTGCCCTCTGAGCTCTGTGTTGGACCTCAGTGTGTAAGATGACATATGCTCAAGTGTAAGACCAATTAAGGATTTCAAAGTAAATAGAAGAAACTTAAAGTGATCTCTGAAAAAAGTGGGGGTAATGTTGTCACACTCCAACCAGAACAAGAGCAGCAGTATTTTGGATCAGTTGGAGACACAGGAGGGACAACTGGCTGAAGCAAACATTTTTTACAGTCTCCCATATGAGATGGAATGGAAACACGGATTATTGTCTAAAATTGCTATTTTGACAAAGAAAAAAAAAAAAAACACTTGATTTTCACCCACTGCCTAAAATAAAAGAGGCTAGACTTCAACACAGAGTTGATTTGGTGTTCAAGTTTTAAATCACTGTCCATTTAAAAGCCCAGATTTGACATATAATGTTTTAAATGTGGAGCCAGGGGACCCAGATCTATGGCTGAGGATTCACATGAGCTCCTTGGACCAAAAACTATTTCTTTTAAATTTTCATGTCCACCTGATCTTTGATGTAATGTGAACAAAGGCAAACGTTGTTCAACATAGAAACCTTTTTTAATTGGTAAATATTTCTATTTCTAAGGTCAGATGACTCAAATTATTTCAAATTTTTGAGATTGAAATGACCTGGTCTTGCAAACGATGATCGTGAACAATCCATGACACTGTCAGGTCTCTGCTTTTCCAAAGGAGGCGATGCATCGTATACATTCTGCAGGGTGCCCAAACTTCTGCACACACAATTATTTTGTTTTCTGTTATTTTGAAAGGATAAATGATGGGAAAAAAATCCATTTTTTTGTGATGTTAAAAGAATGTTTCAACTGTAAACTGATGCCTTTAGAAGATTTTTCAATCTTTCCATGAGTTCTTGATGCACAAGAATATGACATTTTAGCTGGGGTGCCCAAACTTTAAATCCCCACTGTACATGTGCAAGTCGGAAAGCATCTTTTTTTTTTTTTTTTTTTTCACATTGATCTTTAAAAACTATTAGAAAATAAGTATGTGAATTATTGTGTCCCTGTGCATTCATATCAATTATCAATATCTATTCAGACCATCAAGAGCTTCGCTCCTTTGTGTGACTGTAATAACCTAGAATGCAAATGAATGAAATCCCAAAGACAAATATATCGAGTCTGACAGACGACTCCTTCCGCTTTGACAGATATCAGTTCAAGTCGTTAAGAAGTGATTTTTATTGTCTTAGTAGTTTTCAGTAAGGATAAAACAAACAAACAAATAAATAAATAACTAAAATATACCACATGCACATCATTTGGCGAGTGTTAATTAGCAGAGCTTTGGCTGTGTTTCTTATGTCATTTTGACCGATCGTTCTCACAGGACTCTAATTGTCTTTACGCTAATTTCCATTGTTTTTATTTTTGAATGCACTAAAAAAAATCCACTTTCAATGGAGCAAACCGAGGATGAAAATTCACTCTGGTGTATTGATTGAACTATTGCGAATGTCAGATCTGAAAATGAGAGCAGCCAAGCAGCTGTGTGCTTCAAGTCAGTATATGTACCACGCATTATATAGGATCTTACAACCTATAACAAACTAAATATAAAAATAATCACAAAATAAGTGAATACTCATCAGCAGATCTCATAATCAATGTAAGATCATCTATTTTTCAAAATCACGGTTTCACAGTTGGATTTCAAAGCTAGATTTATTACAGTAATAATGGGCCATGTGAGGTATAAAGGTCAGTTGGCTCAGATTTATGTTGATATTTGCAAAGTCTTTAGAATATTGAAGGTAAGACATGCTTTCATATTTTAGTACTGCCTTGCAGTGCTGTATGACATTTACCACATTTCATTAAGGGAAAACTGTTCACTCATAACAACTAACATTCATAAATGCTATGTTTTACTGAAAAATGCTTAATCCACACAAACAAATACAAATAAAAAATAATATTAGCAATATTATGCTAAACATTTGTATTTGATTATTGCCATCACTGGATAAAAGAGCCATAACATTTCTCAAAAACACATTTTTGCTTGAGATTTTTTTTAAATGTATATAACACAGTTCCATGTTCAGTCTATGGAGCATATTTTTATTCAGACTTTTTGTTGTCACAGTTTTTTTTACATGAAATGCTATTTCTTGTATCATGCAGTGCTATGAGCTAAATTCAGTGGAACCGTACTCAACAGTATTGCTGATGATCCAAGTCTGTGGTGCACATATATAAGATTTGATTTATATGATTGAATGATTTATTTTGTTTCATGAAATATTTAGTCAAGCAAAGTGTCCAATGATTGGCTCAATGAAAATAATGAATTTGTATTTCCTTTGGCTATAAATTTAGAAGTACATCACATCTTGTTTAAACATTTGTCCAACTAAAACACTAATCAGGATGCATATTTGCTGGTCACATGATCCATTATTGATCCAACAAAGAACTGCTGGCTACCAGTTTGATCTCTGTAAGCATGATGGCATCATGCTTCAGCTGCATCTTTCTAGTAATTGTTGATTATCACCACTCCAGTAATGTGTGGTGTCACCATAAATACCATTTCAGAAGCTTCCCATAAGTGAACCTCTAATCTGCTCCTGTTCTCCTCTAAAACATATTAGGTATGCTATGACATTCAACTGCAGCCAAGATATCTATAGAGCTTAGCGATCAAGTCATCTTCTGTGTATCTGCAAAATGACGTTCAAATTTTAAAAAAAGTTAGTGAAACACCAAACCCCTTATTAAGCCCTACTTTGCAAGTTGACTTAGAGTGTCAGTTAAGATATTAGAAAGAGACAAGCATCAATGTGGAGAGACAGAACACAGAAAGAACAAGCAAAGAAAGCTCTTTTCTGTACTTGTCATCAACAAAGTATCACTCCTGAGCAGAAAAGTAAGATGGAGTTTGGTTTTCTAATTTAATCCACTGCTACTTATTTACACACAGGAAGCAAGGAATGTTGTGTCCAAATAAATGTCTTACTTTGAAAAGTATTCAAGAAATAGAGACTTAGAGGAAAGATCCCTTTACAAAGGTAGTTCAATTTTGTTTTTTCCCACCATTATTGATAAAGTAGAATAACATATGCTTTCTTTTCAGCACCAAAGTCAAGATGACAAAGACCGTTCCTTTGCTTTCTTGCTGTAATCCTTTGGCTCTCAGAAGCAAACACAACATGAGATTCCTCACAAATTTAATTAAGAGAATTTTGGGATATTTTCAAAGTGAAGGGTTATGAAATACAACAGCTGCAGAGAGAACGTTGAGCTTAATTTGTGTTTAACTTTCCAATCATCACGGTAATCAAGTCATCTAAGACTCTAAGGGTTGTTGTAAAAATTAAATATTTCATTGAAGAAAAACCATCTCATTAGTATTGTCTTACAGAACCATGAACCTGACTCCAGGATGAAAAGGTCAAATCAATAGACTGATTCAGTCTAACTTTTGTATCTTTCTCAAACTATTTGTTTTAAAGGGATTTACAAAAGTTGGTCTTTTGGTCTGTTTGTAGATTTAATACAAATGTACATGTTTTTTTTTCACTGATTTAATAAATAAATAAATTCTCTATGTAAGGCTCCAATAAAAGAAAAAAAAGACTCTTAGATTTTTGGTTTTGGAGCTGCGAATCTCAGGAATAAACTTTTTAACAAGGTTTGTGTGGATGGGGCTGTTTTTTAGATCCACTTTAGATTTTACGATGAAGATTTTACGTTCTGAAGCGGTTGTATTGTTGTAAAATTAAAATGGATTTTATTAAGTCAGATTGTTTTTCTCATTTTTTTGTCTACATAAATAGTAGTTGGGCCATGAGACGGTACAACAATTTTTGATTAAAAATGTACAAACAGTTTAATTCCGCAGGAGCATTTTGTTTTGTTTTGTGGCATGGCCAGCAGAGGCAGTAGGGAAGCCCAAGAGATGCAAAGGATGCGGAAAACTACAGAACCCACCCCTGGAATCCCACCTCAGCTACCCCAGAGAGAACTTTGACAGCCCAGGCCAGCGAAGATGAGCTCTTTTTGAGCGACAAGATCTTTTTTTTTTTTTTTTTTTTTGCTTTGCCTAATCAGTTTGGTTTATGAGGCCTTTTTTTATTGTAAACCTTTACTGTATAAAAAAAGAATAAAATACTCTCAACTGAAACACTAAATACATAAATGAAGCTTTAGTATTATTTTGGAACAGATTTTCAATTATTTAGGGGTTGATCGAAGTGTAAATTTTTGAAAAATCTGTTCAGCTTCTGAGAAATGAAAGCATTTACTGTTGTTGCTGAAAGCTTTTACATTTCTTCTCTGACAGCTGACCTACAGTAAGAGTTTCAGGTGACCCCCAGCCCCATGATTAGGATTCACAGAAGCCCACCAGCAAGACACTTGCGCTGCATCTGAACGTCTTTCATTCCTGCCTTGATTCCTGCATGTTTTGGAACAAATGGACTTAGAACTTATGAACATTTATGAACAGTATATGACAGTAACCACGTTAAATAAACGCCCATAAAATAAGCAGATAAACCAACGATTGCTGCCTTAAATTGACCCTTATCTTCTATAAAGGATAATGATGAACCCATTTTTGTTTTTTACATGTTCATCCTCTTTGAAGACTTGGAAACAACGAGAGTTTTATTATCTATTATAGTTTGTCAGTCTTACATAATATGCGTTAGAGACTGGGTAAAGTTTTGTGAAAGCTAGACTTCAGATTAACTCTAGAAAAGGATACTGAGAGCAGCAAAAATGTATGTATATTTTTTTCAAACATAGATTGTTTTTGTACTTTTATTTTTAGAGTAGTCATTTTTAATAGTTTTTACATGTGCAATTAATTAATTGAATTTTTATCTCTTGAATGTCTTTGTACACTCATAATATAAAAGTCTAACTGCTCTTTTATTTTTTTCCCAATGTGCTTTCAGATGTCAGACTTAAAAATGGGATACACTCTGACAGCTAAATGTTTCACAGATGCTTGCAGATTTAAGAGTCAAACTATTAAAACATTAACACAGTATAAATAATGCTCATTTGTAAAAAAAAAAAAAAAAAATCATATTTTATTGTACTGAGTTGGTTCTTCAGATATTTTTTTTCGATTAATTCACACTTTGTGATGGAGAGTTCAAAATTCAAATGCAACTTAGTCATAGCCCAACTTTACAGTTTAAGAGTCAATTTTTTTATGTGAATTACAAAAAATATATATTTAATTTTCTAAACTTAGTTTGGTGAAACTAATGTTTTTCATTTAAACACTTTGTTGTTTTCTTTCACAATTGATGGAACCCCAGCCTTTTTTTTTTTAAATATATTATCAAATATTTTTAAGTCAGGTCTCACCTGTACATGTATTACAACAGCCCCCACCTCCCCAATTGTTTCTTATTTTAATTTTTCCCACCTTTAGCCAGAGATCTTTAGGCTTCGTTTTTAATGAAGCAACAGGGATAAAGTCAGCAGCAACCCAACACAGTCTTAAATGAGGATGGTTGAATAATGATAATGTTCACAGCGTCTTTGTTCTGTAATAAATTATAATTTTCTAAAAATATTTTAAAAATAATGATAATTGACAGCAAACAAAATAAAATGATCAATAGGTAGTCTATAAGGCAACTTGCCATGTAAATAAGGTCATATTTGAGTATGAAATACCATAAAAATCAATAGCTCAATATCTAATTAGTTGATTTATCGTTAGGTCAAATTCTTATTTGAAAGTAGTTAAAAGACTTGGTACACCACTTGTTAAGAAATAATGAATATTGCATAAAAATCTGCATTTGTAACACAACAGTTGGGCGTAGACCCAAGGGAAAGAACTAGTACATGGTGGAGAGACTTCATCTTACAGCTATGTTGGGTGTCTTCACTTAGACTGCTGCCGCACAAAAAGGTTCCAGGTAAACAAAGGAAAATGGAGTTGGGAGTTATTTATTTATTTTTTTTACTGTGGGATTTTTATGGAGAAATGTTATATGTTGTTAAACTAGCATTTAAATGGGTTGTGTAAGATTACTTAGTGCACTACATAGGTCTTTCACCATTTTACTGAGTTGTCCGATCTTACATTTCCAGAATCCACTGCCTTAAAAAAATTGTAGAAGTCTACAGAAAACCAGTATATGTATGTAAATGTAAAATCTTCATTAGGTTTTCACTTCAGCAAATGGTTGACATCATATTTGCTGTTAAAAAAACAAAAGTTAAAAGCATGTGTTTGAATTGTATCAAAATCCAGGGCACTGCATAGTCCGGCACTATGGTCTTTTAGGGGTTATGGAGTATTTAGTGAATTTGGACACAACTATGATGCCATGCAGTGTGGTTCATTCACTGCTCCTCCTCATCAGATGGTTCTGGTGGAAGTAATTACTGTCATCAGACATACCTGGGAGATGTCCTTCATGTTCATCCTGCTGTCCTTCAGTCTCTGACATTTCGTATCAATAAACTATTAGTCAAAGTCAAGCCTATTTCTTTCTGATCTTTCTGTCTGTGTATAAGTCTGCCTGTTTATTCCCTGACAAGGTTTATGCCCTCCACTTTGGTTTTTGGATTATGGACTGGATTATTGCCTTTCTGGGTGGATGTTTGTTGTGACCCTTGCTATGTTTATTGGACCTGGATTTGGATGCTGGTTCTGCTCCCCGGCGCTGACATGGGATCCATCTTCGCATGTCACCAGTTTCTTGTACATGTACCTCATGATTTCTGGATTTACTTGTGTCAAGTATCCACTTAACTGACTGCTGCACCTACTGATGAGGTCTATCCCCAGATGCCCCAAAATGTGTACTTGCATCCTTAATAAACTTTGTTTTTACACTAAGCTTTTCTTGATGTCCAGCACCAGAACATAACACATGGACCAGAAATGTGGGACTCAATTAATGTATTGATGTGTGAATTACAATATAATATGTCATATACTCAGATTTATATATTTGTAATGTATTAGGTTAAAGATTTCAGTCTGTTTGCTTCCTTGTTTTAATATTTTTTTCACCATACCATTAAGTTTCTTTCTTGTTTTATAAATATTGACATTGGTTTGTTGTTGTATTCTGAATTAAAAGGGTAGTATGTAGAAGCAAGTAACAAATACGATTCCAGGAATCAATTTAAAGGCCAAAATGTACTCTGAACTGGACATTTGTCAAAGAATCCCTCTCTTACAGATAAAACCACTGAATACACGCGTGTTTTTTTCTTTTTGTAATAGAAATAAAAACATTTTTCAATCGTTTTTTTTTTTCAGATCTCCTGCAGAAGGTTCAGAAAAGCTTTGGCTGTGAGTTGTTTTACTTTTTTTCTGTCCATATCAAAGCAACTTAATGGGATTCAAGTCTGGAGACTGCTGATCCCTCCATGTCTCCATGTTGTTCTTTGGTCCTCCGATAGTTCTGGCAGAGCTTGGGTTTACATTTTGAGTCACTATCCTGTAATAGGATAAACTCTCTGGCCAACATGGCACATACCAGAGGGAGCTGCATCATGCTGCAGAAGACTGTGAAAACTTATTAAGGATGTCCCACAATGTGGAGCCATCCGTTTACCTTTTTAACAACATACAAATATTCTGCAAGAAGAACCAAAGTTGTTGAAATTTGGTTCATGGGTTCATTACATCTCTTTCCAGTCTTCAGTAGTCCAGTTTTTCCTGGTTCTGAAAAGACCATTTTTATTTTTGTCTTTGATGTCTCAGCAAAGTCTTGCTTGTTGCAACTTTTCTTTTCAACCTCAATCTTCTGTTCACAGTCAGCAATGAGATTGACTTTCAACAATAATGAAGCTGTGCGTGCAGACGTTGCCCTGTGAGCCACCTATCGTGCAGGTGTGAACTCTTAGGATCTTGTCCTCTGATTTCATTGTAACTTTGAGTCTGCCAGGCCTTTTCTGACAAAGTTCCACCAATGCGGTTCACACAAACTGTGCTCACTGACAGATTGATTGTTTTTAATTTCTCTCTAAGAAAAGTTGAACACCAATAGGAATGACTTTTCCAGCTTTTTCAACCTCGATTAAACATGACCAGAATTAAACTGTTCATGTTTTTCTTGTTCCCAGTAAAATGCCTTTTTTGTGAAACTACAAAATGTGCTAATGTTTTCAGTTTCAAAATGAATTTTAAACCTCTGAAGTTCAGAAGATATTTGTATTATGCCAAGTTATTCATTGGAATTTTACACCCTAAAAAAAAAAAAAAAAAAAAAAA
>BSAI01000072.1:22168272-22192792 GCA_036245035.1 Adrianichthys oophorus | reverse complement strand
CATTCATTTTCCAATCTGCTTTATCCCTTTTGGGGTCACGGGGTTGCCGGAGCCAAACCCGGCTACTCATGGGCGAAGGCAGGGTACACCCCCTGGACTGGTCGCCAGTCTGTCGCAGGGGCCACAAACACACACATGCACACCTAGGGACAATTTACAGTGACCAATTAACCTATGAAGCATGTTTTTGGACGGTGGGAGGAAGCCGGAGTACCCGGAGAAAACCCACGCATGCACGGGGAGAACATGCAAACTCCACACAGAAAGGTCCCCCAGCCAGGACTTGAACCGGGAACCTTCTTGCTGTGAGGCAGGGGCGCTAACCACTGCGCCACCGTGCGGCCTAGTTCATTACATGATTATATTATTATAATATTATATTATTATTATTACATGATTCTATTGATTCCTTTATTTTTTATTGAGACTCAGAATTATTGAGATAAGTTTCCATTTTTATATTTTTCTCCATGTTTTTGTAACAACTTATAACATTTCTCAAACACGAGAAATCCCCCAATCATATTCAGACCTGACTGTTTAGTTATTTTAGAAATCTTAGCCTGAGGCATGGACTAGCTCTCGGCACTTTGTCTACTTGGACGGGGGCTTTAATGATCACCACTGTCCTAATGAATTAATAAAGATGAAGAACTCCTGATGGATAATCATGAGACAGAAAGAACAAGTTAAAGAATAGTTTAAGCTAAATCTAAAAACTAAATCTATAAACCAAATGATTGCTTCGATTCAATCTGCATCAAGTCTCTGCTCTGGATTCAACATTATCTGGCATACATTTTTATTGGCCTTTCTTCTACATTGCAAATACAGTTAGAAGGCCAAAAAAAATCTTTGCAACCTAATCATCGGATCAATTTATTTAATAAGCACTAGTTCACACCTGGAGTAGTGTTAAAGTGCTATACACAAGGCAAGAAACATCAAACCAAGGTTTACTGGATCCAGTTCAATAAAATTCAGTCAAGATCATTCTACTCTAACCTATAAAGGAAAACCCCCTTTAAATTGAAGAATAGGAGCACACATCCAATTCAATTAAACACTGTGAGGGCAACCAGTGAAATACCTTTAATTAAATTACCAACCAAATTGATGCCAAATTCTGACCCTACCATCTGAATGTGGCAGCAGGAATGGGGACTCATATATTACTCAGCCTAATCAAAATAAAATTATTTCTTCTTTTTACTTCACTTGTCTCTTCTTCACAGTCTCTTCCTCCTCACTTTCTTTCCCTTTCAGCCTTTTCAGAGCTCTGTTCCTTATGAGGCTAGTAGTCAGGTTTTTACGGAAAGCATCAAGGAGTGTACTCGTTGCCACGGTAACATTAGCAAATAAAAGTTTTACAGGTGCCAAGAGTTAGCTGCAACGTAACAAAGCTAGGAAAGAAAGAAAGAAAGAAGGCAGTGAGTGTGTCTATTTTAGGGAAAAAAGATGCCAAATCTCGCCTGTGATCTGTCACCCTCACTTTCCAACCCTGCAACTCGTCTCTGGTCTCATTTTTTCTTTATCTTTTGTTATCTTTAGTTCAGCATTGCTTGTTGCAGAATGCTTTCACCATCCCAGAGGATGACTTTAAGTCTCTCACCTTCATTGTCACCTCTTCTGTTCCCCAGTTTCTCACCACTTGTTTCCTACCAAGAGTGTACACATGAAAAGTGAAAAGTTGCTATTCTCTTTGTTTCTACTCGTACAATCCACCCTCTCACTGCACCCTGCTCCTTAATATGCATTTCTCTGCTCTCAAAGTACAGACTATATTGATCTTTCCCGTCCTCCATCTCTGTCTTTGCTGCCTCTATCAATTATCTTCCCTAAATTCGACTTTTCCAGCTTCTTCCAGCTTCTCTTTCTAATGAACTATCCACTGATTTAGTTCATGAAACATCATAGATTATTCATATTTCTCCGTGACAGTAATAATAACTGGAAAAATAATTCAAATTTAAATAGCAGAAAATACAGCACCTTGGCTTTTTTAAGGCATCCTGAGTTTCAGCTTTTGCACGAAGCGTTATCTGAGAGATTCTACTGGGGAACGTGCATGTGTGTAAGTGTGTGTGTCCTAAATTAGGTGAATGACTTGTTGTTACTGAGAGACTCTGCCAACACAGAGGCCCTCTCTTCGACTTCACTTAATCAGCATGCAGCACATCTCTGCAACACTGTCCTTGTGTTATACAACATACACATGCACTCTGCACATGGACACAAAAGACCAATGAACGCACACTTCATTGCCATTCTCTCCACAATGTCACCACTGCCCTTGTGATAATATATATATATATATATATATATATATATATATAAATAAATATGGTATCTAAAAATAAAAAGAAAATGTAGATCTTGAACAGAGTCCAGAGTTGCAAACACAGGTGTGTGTCCATGAAATCACATTTCTCCTGCCTTCTCACACCATTCTACGCTGGGTGCACAGATCTTGGTGTAAGATGCCTGAATATTTGAACACACACACAGACACACTCACTGTGGGGTGATAAATAAAGCAGTGCAAGCTCAGCAGAAGCCTTCTGCCATGTCAGACTTTACTGATGTCCGGTTCAATCCATGGGAGTGTTTCAATCAGCCCTCACAACACCAATCTAATCTCAGCATCACGGCGTGCACACATGTGCACACTCAAACACATGCAGACACAAAAGTTTAAGAAAGTGTTGGTTCTGATGCTTTTGTTTTATTTAATAAACAAAAAAGAATCTGGTAAATAATGGTTTTCTTAACTTACAGAAATCAAGAAATTCTTACACTTTCACCTTGTTTAAAGCAGGTGTTAAGGTGCACTCATACCGAACGTAATTGCAGAGACGGACAATTTCAATATAGTTTTCAATGGTTTAGACATGAATTGAGGTTCTGTAACGTGAATTTAGCGGCCGGCGCAGCGCGAAAGTCTGGAAACAGCGCGAATTGAGGGGCTGCCGCGGCTGGCCAGGGTTTTAAAAAAAATATTAACTCTGGGGAGGTGGCTGTGTCTCCTCAACCAATCAGGGACTCAACTTCAAACACTTTTTTAGTGACAGAAATGGAGAAAACATCAAATATGGTGGATTGATCCATAGTTCTCCTGAACTTCCATTCCGTATCCATTTTTAGGCAGCTGGGTTTCCAGAGCCCGTCCGGTTACTGTTGGGCAAATGCGGGTACATTCTAGAGAGTCTGTCGCAGGACCTAAGGAGCATCACTGTGCTGGCTCCCGTTAGAGGAGCTCGCGGCCAGACAGAGGGCCGGTGCTGGATGGGATGCTCAGGCCTCCTGGACTTTATGATGTTTTTCTTATTTTCAATGAGACAATAATTAAAAAAAAGTTCCTCTCATTTTATTCTTGTTTTTATTCTTGTCCTGTCAGGTTAATGTGCGACAATAAGCATTTGAACTTGGTCAAAGAAAGACGGAAACACCGCAAACACAGCATCTGACACAGCAGCAGTAGAGAAACTCGCTATATTCTAAATGTTTTCATGAACCCAAGCATGGAGACATGATCACCAATGTTTTTGTAGAGCACTTTGAAATAAATAAACCTGATCTCTAAACATCATCCGTGTCTCCCATGTATTGTAAATGAGATAAACCGACGTTAGCTGTCTGCCCCTTCCACACGTGGCCGAGGTGGCGAGCTTAGGGAACACATTTTTGGCCACGCAATTGGGGCGGCAATTGGCCGTGCGAATCACATTCGGTGTGAATGCACCTTTAGAATTAAAAGTAACAAGAGTCATTGTGGTTCACCAGGTAACCACCAGGTGGACTGGTGTTAAACAAAGTTAGGTTGTTGGTGGAAAATTGCAGCAATCTAAGGTTGAGCAACTGTCTTTTATTCAGTTGGCCAGGGTTACAGTATGGTAGGTATAGACAAGAAAGTGGATGACTGTGTCCTGAACCTCACGCTTGGTCTGTATTCAGACTTCCTTTAAACAGACATTTCTTTTTCGAATCAAAGCTTGTTAACAAAACCATGTGACTAACCATCCTTCAGTCATCAGCCAGGAATTACGAGTTTGGGGCAAAGAAACAGGATAAAGAATAATGGAAGTCCTAAGCTTTGCAATTCTTGTTTAGAATAGTTCCCTTGTTCAAACTTTATATTGAGCAGATTTTGAACATTTGCATCAAGGTCAAGTACAACACTTTTTACTACTACTTTAGTACTGCGAACGCATGCTGCAAGGTGGTTACTGAGAAGTTGACGGCTAAAAAGGTGCAATGATAAGTGTTTCTGACATATAAAACAGTGTAAGAAGTGACATGTATCACGTTAAAAGTTTTTTGAGCGGTGGTCGGATGAGCCTGCATTCATCCAACCACATTTTAATGAGTTGCTGTCTCATTGTTGCTTTACGTCTGTCCGTAGCTCATGGTTGCCTCTTTCCTACTATGTTTACATCCCATAATGCCAGTCTATATGGTGGCAGATTTTGGTCCAGTCGGTCCGCTTCGAGTATGGAGCCTATTCAGTCTGAGGAAACTCAAAGCAAACCGGATTTCAGTCTGATTGGAAACAAACAAAACCCACCTCAAGATGGGTCAGAGAGACCAAGGTCTGCATGCAGACAGAAAACGTGTTCCGGATTATTGGGGGAAATGAACTCCAGTTTACTTTAAGTAAACAAAAAGTGTCTGGTCTGACAAATACACCCTAACAGTTGCATAAAGAATGACCAAAAAATCTAACCTTAGCATAAACTGGTTAACAGCAATTTGAATCTGACCTAGAACAAATTTAAAATGTATTTATTGAATTTATCTCTCCAGCATTGTTCCTTTAAAATAGACTCATCAAAAATTGCTAATTTCCATCATTCATTCATTTTCCAATCCGCTTTATCCCTTTCGGGGTCATGGGGTTGCCGGAGCCTAACCCGGCTACTCATGGGCGAAGGCAGGGTACACCCCTGGACTGGTCGCCAGTCTGTCGCAGGGGCCACAATCACACACCCATGCACTCACATTCACACCTAGGGACAATTTAGATTAACCAATTAACCTATGAAGCATGTTTTTTGGACGGTGGGAGGAAGCCGGAGTACCCGGAGAAAACCCACGCATGCACGGGGAGAACATGCAAACTCCACACAGAAAGGTCCACCAGCCAGGGCTTGAACCGGGAACCTTCTGGCTGTGAGGCAGGAGCGTTAACCACTGCGCCACCGTGCAGCCCGCTAATTTCCATCAAACCAGAAAATGATAGCATACAAAAACTCCAAATACATTTGCATGATTGCTTACAATCGCCAGAGCAATGGCCACTTGGAGCAGCAACTTTGCAAACAATGCTATTCCAAAAGCAAGTTTTTATTGGTTTAACATGCAGTTTAACCACAATCATTTTCAAAAATTAGCATTTTTTTTTTCCTAATCTTTCCACATGTTTAGCGTTTCTTTTAAGACCGTGACATAGGCATCAATATTACAGGGAAACTATACGGCACTTTAAGCTCTTAGTTTTAAACTTCAGAATGAGGTAACAGTTATACAGAAGCTGAAAATGGCCTTCCCTACTTTCTTTTTTTATTGTTTTCTCGTTATAATGATAAAATGAAACTTGCTTTCATGTGATAATGAGATAATGAAGAATATGCTGTAGCGTCCCGCTCTCCCTTTCCCGTACTAAGACTTGATCTGTTCAAAGTCTCTATTTACCAACACCTTACAACTGACACCAACAACTCTCAACAACAGCAAAACAAATGCTCACCAAAAGTTGTTAATTTGGTCCCTTTTTTTTATTTATAGCTGAAGCAACGCTCCTCAAGCCATTTTTGGCTTCCATAAAACTGGTATATTTTACTAACATTTTTGTTATTTAAAACTCTCTTTTTTTTGCCATTAGGTTTACAGTATGTTTCAGAAGCTACCTTTGGAGCTTCTTGGTTGTGTTTTTTATTTTGTATTTTTTGATTGACAGCTTTATTCATTTAACTTGACCTTCAAATATGAAAGACAGTCATTCAAGCAAGACGTGCTTGGATTCATGTTATATGAAGAAAAATAAAATTGATTTGTAATAAAAATGTTCAGCCTGATAGCCTTCTTTTTTACATTTCAACATCACCAATTTGAAGATCTCTTTTTTTGGACTAACCGGTTGAAGGCAATTTCAACTTCTTAAAATATGTTTAGCTTCTGGAAATGGATCAGAGATCAAACTCACGTTTCAACTGTCCAGGTTGTACCCTCCTCTGGTTCTGAAGTAGCTGGGATGGACTCCTGTAACCCCATGATTCTGAACAGCACCCAAATAGGTGTGGAAGATGGATGGATGTTTCTAAATATATTCTATACAAAAATAATCATGGCAGCAAGATAAAACTTTTTTGTAGGGGGTTGCAGCTTACAGTTTTGACAGCTTATGCAAAAAAAAGATTGAAAAAACAGCTGCTTTTCTTTTTCAGTGATCACGTTTTTCTTTAGTCACGAATGTAGAAGTGATTCAAGAGTTTGTGACCTCTCCTGCCACCTACGTTGTACGAGCTGCCTCCGACTGCCAGAAATAGCCTACAGCTTCTGGCCAAAACCTCAGTGTCAGTCCACTGCAATCTCTTAAGGACCTTGGCTCGTTTTACTAATGCATGTTTGAACATTTAGTCATCCAGCTATAAGTTCAACACAAGGGGAAAAAAGAAAAATCTCAAGTATGTTATTGCAGAAGCTTAAATATGATCAGGTGAAGTAAAACGTAAAAGCTTACAGCAAATGTTGAAGCAGTTTTACAATGTTAAAGAGCCGTTTTATCTCTTAGGCACATAGTTTAAGTACCTCTGGCAGTAATCAATAATTTCCTGCCCTTCGTTCTGACTCACCGAAGATCACTGCAACAAACACTCTACCTAAAGCTCCTCAGTACTTTATTTAGAGTTGTGCACAGCTTCTATGCTTCTCATTTTTGAATGAGAGTGCTCACTGTGTAAAGCATGCAAGTAGCTTCAGGACACAAAGATAAAAAGCATATTTTAATGTAAAAGGATGGTAAAATAATAAACTCAAGGGTATTTAAGTGAAGATGGACATATTTTAGAATAATGTGGTGAAAAACACTATTGCTTGTGTGGAGAAAATAAGAAACGTGTTCACTGGTTCAATCAAATAAACACTTTTTGTATGCTTTTATTAGTGTAAATGCTTCAAAGCAAGTTTCTTATTCATACTCCACATCTGGTTTGCTCTTATTTATATCTCTTTGCTTGCTCTCAAACGTCTATGTAAAGTTATATAAAAAGTATGTAGTGGTGTAAAAAAAAAAAAAAAAAAAAACAACAACAGGGAAAAACAGTGTTGGGGTGAGAGTAACTGCAGATGATCAAAGAGGTGAAAAAAGAAAGCAGCATGGAAAGAAAGAAAGGGTAGAATGCTGGGAAATAAAAGAGTTGGATGCCTCTTTTCAATTCTGACTTTTGAGCACGTTTGCATGGCACACTGTTCATTCTCTCTGTTTCTTACATCAACCTGTCTGTCAACCCTGCTGACCTGTATGATCCATCAAAAGCAGCGACTGCTGCTTCAAGAGATGGAAGAAGGGATAAAGATGAGAGGTGAAGGAGGGAAAGAAAAGACAGGAAGAATCAGTAGTAAAAAAACAAAAAGAGGGACTTTATTTTCTGCTTTTTAGATGTGACAAAAAAACTGCTGAGGGAAAACAAGGTTTTGCCCCACAGATTCCCTAAGGACTGCGACTGCTACATGTGCATTGCTGTCACTCATTATTACCCTCCTTCTTCTGCCCTTTGGCTGATGGCTTATCTGCCTCCATTTCTTTCCTCAGTCTGAAAACTGATGTTGCAAAGTTGCTAAATGTTCCAATTAAATGAACCAGCGGCTCCACTGCACAAATCCACCTTTTTTTCTTTTTTTATCAGCATCATTTTGTGTAATGACCAGTGAAAATTATTATAAATCACCCGACTTTCCATTGTCAGAGACAGAGCCAACCGCTCTTAAAGAAGGTCCTATTTTGCATTTTAAGGTTCCTTCTCAGCCGCCTGTCCATCATCGACTCTGCTCTCCTCTTTGCCACACTGTCATTCTTGAAGCTAAATTATTCATGAAGCCCAGAAATTTTTTCATCTGAAGCAGTTAAGCATGCTCATACATCAGCCACTTAAAAATAGTTCCTGCCCTTTACATTACCTCACTTCTTCTCCACAGTCTGCCCCTTTACTCTTGAGCCTGGTGTCCATAATTTCACTTGTCTGCAGTGTCTGCGCCGTTTATCTCCCATCCTCTCTTCTCTTTGCCTTTTCTTCTTATCAGCGTTCCTTTTTCTCCCCTTGGCTTCTTATCACACACATTTCTCTCCTTTTAAGGCAAAATGGTGAGAAAAAAACTATCCATGGCGGAAGAAGAGATAGCGGAAAGAGGAGTGACAGCAGCATTTTGGGGTATAAGTGGGAGCTTTTTTGACTTCTTTTCTCTCACACCATAAAGGCTTGTGCATATAGTCATTCAAACACACCCATCAATTTAGTGCTGAAAACTTTTTCTCATGTATTGTTCTTTGTAAATCAGTTAATAGGATTTCAGAGGCAAAACTAGCTTTTCTAAAAAATAAATACATAAAAACAGTTCATTCTTTAAAAACACGTATTTATAGATGCAGACGCACCCTCACTCACACATCTGAAAATGCTGGCTCCGTGCTGTAAAAAGCTAAAATATTTTTCATGATCTATCAAAGTCGTGCTGAACTTTTTCCATCATACTTAGTTATTCAGGTTGTGTTGAGCAGCTGGGCCGATAATGATCCCCATGTTAGCACATGCTAAATGATGAGCTGCTCATTTGAAAATCAGGAGACTCACCTTTCACCACAGCAGCCTCATGTAAAGAACTAATAACGATTGATGCTCACACATGCATTCATGTTGAGAGCATTATCATCCGTTGAATATAAATTATTGTCATTGGTGACAACTAAATGTGCTTCAAATACAGTAATGCTTTGTTTTTACAAGTAACCAGTCATCAAACGTGTTTGATTTTTGACTATTTTCAGAATTTATACAAAAAAAATTATCTTAATTCAAATTTAAGACATTAACAGAAGCAACAAAAAATACATTTAAAAAAAAACAACTGTGTGCCTTATAATTCGGAAACCCTTATTAATATTGATTAATACTAGTGAATTATGGTTGTGCTTACTGATGTAGAGGGGATTTTGAGAGGTACATGGAGCGCCGTCAAAAAGTTTGGTTGGGTGTTACTGTGAATACGATAACGT
This sequence comes from Adrianichthys oophorus, assembly GCA_036245035.1. Classification (NCBI taxonomy): domain Eukaryota; kingdom Metazoa; phylum Chordata; class Actinopteri; order Beloniformes; family Adrianichthyidae; genus Adrianichthys; species Adrianichthys oophorus. Next base: position 22,183,524 of record BSAI01000072.1, on the reverse strand, counting down.
GGGTAATGTAAAGCGATGTTGGACTTTTTTTTTTTAAATATTGCCAATACTTGGCAATGTAACTGTTGGGAGTTAGCATAGTCAACATAAAGTTTATTTAAGAAGTATACGTCTATTTTTTTTTTCTTCGCACTGCAAACAAGGTTGTGAGTTACAGGTATAATGAATACGCTAATGTGGCTAAAGTTGCTGCCGCTTGTCGTGATACAACCGAGTTCTAGAACTACTGTGAACGCAGTGGATAAAGTTTGACTGACTGATGGACTTTTCTGTCTCATCTTTTTGTCTCAATTAATGTGCCTTATTGCCTTAATAGAATATTAATTGTTGGTGCACCTTATAATTTGGTGTGCCCCACAGTGGGGCAAAAACGCTAATGCTAAAACATTTTAAAGGTAAGTAAAATCTACATTTATGACACTGGAATATGTTTTAATCAAACACACAAGGGTGATGTTGGAATCTTTATAGGCTAATAGGTGCAATATGAGGTCATACTGCGATACCGCTGTATATTACTGTCATTGAACAGAGCAGGTCTTCACAAAGTGCAAGTGGAATTTCAGGTCACTTTTTCATACCCCCTTTGTCTTTCAGGGATGCAGCGGGGCTGGAACATGTCTCAGAGGACCGGCCTGCACACAACAAAAGCTACCACTTCATTCTGAGGACACGTGAGGGTAAACAACAATATGCACTCATAGACGATTCAGAATCACCAGTAAAGCTGATATTTGGCTGCTTAGATTGCAGGAGGAAACCGATTTACCCAGAGTAAAAAATAAATAGAGATATAAATAGGCACAAGATTAGCGCATGAACTCAACACCGGATTCAGGCGAGAAACTGGTCTGGTGTTCAAATTTGATACTTTTCCTGGGTTTATGTGTTTGTCATTGTTTCTTTTGTTCTCCTCTTTAGATTTCTAATCTTTGGTTTTGTCTTTAATAGTTTTATTTTCTTAATGGGTTTTTTGATTAGTTTTAGTTCTGCCAGTCATTGACACCTGAGGTTTATGTCCCTAATTAGAACATTTTGTGTTTTAGTTTGCTCTATTTCTGTTTTTTTTTTTTTTTATTTATTTTTTTTTTTATTCTGGTTTGTCTGTTATCCTATTAAGTTCAAGATAAATAACATCTAAATTTTATGCTCTCTTTCTGGTTCTGTTGTTTTTTGTAAAAGAAACAAGATTTTTCATCACTTTTTTCCCATTTGATTTGTATTTCCACCATGACTCCCTTTACTCTACAGTACAACAGCATAAGCTGCACCTGATTAACTGTTTATTCATTTTTCTTCTTTTTTTTTAATATAGCTTTTACATTTATCTGTATGGTCCTATACCAATTTATGGCAATTGGATTAAAATGTCTGAATGGTTTGATTTATACTTTAAAATACATGATAGTTTAATTTATTTTAATTTTAAAGTTAGCCTTAAAATAAGCAAAAAAATACATTAAATAAAAAAAAAAGAAAAATGATTTACATTATGAGGTGGATCATATTTTAATCTTAATCATGGTTAATTAACCTGTTATTTTGGTGTTTGTAATTGTTTGTAATTTAAGACGGTGTTTAAGGTTTAGAGTCACTGAAGTAGGTCTTCTTTTAAAAGACAAGCACAAGCTGAAAATGTTTGTAAAACACATTCTCTGGATAAAATGTTGAGGGGAAAACACACTGCTGTGCAAAAGCAGCACCTTTACAAACATGCAACAACCCAGAAGCCCGCTTTTTTTTTTTTCCTGACTATGACTGTGAATCAGCAACCTGCATGAATTATACCACTGCATTACGGATTCTCTCCACACTCCATACAGCTAATGCTCACAGAAACATGAACATCTTCCAGCCACTACAGACTGCTGAGATAACTCCTTTCTACAGAGAACAATTATAACTTTTCAATTAAACCAAACTTGAAGAGCTGGGGCTATGGGAATTGTAGTTTTTGGTAAATTCCCCAAAAAATTGATAGCCTTTTTTTTTTTTTTTTTTTTTTCTGGTAGCGAAGAGGTTAAACCAGTTACAAAAAGTCTGGTTTAATCAAAACTAAGCTTTTCAACGGTTCAGGGATTTATTATCCAAACATATGTAGGTGTTCTGCATGTTTGCATGCATGTGTGGGAGATTGCTGATCCTCTAAATGCTGTCAGGCCTTAATTAAGCTAACTCCTGTAGTGCTGAGCTAAAGCTAACAATGCAAGCGATCCTTCCTCATTAGGCAAAGCACTCCACAAATTGCCCCCTCTTTGCTGTAGTACTTTTTACAGAGCGCTTCACAAGCACAACGACAGATCCACATCATTACACGTGCACACCGAATCACAGTCAGGGCCATGTAGACTCAAAAAAATGTGATTATACTCACTAACCAAGCAGAAACAATAGGCTAACAAAACAATGAGAGAGAATAAGTTGGCGGTATGTCCTAATTGGTCATCCATGTGATAAAACATGTTATAAAAGACAAAAATCAGACAAAATACGTGTAAAAACACAAAGCAAATCCTTCCTGGTTTGAAAGCTGACTCAAACAAGGGAATGACTGCTTTATTTTGAAGTAAGTAATGTTTTCTTAGGTTGCAAATGTGTTTCAATAATGTCACATTCACACCGGGCACGGAAATGCGCATTAGAGCCACTGCTTTCAATGAAAATTCTATGTTAACGAACGAATATGCAACACTTTAACACTTTGCACCAAGCTTCTTCCAACTGAGAACAAACACTCATGTCCTATGTGAACACCACATGCTAAAAGCGCATTCAAGAATGTCCTTTCAGCGTGTTCTTGAAATATCAAGAAACATAACTGAGCTTGCTTGTTTTTTTTCTTTCCAAGTAAAGGAGCAAATATTTTATTCATGTGCACAACAATATATTAAGGCAATATTTGTACTGCCCATGGCATCATAAGATATGACACAACCCCTTACATGACCTGGTAAATTTGGATTTGCATAATGGTGACCCTCATAAAAACATGAATAATTTATAATACATGCAAATGTGCTTTGCTTTAGTCTACATTTTTAAAGCATTAGCGTAGGAGGCTCCATCCGCGCCCACATAAGCTGTGTGAACAGCCAATCTGTGCACTAAACACTGCAAAAAACAGATTGAAAATGAGCCAGCTCCCGCCTTTTATTGCTGTTTTCTTTCTTCCTGCAGTCACTACCTTTCCTTCTTTTTTCACTTTCTTTCCTTTCATTCACAATTCCAGTGTCACTCACACTGGAGTGTGTTGGCTGAGCCATCTGTTTTACATGATTCCAGGGTGGTTTTACTGCCATAAATTTCACACATCCTTTGATGCTTTTGTTTCAAATCAGGAGTGAAATCTCGCTTCCCCTAAATCTCTGGCATCCCAAAATCTAACGGAGCAGCGAGGCCCCTGAAGGATGCTTAACATGAAAGGAATTTTGCACTCTAAACATCGGCTTAACAAGCAAACGAGGACCTGGCCAACTACACTGTACAGGATGTGAGGAAAGCACCTAGATTCCAAACAGATCGTTTTCAAAGTCAATTCAATTTTTCAAATGAGAAAAATCTTTATTTTAAATGTAAATACTTTTAACTTTGTTGAACAAAATAGAAGTTATTTAATTTCTGGAAAAGTTGAGTTACTTTCTGACATTCTTGCACACACCAGTAGACACAAACCCTCACACACAGGCTACCTGACTGACAAGCATCAGAGCAATGTCATCCCTCCAAGCTATGAGCAGCAGCAGTGAGGTCAGCAGGTCAGCATCTCTGCTTTTCAGAGTAAAAGAACAGATACATGGAAAAAGTGGTCCCTAGATGGAGAGACATGGTGGATGGATAAATATGAAACAGAAAAACAGGACAAAAATGGATTAACTGATTTTAAGAGTCATTATGGTGAAGCACTTTGTCCAAATTTATTTTTTGATTAAAGGATGAATGGAGATATATAGCAGTCAGCCAAAAAGGATCTCTAGTTGGGGTATGTCAAAGACATTGCAGAAATAAGAAAGAGCTGCATTGTTCAGAAAAGCAGCTCAAAACACTGTGCTCTATTTTCTACTTTGTGAAATTATGCTTCCTGCTCTGACCTCTGGAATGACTGATAACTTCTTTTTAATCTGTCTGGTACAAGAGTTTTCACAGTTGCACACTGCTGAGCAGCAAAAAAAAAAAAAAAAAAAAAAAAGGCAACTTTTTTTCCCTCTAAACTTGCAGTATTTCTATATTTATAAGAGAGGGCCACAATCTCAGGGGAGCCAGAATTCACTCAGCAAACGATACGAAAGCTTTGTAGCACAGACGGCAACAGAAGCAGCAGAGAACTGAGGATCACCCTCATTCTCTCGCTGCTTTCTGCACCCCTTTCTTTTCTAGTTCACCTCTCATCCTGCTCACATACTGGTTTAGTTGAGCTTCTGCACTGCAGCAGAGTGGAATGGTGTGGTGAAGAATGTTTTTTTTTTTTTTTTTTTATGATCCAGAGAGTTTGTAAACTATTTTTTTTCCTCCTTTGGAGTGCTTCTGTTTATTGTTTTAGACTGGTGAAAACGTTTTTGCATATGGCTGATATTGTGGTGGACAACTATTGGATGCAACATTCAGCTCTAAGCAGAGTCACCTTCTCTATTTAGAGAAGCATCATCTTAATTTAGTTTCTGAACTCTTCAAAGAAGATAGACAGAGAAACAAAGGGCAAGAAATCGTTTTTCACATCATCCAACTATCATCAACACACAGCCACTGAAACGGGAATGTGCCTTTTTCTGTGCAGCACCTGCAATATATTGCTGCTTCAGCACCATGGACAGAGGCATATTGGCTTTTCAGCAAACTGGAAATAATTCCCCTTTTCCCACAGAAGAAAAAAAAAAAAAAAAAAAAAACAAGCACCACTGAGCACATGCCCAAAATACAAAATATGCACAGTCATAAATATCTCCATGACTTTATGTAATATTCACTCTTTTCTTTGGAGGCTTCTGTTGGTTGATTGGACAATTGCAGCTTCTTTCAAGGACAAAAAGGAAATGACTGCCACTTCCTCTGTGTGCTGTTTTCTTTATGGTCCCTTAATGATGGTGCCCTGTTCTCATAGGTTTTCAGCTGCCTGTGCACCTCCTTCTCCCATCAGTGATTTCAAAGAGATTTCTTACTCCCAATTCTTTAATTGCTCTCACAGTTCACTCTGCAGCGGCACCCTAAATTTAATAGTGAGCTAATTTTGGTTTCTAATTTGTCACAAAAAAAAAAAAAACTCTTTCTCTCATCCAGGAATCAGACAACAGACGCATATGGATGTGAGTGTCATCGCCCTCGTCTATCAGCCAGCAGCAGCTGGAGGGTAAAACACATCCAGGGCAACAATTTAAAAGACTGAGAATAGAACGCCACACCAAGCTTGAAATTACAAACTGCCTCTGTCCTGTCTCAGTCTCCTTGTCACATAATTTACTTGTAAATTCAAAGAAAAAGATTTTGCTCACTGAAATTGTGTCAGAAATGGCACTTTCTTTAATGGGCTTATGGTATCTCACATCTTTTAAAATGTCCTAATTTGAAACGGCCGTGTCACACTGAGTGTTCCGATCCGATACCATTATTAATTATATCACAAATGGTAATATACATGCACTGCTACATTTCTTTCACATTTGATAAATACATGAAATAGAAATTTCCCACTGGTGACAGATTAATAATAAGTAATTAGTCATTAATGTAGTGAAAAAGGGACTTTCCAGAATTTTACTGTACCCGTAATATCAGTGCATTAGAAAAGCTAATTAGGCTTCATTTGTGTGTTATTGTGCAAAAACCACTGATTAACTCCTAAGGCGTCAGTGGTCCTAAAATTGCATTATATACTTGATGTCATTTTTTAAAGGACGACAATGTCATATACTGCAGTAGGATCAAGAGTGGGTCAAAAAAAACATAATATACCCCAAAAATGTTCAAAAATACACATGAAAAACAGTAAACCCAATGTCATGTTAAAAGAGAGGACGACAAAACAGACAATGGAGCACCAATAAGTAAACCTATAGGAAGAAAAAAGGTGTCTTACTAATGAAACCATCAAAATGTTTTTATCAAACAAAAACTCAGTTGTTTTCCCTTTTCACATTAATAAAAGAAAACATTCAGGCATCTGTCTTCATCATTAGTCACATTCGACCAAATTACAAAACAACTTGCTGACGTTGGTGCAGGATACCAAGAGGATTTATTGGGATAAAACCATTCAGCATGGGATAAAACATGGGAGAAAACCTAGGACTCATTTGTGACATATGGGAATGGGTGGATGATGGGCCAGGAGGGAAAAAGGCTGTCGAAATATTGACTAAAGCAAAATGATCAATGGTTCCAAAACTTTATTTATTTATCATTCATTTGGTAGTGGATGGGCACATTGAGTCTTGGAGTTAACATTATGTTTAATCAATCAGAGTGCACACTAAAAATGCTGACCATATAGTCTGACATTGCACTCAGGGAGAGGAAGGTACTGTGTGTGTCTGCAGTCATGTGCATGTGTGTGAGTCGTAAAGAGCAAAGAAGAAAAAAAAATTAAAAAGCACAAATTTCGGTTCAGGCATTAAAAACATGAGAATACAGCAATGTGCAGTTCTGTAAAAGCAGAAAAAAAGAGCCTCACCGGTGTACATCCATGCTTCCAGATTTCTTTATATGAAGGTGTCCTCACAAAAGAGCAACAAAAACTGCCAAAAATAAAGCAACAATAACACAACACAAGGGAAAAATTTCAATGTAATGCAGGCTCATTGACTGGATTACTGATGACCATTACAGGAGATGATTGCTCTCCGCTATCTAATGCTTCTCCTTTAACAGTAAGGAAAGTAGTTTGCTACATATTGTCCACTTAGTGTAAGTCGACACATTTGAGAAGCTATAACACCAATTTGCAATTACTCCTAGTAAACAGAAAAGAAATCAACAAATGTGCACGTCATGCCAAAAAAAAGCAACACACTTTCCCCCTTCAAGCATTCACAAATCTATAGACATTACTTTAATCATTCTTTTCCCAAGCTATGTTACTCCAGTTAAGAAAAATAAATAAATAAAATTTTGTTCTTTTTGTTTTTTTTAACCACTTCAACCTTGAGTTTATTTTTTATTCTTCAGTATGCTTTTTGCTCCTGAAATTCACCAGCCTAAAAATCATTGTGTGAAATGCCATAAAGAGCTAAATTAATCAAATGATGAGTCATGCTGTGAAGGAGAACGTTTGGGATTAATTAACCCCCAAGTGATTTGAGTCAAAAAATAAATAAATAATTGCCAATCCTAAAAGAAGACATAGGAAAAAAAGTAGCAATAATTGAGCGTTCTCTTTGAATTTGCAACAACTTTAAGCATAAACTGCAATGTTGTTTTATCTACAGAAACTTTCCCATATATGCAAAATAATCCAATAAATGTAACTTAATCCTGAATTTAAATCAATAAATTAAAGTATATCTAGATAATAAAAAAGTTCATCTGGGTGTCATGATTAATAATCATTAAGGATAAACCTTTGTGCACAACACTAGTATATGTTTTAATGTAATTCATATAAAAATAGTTGAATCAATCCCAACAAATTTTGCTTTCCCACTTGTAGGCTGTAAAAATACAGTCACTTTAGAGGAAGAGGGACTAATTACATGTGCAAATTTAAATAGTGTCTTCCAATCAGATTTCCATTCAGCCTCTCAATTACTGTTTATTTTCCTACATCAGCAATACCCATTCAGATAATGACAATTGCAGCTTGCCTCTCTGATTTACTATCGCTCTTGAATGATCCACTTAAAAATAAGCAATGTTCACTCCTCTTGTTCTGGTGCAATTTTTCTTTTTAAGCTCCAGACTGTATCAATCTAAAAATGACTTTTAGGGGGGAAAAAAAATCTTTGACTATTCATGTAGATTGAGCCATAAATTTTGCTGTACTAAACAAACAGTATCTGAATATACTCCTACTACTTTTAACATTCATTTGCAATGACTTGAAATTCCAATCCAATTTGAAGATATTTTACAGCAGTTGAGGTTGGATGCTGTCTTCCAGAAGCTACCTGCCTGGTACCATTTAATTGCATCACCAGTAGCTGAAAGAGGCAAATCTTTAACAGGCTTTTATAATTGTGCCTCAGTAAAAAGGCCTGTTAATACAGCTTTCCACATGTGTTCCCATGTCATCAATCCTTTCATTATTTGATTAAAGAGCTTGCTTTTATTAAGAAGGCTATACCAGACGCATAATCACTATACAATGATTTAACAATACCTTTACAATAAAATTCTTCACTGAAATTACAGAATAAATATATGCACATTGTTCTTCAAATCTTTGTGAGAGAGAAAAACAATAAAAGTGCCTCCTACAAAGCTGTTAGTGGGTGGTGATGGGGAATCCAGAAGCAATGATGGGGAAGCAGAGGGACTTTTAACAAAGTGTGTAGAAATATCAAGAAAACCTTCCTTGTCTCATCACAATATTCACAAATGTTTTGCCCTCCAGAAGTAGGTGAATCCTTTGTGTGAGAAGCACCCTGATAGTGACAATTGTCCTTGTTGATAGTAACAACGATATTAATAAGATATAAAAATTAAATAGCACACTGAACCATAAAGGTTTTGCAGTATCTCTGTTCATAATGTAACATAATAGTTCTGTTTAAACCCCCTCACTTCCTGCACTGAAGCAAGTGCATGCAGCAAACTGCAGTTCATTTTGATATATATATATATATATATATATATATATATATATTTCTTTTTTTTGATATATTTTTTACAAACTTTTTGTGTACAGCCTCCTCTTGTTTGTACATCCCATTTGTGGATAAAAAGAAAAGAAAAGAAAAACTCCAAGTCGAGGGAGACGTCCAGCTCCCGTTTGTCTTCATGATAACTGGTACCATGGTAACTCTGTAAAAATGGATTTTTACCGGCATATGTATGTGAACACGTTTTGAACCTCAATGCCCCCTTTTGTTTCTCTTTTGCAATGACGTGGACATTTAGAGATATTTATATATTATAAAAATAACGGTTGTTGACATTGCTGGCTACTTTGAAAAAAAGGCACTTAATTGAAATATCTGAGAATGACCTCTTCTCCAGTAGGTGCATGTGGGGGGAAGGGGGGGATACTGTGACTCTAAGATAATTTTTTTATGCCATGCTTTATTTTCAAGTTTTATCTTTAATACTGGGTTTGGTTGAATTTTTTTTTTTTTTTTTTTTTTTGAAGGTGACAAAGTGAAAATCTTTTTTCGTCATATATTTTGACTCTTCCAAAAGGGCTAAAGATGTTAAAACCGGTATGATTTTTCCAAGACCTCGAGGTAATCTGGCTTGGTTTGAAGTTTGGCCCTTAACTCAAGGTAATCACTTTGAGAAGGGTCCGGGTAACAGCCTTTCCCTGCTGTGAACAGCAATGTCTCCTTCAGTCGTGCATCCTGCTGCAAGTCTGGGTAATGCATGCCTGGTGGGTGTGCATGCGCAACATGCACATCCTTTAATTTAGGTACGGTCCCATATAAACAGTCTACAAAGCCCACTGTTGGTGTGGGCCTCTGACTGTCAATTACTGTAGGGCAGAGCCCTCCATTCTCATGAAATCCTGCTATGTTAGCTGTGGTGTGGTTGACTGTGACAATGGTGTTGAGCTGAGAGTTGGACACCGCCAGGGTCCATTCTTTCTCTTTCTCTAACAAGGTTCTGAAGCTGCTGCTGCTGCAGCCGTTGTCTTTTTTTTCTGCAAATTGTGCCCTTTCCTCTTCTCCTATTTCCCCTTCTCTTGGCTTATAAATGGGGTTGTTACACATTTGAGTCACCGGATGGGGGATATAATCATACACATGTCCATGAGCATGTGCGTGACTCGTGTGTGTGTGCATACTGGCCGTTGGCTTCTCCGGTGTGCTGGTATTCCCAGCACTGTTTTGCCTGGGTGGGTCCTCAAAAATCCTACACTGCATTGGAATCCCGGTCAGATCCCCTTCTGAACGTTTCCGAAATGGTAGCTTCTTCCTGCGGCGGAGAACAAAGGCAAAAAGCCCAGCTGCCACAAACACAGCTGAGATGAAGAGGATAAGGAGGCTGAGAATGAGCACTGACAGCGGAATGGCACCTCTCCCACCTGCCTCCTCCATGCCAGAGCTCCCTGTGGTGAGGTCATCTCTACCAGGCATAGCCGGGGATGGGCCTGAAGAATACATAAGATCAGGACAGATGACCTCAACCTCAAGCGAACGGAGGTCCTTTCCGAAAGCAAACTCAGGTGTTTTGCAGATGACCTCACCAACCACAATGACAGAGGAGAGCTTTTCCAGCCACTGTTTGAGAGGAATTATATCACAGGAGCAGTCCCAGGGGTTCTGATGGAGATCAATCTGGACAATAGAGCTGAGATGCTCCAGGACACCATCCACAGGCAGGGAAAGGAAATAATTGTTGCGGAGGCTGAGCCTGGCGAGGTTTGTTCCAGCAAAAACATGGGTGGGGAGGGAGCGCAGCAGGTTGCCATTGAGAAAAACAAGCTGGAGGTTTGGCATCAGGGAGAAAGAGTGAGGCTGTATCTCTTTAATGACATTATATTCAAAGTAAAGATAACTCAGCATCTGAAGACCTCGAAACATTCCAGGAGTGAGCTGCTCGATGTCATTCCCGTTCAGGTATAGACTCTTTAGGTTAGGTAGATTGATGAAGGCACCCTCCTGAACGTATGATATCCGATTGTTCCCTAAATGTAGTAAATCCAAACTTGAGAAGTTCCAGAAATCGGAACGGTATATCTTTTGAATCAGGTTTTCACTGAGGTATAATTTCTTGGCATTAAGGGGTCGCGGTAGGAGCTCAGAAATGTTGTGGAAGCCTTTCTCTTTACAGTTCACTGTTAGTCCCAGGTCATTGATGTGAAGGTTGCAAATACATCCAGCTGGACAAATGATAGGAATGGGAGGTCTTGTTTGGTAACCAGCAATAGGGGGCTGGTTAATTCCTGGGTAGATGCTACGTGGAGTTGGTGGGTTTTTCGTGGGCCGAGGTCGTTTGGTAGGCTTCACAACTCTCTCCTTGTACTCCACAGAGGAGGCTGTGTTATGGAAGGACGAGAGCATTGAGGAAGGTTTAGTGGGCCAAGTGTTCTCATTGCTGAACGGAACTCTGGGAATTCCCAGCTTGGCTTCAATCTCTGCATCTGAGAGCAGAGGACAGAGCTCACTGCGTTTGATTTCCCGTAAGTCTTTGCCATGTAAGTGAAATGGGTACTCACATGTAATCTCACCCACCAAAGCTGTATAAGGGATTCTCTCCAGCCACGTTTTTAGCTGGACAATCTCACACACACAGTTCCAGGGGTTCTCCTCCAGCTGGATTTCCATTAAACTCCTTCCAATATACTCCAAAGTGCCCTTATAAGGCAACGTCTTTAGTCTGTTTCCTCTTAAGTCCAAATGTGTGAGGGATATGGACCGAAAAAGATAATTGGGGAGCACGGGGATCAAATTGTCATTCAGTATAAGTACTCTTAGTTTATGAAGATGTCTAAATGCACCACTTTCAATCCTTTTGATGACGTTATAGTCAGCCTGAAGATACTCTAAACTCTCCAACCCGAGAAATGTATCATTACGGAACACTTCCAGCTTGTTTTCATGGAGAAACAGCCGTTTGAGTATTCCCAAGCCATTGAATGCTCCAGCATGGATATCTTGCAGGGCATTGTTACCCAGGTTGATAGATATTGCATTGTTAAGATGGAGGAAGCTGTTGAAGTAGAGCTTCCTCATTGAGTTTCTCTGGAGATTTAGCTTGAACGGTTGGCTCCATATCTGGGCGATCTGGCTGACATTTGTAAATCCTTTACTGTCACAGTGGACGTGGAAGATGCCCTCCTTCACCTCGCAGTAGCACGGTTCAAAGCAGGGCTCGTCAATCTCTTCCGAATCCTCTAGCAGTGGGATCGGCGTGGTCCATCCTAAGGCTATGGTGCTCAGCAAGGTAACCCACAGCATCCTTGCTGACACCAAGGGGATGAAGTCTTGGCTCCAGGGATAGAGCCACTTCACAACACTGCAACAGAGAAAGACAATACAAGGGAGGTGAGGAAGTGTAGGGAGTGATCTCACACACATGCACACACACTCCCGTAGATTTAGTTTGAGGTGACAGAAAGGAGGAGAGAAAAGTAAGATGTGCATTAGTTTCAGTCAAATGGAAATCGGCTTTAAAATGAATAGCGATGAATAATAGAACAATGGAGGATACCACTTCAGATTCTGCAATACTGCTGGCTCTTTCAAACTAAATATAAGGTAGGCACTCTTGATAGGATAATATGATACCAAGTCACACAAACAAATATCTACACTCAAGCAGTTTACTTCACTGTAGAGGCAGATACACCATTTATTATAGAGTAGAGGTGCTGGTAAGGTTGCAATAAATCAGAGCAGAGATGCTTATCGCCCTGAATAAACGAAGGCAACCGTAGGCTGGTAAGGGCAGCCATGGGGAGACATTATTCCCCAGCTTTATTTATTATGTAACAAGGACCCCGATCTGTATTTTAAGACAAGTAGCCCATATGAGTGTCCAGAAAATTGCAAGAAAATTCAAATCGGTGCACTAGAGCCAACCGTGGAAACTGCATTTGTCCTAGGATGTTAATTAGTAATGAGACACAATTTGACTTTTGAAGGTCTGACTAATTGTCTATGTGTTGTATTTGTTTTCTCATTTTTGACTCATTTATGATCAAATCAAAATACTCATAAATATGCATGACTTAAAAATACACTAGTTATACAGGTTGATGCCCTTGCCTATACATCATTCGCAAAATGAGAATGATTGTAAATGGAAACATTTAGTCCCAGAGCCAGATTTTCTTGGACCAAAAATCATTAATAGGATCTGGACTTTATGAAAGATGTTACAACTTAGTTATATCCCCAAAACATTTAATGAGACTAATATTGGCTTTTTATGAGATGAACAACAGCAGAAAACAAGAGTGTAATGGAGGAAGTTGAGTGCAGTTATGAGGCAGAGCAGAGCAGTGTAGAAGGGAAAAAAAATATTTTAAAATGAGGTTGTGACGATGACTCAAACTATGAAACTATTCAAGAATTTTGATCTGGCTACATGCATTTTGAACAAAAAAAAAAAAGATGTATATGCTTATGTTATTATTTGAATTTTTCTAGCTTTCTCTCGCTGTTTTTCCACAGACATTTGCACGCACACACATAAAACTGATTTAGAATATTGTCTCTCGAGAAATCATCTGTGCACAATCCTCACGAACAACCTCTCACGCAGGAAAAAAGTGCAGAAAATCCGATGTGCACCGCCTCTGTCCATGGTGCTGAAAGCAACAAGCCGAACGAGTGGCTGATTATTAAAAAAAATGAAAAAAACGAGCGTGTATGTAATCCAAAAATATATAGATACACATGCGACAGTTAAACTGAGTATAAATAATAACAATAATAATAATAATAAAAAACTCCTCGTCATCTTCTTGCTTAAACCGTCATTGTTTTCAGTCGTTCCTCCGCGCTTAATCCTCCAGGATTAACGTATCCACAATAGTAATCAAAAGTCGGGATGCGAAAAAAAGAAAGATAGAAAAAAAAGAAAAAACATTTGGGGACATTGGGAATCATTTCGCCACCACAATCCCCTGGGTTGGTCAGATGGGTGGTATACGTACTTAGTTTTGAGGGATTCCAACTTCACATCTCCTCCTGCGATGTGTTCTGTTCTTCCACTGTGCGTCCCGCTCGTCCGATGCCGGGCTGCGCAAAGGATGACCAGAAAAGAGGATGACAGAGACGTTATGAAGAAACTGAGAGCGTGGAAAGGAGAGACACAGAGATGCGTAACGAGCCATGGATTTATCTGAAGCGCAGTTTACCCCAAGCAGCAATAAAATCAAGTTAGTATGAGATAAACAAGTTCCTAGATTTAATGGATCTATTATTGTCATTAAAAAAATGACATTAAAAAGTGGTTACAAATAGAAAGACCTTGAAATGATAACAACGTGGGAGGTGGAATACGTGCTGAACATAAGATAGGAACATATTTTGATGACACAAGAAAAAAGAAGCCAAAATAAGAATTGACTTTTGAGAAGTCAATCTGATCATTATCACTAGTGCGCAGAGAACGCGTGTCCATGCTCCAAAATTGAGCGCGCACACACACATAACACACACACATCTCACTTTAAGGTGAGATCCTTGTGGTACATATGGAAACAGCTTTAAACTGCTCACCTTAGTTGCGCAGTGCAATTGGAAAGCATCAGGAAAGAGAACTTTCTTGGATCTCGTTAGATCTATCTGTGGCTTCCTCCTCTTTCTCTCTTCCTCCCCCTCTGTCCCTATTTCCTCACCCTCTCTCTTTGACTGAGGCAAAGAGGAGAAATGAAAACGTGATGCGAATGAGATCTCTCCCACTCACTCCCCCGTGAAAATCTGACTTTCCCTCTTTTATGTCCTCCGTTTCCCCGCTTTTTTAACGACTAGTTTGCTTAAATAACGCACAATTCCTCGACTTCTGCTCGTCCACTTGCACTTCTTCCACCCCTTTCTCTTCCTACTCCTCCCGAGTCAACAACACTGTAGCCGGGTGAGGTTTTTTTTCCACCCGAATCTGGCTGCGCGTCTCTGTCCAGCGTAGCAGCTGCTGCAGCAGTATGGGTATGTGGATCGAAATCTGCGCTGCCTCGGTCATCTGCTGCTGTTTCCCCTCTATTTTTCTGTCTTTTCAGCTCCGGTGCCCTGTCGTGCGTCAGAGAAGTGCAGTACCAAGGCGGAGAGGGTGATGAAGGGACGAGAGATGCAGAGCAGAGAGGTCTGGCAAGGAGAGAAAGAGGAGGAGGGGAGCCAAAGGAGTGATGGGAACGGCTGCGCTATAGTTCTGGATGCTGTCAAGAGGAGGAAAGGAAGCAAAGTGAGGAGAGAGGGGAGAGAGGGGAGAGCTTTCGCCGCGGGGTCGCGCTCGTGAAGGAGATTTAAATAAATAAGAGTTCGGGAACGCGCCGCGCAGGGTGTGTGAGACAGACTGGCAAACCTGTGGATGGCGCAAGTTCTCTCTCCGTGCAATCACATGTCTGTGATATATATATATATCGTTTTAATTTAAAATTCCAATTCTTCTATGTGCCTTGTGTGTGTGTGTGTGTGGGGGGGGGGGGGGGGGGGGGGGGGGGTG
>BSAI01000072.1:22146708-22167872 GCA_036245035.1 Adrianichthys oophorus | reverse complement strand
TCGAGATCATGGAATAGGGGGGGGGGGTCCTAGCATTGGCTTGAGTGTGTCACACAACCGCCCCCACCCTATCTGTGGAGACCTTGAGGGTGGCGCACACCGTCCAATGCGTGCGCCGTTTTGCCTGCCGTCCCCAGACTCACCCCCAGCGGGCAACAGAAGACTGCGTTGCGAGTCACGTCGCCCCTTAAAAAGCAGGACTGTGGCATCGACCCTTGGTTCTGTAACTCCGCACAGAGGGGGCTGATTGCAGTGGTTTTCTCACTGTGCGGCTGAACAACTCGAGATGGTGCCTCTATGACGCATTTGAGCAGATTCTCGACTGTTATTTAGCATATTTCTATCGGGGAAAAAAAGGTTTTCAGATATGTGCGTGTGGCAAACTCACCTAGAGCTAAAGAGAATTCCGTTGTGATTTATTGATTTCATGCGTATTTCACTGGTGGGGCATTTGGCAAACGCCTAAAGACAAGCCCCAGTCACCATTGCTTCCTAATAGGATTTACTAGTCATGCTGGATTGAATGATGACACTTTGGGGACATTAATTTGATGGATATAGGTAATAATTGAATATGCAGCATGGTCGTAGCCTTAAATGTTGCCTCATTGGGCTCATGAGCTCTTTAATGTTATCCCCACTTGCTCCACAGCTCATCTCTGCATCCTTGGCAAATGAGTTTATCATATTTACTCCTAAAAATAAATACATAAATAAATCAAACAACTAAAATAGAAGGAAAATAACCAAAAAATTTTATTTTTTCACTCACTGATGGTTTTTGTGTTAATCATCCCATATTGTAGGCAAACTGGGAACACAATCTATGTTACTATACTCCCAAGTGCAATGTTACACATAAATATGAAGAGAGTGTTGGGGAGCAGCTGGTGGTGCGTAAAACTGCCATTCTTCTTGGTGAAGTGCCATCATTCACTCCATGAGTCTGTCAGCTGTCACATAGGCTGACAGAAGTCTTCCACTAACCCTGCATTTAGCTTGCAGGACATATATGGACAGAGTTTGTCATTTGGAGGGGTAGTGGAGTACAAAGTACAGATTGGGGCTAATGAGATCACCATTTAAACCTTACAGTCACACATCATGCAGTGGACAGTGATCACTCTGGAGTTGACAAGTGTTCTTCCAAGCTCAGCTGCTCCTAGAAGTGAAAGTGGTTAAAATGTTTTATTGCAACACAAAGAGAATATGTTATGAGAATTCTCAGAGGGCCCTTCAGCCTTCAGTGTTATCAACTAATTAATTCCTGAAAGTGGATTAAAACAACTTTCTACACCAAAAAGATTAATCATTTGAAATGTTTGTATTCAAAGGATGCTCTGACAAACATTATTATCCTGTTCTGGCTGATTTCATGAAAATTAGACTAACTAAAGGAGAGGAAGTTGTAATATTTAGTGGTGAAGCCAAAGTCAGATTGACTGACTAAAGTTTTCTGGACACGGCAGGAGACATTAAAGTCAGCTTAAGCATCGCTGACATTTTAAGGTCATCAGTGGATGATAAAGGCATGTCAGTGACAACTCTGTCTTTGCAGACAGCAAATAGCTCCATAACCAAAAGAGGGGGTGAAGGGACTCACAATCAAGCACAGCTCTAAATGAAAACCGTCACAGAGATGCACCACTAAAGAGTACAGTACTGCACCAGCAGAGAGATGCCATCTGTTTGCAGAAACATGCCGTAAATATTCAGCAGAAAAGATCTGCTCCTTTCATGTTCTCGCTTTGGCCGCATAGCAACAAATCATTCTTTCATATTAAATAGTTTGCATAAAAACTGTTAGCATATATGTAAATGTGCTCAAATGAGATTGAAAGGACTTGTGGTAACTGGGTGACACCGTATATGGTAATAAGGGAAGGTTAAAAAAAATAATTTAAACTTTCCTTCTTTTAAAACTCTCCATACCTGTTCTTCCGATTGTCATTGGGGGTGTCAAGCAACCCACCCATAGTCAAATAATTCCCTATTTTTTGTGCATCTGTCCAGCTGTCTTTCCTCCTGTCAGTTTGGTTGACTGCTTGAGTCAGTGTAACCAATGTGTCACTGGTCTGCCTTTCTTGTTGTCCACTTACATCCCCACCTGGCTGCCTGCTAGTCTTTCTACCTGATGGGCTGCCTGAATGGCCGACTGGCTGCCTGCTTCATTTCTGCCAGTCTGTGTTCTGGCAAAGATCTGTCTGTGTGGGTCCCTGTCTTACAGAGTTTTATGTAAGTGTCAAAAAAGCCAAATTTGGGTCTTTTTTTTTCGCATTCTACAGTTATTCACTGGATCAAAAAAAGATGGATATGGCTCTGCAATTGTTCAGGGTTTATCCTGGACACCTTGTTTTTTATTTTATGGGGAATTTTAAAAGAAAACCTGTTGTAAAAAAACAAAACGAAACAAAACAAAAAAAAAAAAACAAAAGAAAAAGTTACACACTGAAAGCTCCATAGTTAAAAAAATCCCCAAGTTGTTTTTTTCTTTTTTTTTGTTTTGTTTTTTTTTAAACCAACTCCGAGGTTAAAAAGAGATTAAGTAGCCAGCTCAAGCATCTGGGCTATTTTAACTTTTTTTTTTTTCTTTTTTTTACTATTAACTCTGTTTAACAAAATCTCAGAAAAAAGTCCCCAAAATTATCAGTGCTCCAAAAATAAAACCCCTAAACTTATCCCACCACAAATAAAACCAGAATTGGCTTGAAGAAGTAACCCAACTTTTTCAATAGTGCAACTATTTCAACATTCATTATATATTCAGCTAGAAATGTCATGCATAAGCAACAATTATGGTTTTATAGATTTGTTGAATGACAAACTTGTGAATTTAAAAGAAAATAATATGCAATGAAGAAAAATAAGAAAAAACAGGAACATTAGATACACCATTTAGCTTTCGGTGCCAAAAGATATTTTTAAGACTTCAATCGAAACTACCTTGGAAACAAAACTGACCACAAATCTTATGTGAGCGATTCCCTTTTTATTTAAATGATGTGCTGAGAGGCTTGTCCTTCACAAAAGACATTACAAGGAGTTTAGAAAGGTGCTGAGTAATGACAATTGTTAAGCAGCAGTAGATTGGGCAATGAAGGAAAGAGATTGGGAGAGTAAGGGATCCACAGCTGATTTAGCTTTTAAAAGTTTTGCTTTGTAGTTCATTGCTTGGCCTTGTTTGAAATTTCAATCTGTTTCCACACAGAAACTCCACCCTGGCCCAGGAGTTAAGAAGCAGCAGCACGTTGGAAGTTTGACCTGAAAAGCAGAACAGAAAAGCGTTCTTTCTATAAGGAGATCAGTTTATTCAATTTGAACAAGGCTCACTTTCAGCATTGCAGACATGTTTTTGTTTCTACACCAGAAGCCAGGAGAATTTTATTTCTACTAAAAATGAAGCTAAACCCTTATGCGCCTTTGAGATATTAAGTTTCCTCTATAGAGGCGGACTCCTGCAGGATTAGCCAATATAAGGGATCGTGCAATAAGTCAAGTGTGACACCAGGGTTTGCTTTGTGAATCTTTTAAGGTTAATTCTTTTTGTGTAGCCTTTGGCAGCTGAACACTATTTTTGTTCACATCTGTGTGTGAAACAAGAAAGAACAAAATTCAGGAGGGTGAAACATCCACATGCAAAACACCAACATGTGTTTTCCCTTTCATCTTGCTCATTAGGTCCCTCCCACACGCTCACAAATACACACAAACACAAAATGACATTGTGTGTCCTTTGCCTTTTTTTTAACACAAATGCTATCATCTTAGAGCTTCTCATCACTGAGCCAATGTCACCACTGTAACTTGGGTTTATGGCATTGTTGTAACATGACACAAAAGGATTACAAACTGTGTGGTAATGCAAAGTTTATTATTAATTGCTTCCACTGTGAGAAAATAAAATATAACGACTTCACAGGGAACATTCTGTCCTGTTTGTCCTTGTTTCTGTATTTTGTCAGTCTCTGCCTCTGCAGCCTCCATTGTCCCTTCATGCAGTAAATGAGGCAGCATTTCTCTGCACAGCTAAATATGAACAGTCTTTTTAGATTTGTATTAATCACATTAAAATTTAAGTAACACTGGTAAAGTCAGGGTTCAAGAAAATTTAAATCAAACAGTTTCCTCTTAAATGTTTTCGAGAATGATTTAAAGTGGAAGTTTTTCATAGATTTTCAACACTTTTTATGTCATTTTGTGTTTTCAGCTGCTTGGTCACAAGTGTGTAAAATAATGGTGATATTTCACAGCCTTTTGTTTTGAAATGTCAGAATGGAGACTTGTACAAATAAATGTAAGTATTGAGTTTTGTGTTTGCATGACTTTTTAAAGTTATAGAAAAGATGTATATTTTCTGAGCGCTGGCACCTACGAGGTAACGTAGATGACTGGCGACTATTGATGACGTCATCAACTGGTAGTAAGGTCAGAATTTGAAGACTTTAAAGACTTTTTTTTCCCATGTCTCTCTTCTTGGACGGCTAAATGTTGGGGGTAGGGAGAAGCTGCATGGGTATGGAAGCAGTTAAAATTTGTCCTAAGACTTGTGAAAGGAAACGTATTTTAAACTAAAAAAAAAAATAATAAAAAGCAAACACGGAGTAAAACATGTCAAACAAAAATCCTGAAACAAGACAAGAAATAGTAGTGAATACAGTTGAGGATCTGGCAGTCAACAGCAAAAAAATACAAAACAATGGGCTTCAAGGAAACAGTTGTGGGTAATTAAAACGAAGTCCTGGTGTGATTGAGGTAAACAACTCTGAAAACAGAACATGACTGGATTCAACGAATGCCAAAAACACACAAAAAAGAAAAAAAAAAAGTTAAAAAGCACCATTCTTCACATGAACAAAAAACAAAGCAAGGTAAAAAGGATTACTCCAAGGACTTTGAAATCAAAACATAAGACAAGATAAGACAATTTACAATAACTGTTTTTACGTTCTTTTTTTTACTCCTTTGAATTTCTATTTGATTGTTGTTTTCCATGAGAAATCAGAAACCCAAGTCTTTCTAAGCTGATGTGAAACACAACACTGGCATCCTACAGTGTTCAGTGGCATGTTGGGTGCTCTAAAGTTAAAGATGAACAGGAGGTTCGGAGTCAAGACTGAACTAAGTGTTTACAACACAAAACAAAAAAAAGAAAGAAAAAAGAAACTCAAGCTCTCACTTCCTAATGTTTCTTTCCCTTTAAACAAATGACTGTATGTTAGGAGTCTCTTCTGTGAAACTCCTGAAGTCTGCAGACAACATTACAGTCATTGGACTAATTCAGGATTGCGATGAGCCCGCATATAGAGGAGAAGTGGAGCGGCTAGTCCTCCGGTGCAGCCAGAACCACTTGAAGCTAAACCCACTTAAAACTGTGAAGAGGCCATCCACTTACAATCTTCAACAAAACAATCCCCTCAAGAGATTCACACGTTCAAGGGTCCACCATCTCACAGGACCTGATGTGGGCCTCCCACATAGCCTCCCTCTGGAAGAAGGTCCAGCAGACATTGTATTTCCTGCGTCAATTTAAGAAGTTCAATCTGCCTTCTTCACTGCAGTAATCCAGTTTGTCCAGACCACACCCATCACGGTCTGGTTTGGATGTGTAACCAGACAGGACATGGACAAACTGCAGAGAACCATCAGGTCTGCAGAGAGGATTATAGATTCCAACCTTCCCTCTTTCCAGGACCTGTACCAGTCCAGAGTTAGGAAACGGGCTGGTAATTCTCCACTGACACAATCTGTTTAGTCTCCTCCCCTCAGGCCAACGTTTCAGAGCTCTGCACAGCAAAACCATCTGCCATAAAGACAGCTTCTTGCCTCAAGCCATCGCTCTGATGAACTTTTGACTAGTCACATACTGTGAAACCACAAATATGAGAACTTTTAATCCAGCTTAAATGATATACATGTCTTTTTTAAAAATATTTTACACCCATGTCACTTTGTCTTTGTCCTTATACATGGCAGAATAAGTCACCAATGTCAAATTCCCTGTGTGTACTAATACTTGGTCGATGAAGTTGATTCCGATTCTAATTCTAGCACTGCTGTCTGGATCATTAAAAGTAGTCTCAGTCGGTAAATTGTGTTGGCTGGCATGAAATAAATAAAATACTATATTTATTTCTTAGCTTAAGTTTGTCTTTTAAACACTTTATTATTCTACATCAAATATGCGCCAGTCAAGCTATATTTAAAACAAAAAGTACACAAATCTGCAGAGTTTTAATTACATTGTGTGGGATGCTGAAAAAAATGTCCCCAACTATATTCTCAGAAAGAATTATTCAGAGGTAAATGGCAGTGGAGATGGACAGCAGTATACTCTTTTACCCTTAATCTATCTTAAATATTAAATATCTTACTTAAATATCCAGAAAAAGGATCTTTGCCAGAAAACTTAAACGTAAAAGTGTTGTGTTCCAACAAGTCAAAAGGTAAATCTAATTACAGTAACTTTTCCAGAAGCTAGTAAGAAGGACAAGCTTGGATCGATGGATGTAATTTTCAAACTGCAGTTTTTTTTTTTATTTCTAAAGCAGAATGGACAGATACAACTCACATTGTATCTTGTACAATAGAAATGGGAAAAGATGAACAATGAAGACAGAAAAACCGAACATTTGTTTTGGACCGTTCTGTTTTTACAGAGCTTATTCTTGCTTTGTGCATTTTTTTTAAAATTCTATGCTCCTTTTTTATATAGTTTATTTTCATCCAACTGTTAACATTTATCAGACACAATATATATATTTTAGGGTCCACAAATGTTTGTCTTAGCAGCTTTTTGAGATGCATTTTTGTCATATCACCTCTAATTTATTTGGAAGTGTGGTGTCCCATTACTATGTTTCTGTTTAACAGAATGAGCTTTTGTTTCCTTTGGACACACTACACATTCTTGAACACATGTTTAGTCCATGGTGTTCACACTGAGTAAATAGGGAGGGGCTTTTTCTTCTTTTTCTGTTTACTAGCGCATGTCCGTCACCTACAGGCTTGGTACGAAATGCCAAAGTGGTGCAAATCTTGTGACTCTTGCTCCAGGCTTTTATTTTCACAGCTCTATTCTAATATATGTAAGCCTACATATAATTCTGGCCTGACACAAACCACAATTATTCATTTCTCCTTTATGATCAATTTTCATACAGTTGAAACTTCCATGAATTAAAAGAGAAGTCATCCATATGTCACTACCAAATCTGTCCCTGATTGGTAAAGGTTTGACCTGGTTTAGCCTTTCAACGTTTGTTCAGTGGCCACCAACGTTTTGTATGTGAAGTTAAAAACGATGGTGGAAACTTGCAGCACGTGAATGCAAAAGTTTTGAATGTGGAAGCCTGAAACACACGTTCTTGAGTGTTTACATAGACTTTTTATTGGAAGTGGTAGCTTAAACACACGTCGCAGAGAAAAGTGTGAACGCAGCTTAAGTTTACATTTTCCTATGATTGTTTCACAAAGAGCCCTTTTCTGCATACTTGTCCCTATTAAGGCACTTCTCTGCAACCTGAGTTTCCTTTAGCTCAAAGACTCAGATTTTAGAACATCACTGAAAAACACAAAATGTAATATGATTTCATAATCACTGATGATTGTTAAAATTGTTATTTGCAGCAGGACAAGTGTTAAAGTCTACTTATTTTCATGAGAAGTGGAGGAGAGAGGAAATCTTTCAGTCCAGTTCTTTGTTTATTAAGTTGTTGAGAAAATAAATCATTTCTATCAATAATAATGTGCAGTTTTTGCTCATCAAACTTTGCGTTTTCCTATGACTCATCAGACAAACTCAGTAACCTCTGCCATGTTCCACCTGTATGTGCTGCCAGTTTCACATGGCGACAATTCAATTAGATCGTATTCCGAAGACTATCAATAAGGACTAATTACTTACAAACGCTTTGAATGTTCCACTTTTTTTCAATTTCATAAGCAGGCTTTTCATTGCAGAACATCTCGCACAAATATTTACTGACCTCAATCAGATCATTGACCTCAAGAGACAATTAGCACTGATTAATTTGTCTGCGTGTAGACGAACATGCACGCGGGTGTGTTTGTGCGGAGACCTTTCAGCTGTGCTTTTGTTTGTCTGCTTGCAGTCACGCTGAGCTCGTGGCCAGATGGCGTCCTACCCTTAAGCCTAGATGGCTTGATCATACTCTTCCTCTGTTTTTAGACCAACACATGCGCAAAGACACACACAGACATGGAGTTCAGAAGCTTTCCTTTCTACCCTGCTATGACTGTTTGCTATAGCCTCAAACTGTCGGTGCAAAAATACCTGCAACACATCTACAGAGAGACCTAAATCTCAGACGCTGCTGTCCCCAGAGAAGCACACAGACACAGGAAAACAATATCTGTTCCCTTGATTAGACTTTTGGGGTAAATTACAAGAGCGTAGGAAAAAGATGGATATATCCGAATGAGATTAAAATTTCATTTATAGAAAAGGATAAAGAACGGAAAGACATGTATTTATATATGTATATATATATATATATATATATATATATATATATATATATATATAAATATAAAATATAAATATAAGGGCTGTCCCGCTTATGCCATGGTAATTTTAAGAAAATAAAAACATATTCAATCGATTTTTAGTACTTTAATCTTGTTATTTTTTCGGTTTAGATTGCTTTCCCACAAAAAAGTAGACTATTTGATACTCACAAAAAGTGTTACCGTTGTCACGGTAACATAACGAAGCATAGCTCCAGTGGCAAAGGCATGCGATACAGATGCTGATCGTCACGATAGGTTAAATAAAGCATGAGTTCAGAGAGAAAGTTCACCTTTTATCGCTTGTTTTTGTCCAGATGATGAAGCAAAAAGTTTGTTTTAAAGAATCCTGTGCAGTGATATAGAAAATTTGGGCTATGTGACTGGAACCTATTTTTGTGCGTGTGAATACACAAGCAGCCTATCAGAATTTAGGATTCACTCGGATCATTTAAAGTGCAGAAACACAATATTTGTTTCTTATGGTTGTAAATCACCATCTTTGCGTTTTTGGGTAATATTGCAGACATTAAAGTCTTTACAGTTCTGCTTATCTTATTGGTGATGTGTTTTGTGTACACAAATTACATTTCTGGGACATTTTAGTTAACACTTTACAAATTAAAACATGTCAGACAGTAAAAATGATGGAAACATTTTCTTTTAAAAGCTGCGTATTGTCGTATAAAATTTACTTTGTAAAAAAATGTGATTAATCATGATGAATCAAAATCCAAAAGTGTGATTATTCTGAAAATGTTTCTTAAAATATATGTACAGTATATATAAAATGTATGTAAAGAAACTAAAGGCAGTCAAACAGTCAGAGAAAGAGGGAAGAAAGGATAAAAACTATTCTTAAGACTCACAGGAGCAAACATTGGAATTCATAAGAGTTTCTCCTTGGGATTTATCTTTCTTCTTTTACTTTCCTTTGATGTGTTTTCATTAGCCTTGAATGTTGCTGCATATCCACATCTTAGAAGGAAAGGAAGGGCAAAACAGGATGATGATTATTCAGTAAAAAAACAGTCAAGTTCATATTTATTAAGTTGGAGTTCTGCAGTTTGGAAAGTCAGAAACCTGGCCCAAATACATTTCACCTTCACCATCGTAAGTTGCTTGTTTTTATATCCCAGTGCATCAGAAATAGTCTGTCAGTTCCTGCCATTTCTTTGCAGATTTTTTGGTAACACGTTACAATAAGGGTTCCTTTAATTACATTAGCTAATGCAAATCTAAGCATTATTCAACTTTTAAATAAAATGTTAAGCACTTTTATGCATTACTTTACAGGGCAAAAAAGTGTATTATTTAATACATTAGTTGTCAGTTAACACATTTTTATTCTTATTGTATAACAAAAGATTAATAAAAGCTTCTTTATGCAGTTGCTTTGTGCACATGTATGTATATATTACTTAGTCATAGTTAATAATTATGGAATCATTATCGGAACCTTCTTGCAAAGTGTGCACAGTTATCCCTTAGAAAACACTTAAAAAATGCTGAAAAGCATTGTTGGTATTGCTTTTGCATTACTTAACTATAGATACCAATTATGAAATATTTAGTGGAACTGTATTGTAAAGTGTGAATGCAGCCTGTGCTGGAAACACTCAAGGTAAAGATGAAGTGGTCAGTTTGCAAAGCACATACACTTCCAAGGAGCAGTATGTTGCATTCATTACAAAAACTCTGAATTAATGTTTTCCCCTCCATGGGAAGTGCATTGAAATGCCATCTTGAGGCTATCTCTCCGGAAACTTTGAGAAACATATGTACCCCGAATGGCTAATCCCTTATATGTTATCTGAATTCTAGTTTCATTGTTACTCTTTGAAAGGCTTTTAATGCAGAAAATGAAGTTAACAAAGTGAAAACCCAAAGTTCTGACCTACAGTGAACAAAACATCATGAAACAGGAAAGATAACAAGTTCCCAGTTATCACGTTGAATTAATCTAACGTTTTTTCATTTATTTATTTTTATTATTATTTATTTTATATATATTATTATTTATTTATTTCATTTATTCTTGAAGCAGGACATGGGCAGCAATGTTTAAAAATCCAGATGTGCGGAATTTAAGATATCAGCTAAATTAGGAGAGCTGACAGAAACCAAAACACATACAATTACCCCACCTCAAATGAACTGAATTGCTCCTAAAGATAAGGATACTCATAGGGAAGATAACGTCTATCTCAGGAGTCACCATGTTGAAAAAAGATTACATAGTGTATTAATTTGAATGACAGGTACTGTCATCTAATGATGCGGAAAACATTTTTAAGTTAGTAAGTTTTGCTTTCAAGTAAAATAGCAGTGTTGAAACTGTAAAATAGCTTTGAAAAAAGTCACATTAAAAACAGCATGAAGGTTCTAATGACTGACAGAAGCAAATGCAGAATATATTTATTAGGTATTTAGTCCAGTATAGTATGTGCATTACTAGGATGTACTAGTACTTTGTAATTATGAGACACTTTGTGAACAAAAATACCATATGTCTCTAATTTTAAAATGAGAATAGACTTAAACTGCATGTTTACTATGTGAATAAAGTCTCTAAACAACAGTAATTGTGATTCAACTGTAATTTTTCTAATGTAAGTCAATGATAACAAGATGCATATAGAATATACTAGTTTCTACCAAAATGTAGACTGTGGCATTTGATCCCTGTATTTTTGTATGTCTCACACAATGTTCATAACCACTTTTTTCTTGTTCTAGCATGTTCCCCAAAAAACAATACGGAAGGAACAGATTCACTGGTGGCTGGAATCAAAGAAAGTTGGTATTCAGGATGCTGGGGGTGTACCACTCACAAGGATAGACATGGCAGCACCCTCAAACCCAAAACCCGTGCTTTGCTGGAGTAGAGACGCATGAGGGAACTAATGATGCTCACAGCACATCGTGTCAAAAGAGTGTCACGTATGATCAGTAATTAGTGGCGAGCATACTGAAATACTCTGTTTCGATTGGGATATTGACATTTCAAAGTGTGTCTTATGTTAGTGCAGAGCCAGGGGCCAAACCCAACATGTTTTTTTTAGGCAGGAATCTTCATGTTATTGGAATAAAAGACAGGTGGACTAACAGGAAGTTGAAAGACCACACTTAGGAGACTGTGAAAAACTGCCAGCAGTGGGCTGACTAACAGCCCACTGCTGATTCAGATTAAATCACAGATTAAATCGAATCAGATTAAAAGACAAATAGATTGACAATTTGGAAATGTCCAAAATAGTAATAGTTGTTCTGGTTATTTAAGATGTTAAGCAAACAAATGTGTTCATGTAATAAGATGTAAGGCACTCTATAAATAATACATGTGTTTGAAATTGGATAAAATGTGTGAAATTCTTGGTTTTCATTGTCTATTTTGATAGTGATTAAGTAAGGCTTATTTACCACTGTTATGCATTTCTGCAGGGAAAAGTAAAAAAAAAAACATTATAAAATGATTATCAGAAGT
Source organism: Adrianichthys oophorus (assembly GCA_036245035.1). Classification (NCBI taxonomy): domain Eukaryota; kingdom Metazoa; phylum Chordata; class Actinopteri; order Beloniformes; family Adrianichthyidae; genus Adrianichthys; species Adrianichthys oophorus. The sequence goes on along the minus strand of BSAI01000072.1, from coordinate 22,155,859 downwards.
TCACAGACATCTGTTAAGTGTTTCCTATGGGATGATCACACTTATTATTAAATAGGGTGAAGTAATGGTTGGGGATTCTTATGAGGTATTACAGTGTTTATAAATGGTTGGTTCTGGCTAAAAAAATTAAATCATACTTTTTGCTTCATGACTCCAAACAACCATAGTAAGTGATTATTTGAACATTATTAAAGCTTTGCATATGTATTAACTAATATGTTGTTGATACATACATAACGCTAAGGTTAAATAAAAAACATAGGTTACCTGCTAACTAATGGATTAAATAAAACACTTAGTATTGTAATGCAATGCATAAAAATGTCTGTTAACACGTTATGCAAAAGTTGAATAATGTTTAATTATTCATTCACTCACATCATTAAAAGGGACTCTTGTTGTAAAGTGATACCGGTTTTATTTTCCACTTCACCGTAATAAGCATTTCTTTGGCTTAAGATCAAGTGATGCTCGCAGAGAATCAAAAAATCTAAAATGGTTTTTCTACTGTCACATTTTACGTATGTGATCAGACAGCTTGATTTCCAAAACCTGAAACAGTAACTGTGCTCACTGCTGACTACTCTCTTGACATAATTTTCTTTGCATCCATGTTTTGGATTTTTGGGAAAAAGTCCAGAAAAATAAGGAACTGGGTCATCTCAACATCTTGAACACAAGATAAGCATTGGTTTTTTGCCAGTTTGGGTTAATTCTACAGGGAGAGTGAGCTCCTATTTCTAAAAGGATACGCTGACAACTAATAATCACTAAAATGGAAAACATAGTTTTGACTGAATGGCAAACAGGCTCACCGAAGGTAAACCCTGTATATGCACTTGTGGTAATCATTTCCCCCAGTTAAGCTGCATGTTAGATTTTTTGATTATCTGCAAGCATCATTTGGCACTTCTCAATGGTCACAGACAAATATGGTGGTTGGACTAGACAGTTAGTAGAGTTTGATGTAAAATGGACTGTCCTCATATCTCACTCCGTGGACAACAGTTTAAAAAAAGCACAAACACTAAAATGTAAATATTTTAAAGGTTCTACTTCCTATCAAAATCAAAATTGGCTGTGAATTTGACCAGAAAAGTAAAATATTTTCTTTCCGCTTATTAAAAATTCAAAAGTGCTGTTGTAGAGAAGGAATATTTGACCGATACATCTAAGAACCTTTTTTGAGAACTAAATAGCTGTTACTCAGTCATTATGTTTGTCAGAATACCGTTAACCATTATTGTTCCAATACCCTTTTTTTAAAAAAACATTTTCTTGCTATTACTGCTTTTTTTCACAATTGTTTTTCTTTAATGAAAGTTTTTCAGATTATAAACTGACCAATCTGGCACACATGTAAAACGTAAAAAAAATGGGATTGACAGATTACGTGTAGCCCACTTTCAATTGCTAGGGTTGTAATGGTAGGTCACTCCTGATTAGCAATAGTGGTTGCCATAGAAACAGTGACTTAACCCAGACCAATCATTGCTTACTGACGATGTCTGGCTCCAACATGGTCGAGTCATTATCACAACACAAAAAAGGTGACTAAGTTAGACTTCCTTTTGTGCAAGCCAGCAGTAAGCATTTTTTATAGGTAATGTCACACTCGTTCGGTCCAGTTCTCATAATGTTTTGAACCCAACCAAACAGAAGTTCTTTTTAGATAATAATTTGACATAAACTTTTGAATATTTAAAATTAATCTTATTGCTGCATTTTTAAATGTAAGGCTTTCCAAAATATTGAAGAAAAAAATGTATTTTGAAAAGTTCAAATTAAAGACATTCAACTAAATAAGTATACTTTTTTTTTACTATTTGTTCAACTAGAATTTAGCAGCTCAGTGCCTGGTGGCATTTTGCTGAATGATCAACGGCAAAATGTTTGGCAGAGAAAGGGAAACTTTTTTTTTGCCCTCTGCTGCCTCTACTCTCCCCTTTTTTTCTGCCAACCCAACGGAAATGAATTTGAAAGCGTTAACACATATATGATCATGTTAGTGCTACTGGACCTTTGGGAGTTTCGTTTCTTCTGGTGAAAAGAATTCAACTTTGTGGATTATCCAATGTATGCTTTTTCTTGACATACATTTGGGAAATGCCAACAATTTCACCGGGAATAATGCTAAATTCTGCAATTTACAGATTACTGAACAGCCTGATATTCATTATTTTTGTCATCAACAAATTCAACCTATTGGTTCTATAAACCAGTAATCTCTCAAAGTTACGTTTCTGGAGTTCCTCTGAGTCACAGAAGCCAAATTAACCTTGTAAAGCCGACTGTGTCAAAGACTTGACAGAATAATTCAATTGTTTTGGATTTAAGATGATTTTTATACGTTTTGATTAAATCCACAAAAACTGTATTACAATTTCATTTTTTTTAGGAAAAAAGTCTCACTTATAATAAATATATTGTGTGGTTTTGTAAGTATTTGCTGACAATAATGCTAAATGAAGGTGCAAAAAATACTGATATGGGTGTTCAGGAAAAAAGCACATTATTTATCCACTGTCTCAAATTTAATCTACACATTTTTATCAAGGTTATCAAGAAAATTTAGCATTTTCTCTCAATTCGGAAAGCAGTAATTTAAATAAAAGAATACCAATACATGAGTTCTTCTCATCATAAAGTTTTGAAAATTAGCAAAACTTTTCCCACCAAAAGTGTTTTTGAGATTTCATGGAAGCAGCCATTTTGAAATGGGCAGGAACAGCCCTTCTACTGCCCCTAGTGGAATGATGATGAACTACAAAGCAGAAAATATGAACAAAGTCACAATAAATGTGGTTTTTAAGGAAAGTTTGGATTATGCTAATAAAAAATGGGTCTCAGAAATGCATGTATCGAAAATGATTAAAGGGTAATGATTATTTAATTTGGCTTTGGAACAAAAATGACAATTTTCATGCTATTTAAAAAAAAAAAACATATAAATAAACAAACACAAATTCCTAAAATGTTTAACGTTACAGAGAAAAAATCAATAATTGTATGTCAGTTTATGCAGTTTATTGCAAGCTGAAGAAAATTTGCATCACTTGACCTTATGTAAACATGACAAATCTAATCTTTGTCTGTTTTTATCATAGCATGAGAAAAATAGAATTAAGTTTATCTGTGTTCTTATTTGTGCAGGCCTGAAAGCTTCACTCTACAGGGAAATATTGAAACGGAGACTTTGTTAATCCGCCAGCTAAAGAGAATAAGCTCTTTAAATGACATACAACAAGAGATGCGTGCCATAGGTTTTCTTAAAATAAAACATGTGTCCTGACTAAATTCATGTCTTTAAGTCTCAGGCATGCTATCTTTGAAACAACAGCTAAAATGCCCTGACCTTAGTTTGCATTTAGTCACATTAGATTTAGATGTAAGCATGCATTGCGCTGAAATAAAATTATTGATCTTACACTGCATTCATGATATAAATATTTATTTTAAAATGTCCTGAAGAGCATTTATTCAAAGTTAAATACCTACATATTTGCACGGTTCCAGTTTTATCCAAAGTATCTTCCGTGAGGTAATTTTGTTTTTACCTGAAACTCAAAAATTTTAAAATAAAGCCACTAAGACACAGTTGCTCATATTGCTACAGCGGCATTGTAAAATTGCTGTGTTTTTGAGGTTAGAGCACCAAATATATATCTTTAACAACCCACTTGTGTAATGGAGGTTTTCCATCAGCTGCAAAGATTATTGCAGGAAAAGATCAATGTTGTGCTAAAAAACACAACTATGACGCACCAAGAAGAAACGAGAAATATCCAAGAGTTTAAAAGCAAATGTACCTTCAAAGGAGGAAACACACATGCGGATATGGGTCTATCTTAAGACTACACCACGGTAAAAAAAATACATTTGAATTCATAGAATTTGTTTTAAAGATTCTAATCAAAACAATAATATATACCTGAATTGTAGTAGTAAAAACACAACATTTCTTCAGTTTTTTTGTCCCTTTTTATAAGGCTGCTAAGGTGATTGCAGCATTAACGCAATACAGTCATCATCATAAGGTGAAGTATTTCTGTGAAATTAAATATAGCAGGAGATACTTAGAAATCTGTATTATATGTTAGCAGTTCAAGCACAGGCTGTGAATAATACCACTGTTTGTGGCTGTGTTATTTTAAGCTGCTTTAGTTTTGGGGCCCTTCCATTCCAAATTGGCATGCTGTCACACTGAAATAGCTTTCTGGGACTCCCTCTGTCACTGAGCTGTTCCTTCTTAATGAGTCAGGGTTTCTTTGGAGAAAAATGGAAAGCACAAAGCTTGGTCTTTAAATTTTTTTCTTTTACCTTTTGGCCTTATTCATTATTGCAGCGAACACACAAACACAAACCATTCAGTATATTACCATTTAGACATTAATTAGACTGTAAGATATCTCATATAACCAGTAAAAATCATGACAACATGTACTTTGAGTAAAACTACTCTCCATTAGTTTCTAACTTGTTATGTGAACAATGAAAAAAAATTAGCTGTCCAATTATTGATCTGGCCTCTGAGGCTTTGTAGTTCCTTATGTCACATTACGAAAACAGGATTTCTGAATCTGTGAACCAGAGAACTTTGGTGACTCTAATGACAAAACAGGGTTTAGAGAAATGCTAAATGATACCAGTGCCTTCACTAAGTAATGTTTAGTGTTCTCCCTGTGTCATATAGATTAAACGACTAATGAAAAATCACCTGACAATTACAAGGCTGTGCAACTTATCACAGAGAATCATTATTTGCAGTCCAAATCTTCACTTGTTGGCATCCATCACATATTGTTTCTCTCTAGAAAATGTCACCCTGGAATGTGATGATGGAGCTGACAAGACCAAGAGAAGCATGGCTAAGACTGATTTATACAAAACTCATAGTACATGTTGACGTTATTCTGACCATTGCCATAAATCAATATGTGAAGAACCTTTGCGAATTTAGTCAGATGAATCTTAGGTGACCACAAGTATCCTTCATGTATTAAACTTCAACAACCATAAAAGCAAATAATTGGTTTTCTATTCTGAGCACTCTTCTAGCTTTTGCAGTCTTTCACACAAGGCTAAAAACCCAATCTCCAGGGACAACGAAAGTAAATGGCAATTTAAGCCCCAGCACTTCTCAAACACTTTGCAAGTAGATTGTCTGGATTATAGCACTCCCTCTGCAATGTTGCAGGTCAGTATAAGCCGCATAGACAGAAAAAGAAACAAAAATGTGAGAATACAAACATTCTGCTTGCGTGGACAAAATGTTGGCTAGTTAGTTCTCACCAATGGAAAACAAAATCGCGCTGATTGTAAAGCAACTTCCCCAACCCATTTTAATTACAATTACCCTGCTGGTTTTTGCATCTCCCAGCTTTGTTACTTTTGTTGTTTGTCTACTTTGCATATTTTTACCTCCTTATGCTTGAATTTAAATAGTCAAAAAGTTTACTTGATTGTCTTCCTTTAGTGATCTTGGAATTCAGCAGAAAATGTTCAGATCATGTTACTCAAACCATTTGTTTCCATCATCGTTGCCCCAAACCCAAAATGGACTTGCATTCCTCATGCTCATTCTAACAGGGATGCTTTTAAAAAAAAGGTAAATAAAAAGCTAATTTACATTCTAAAGATCTCATAGTTTTCAATTTTCCTGGAAAGCAGAGCCTTTAACTACTTCAACAGAAGCTGGTAAAGACTATCCATATTTTGAAGCTTATTTTTGGATTTTCCTCTTTGACAAAGCCTAAGGTTTAGGTTGATTTCTGTGACCATTTCTTCACATAGCCTGTTGTACCATTGCAGCAAAGCAATTTTTTTATATTAAAGAACAAAAAGTAATGTTTTTAGTAGGGTTGTCAATATTGATGCATTAACGTACAAGATTTATTACAAAAAATTAACGCATCAATATTTATAAACGCAAATTAATTACACTTCAGAATCAACCGTCTTCTGCTTTGCGGCGGATTCAGGCTTCCACGGCATGCGTTAATTTCTGAAAATGCACACTTTGTCTGTCACAATCCCACTTATGCCCTGATCACTTACAAAATAAATAATATTCAGTCAATTTTTAGTACTTTATTCTAATTATTTTTAGGATTTAGATTGCTTTTTCACAAAAAGGGAACTATTTGATTGGTGATGTGGCCCGTCACGGTAACATGACAATGCGTCTCTGGGCCGGCAGACCTCGACTACAGCAGCAAAAGGAAAGCAATATAGATGGTGATCGTCACGATAGGTTCAAAAACGCATCAGTTCAGAGAGAAAGTTCACCTCCTACCGCTTGTTTTTGTCCAGAAGATGAAGCAAAAAGTTTGTTTTAAAGAAGCCTGCACATTGATTTAGAACATTTGGTCTTTGTGACTGGAATTACTTTTTAAAGGTGCGTATCAACACCTAGCAACTAATCAGAATCAAGTACTCACCCAGACCATTAAGAGTGCAGAAACACAGTGTTTGTTTCTTATGGCTGTATATCAGCATCTTTGTTTTTCTGGAGTAATACTGCAAACATAAAAGTCTATAGAGCTCTGGTTATCTTACTGTTGATGTGTTTTGTGCACACAAATTACATTTCTGGGATAGCTAACTTAACCCTTTACAAATTAAAACATTTCAGACAGTAAAAATAAAAGAAAAATGTTCTTTCTGGCCTTTTTTTTTGTTCAAAAGCCACATATATAAAACGTTCTGATTAATCATGATTAATCACATTTCAAAAGCGTGATTGTTTTGATAAATTCTTTTCATTGATTGACAGCACTAGTTTTTAGATAATCACTTGTTAGGTTTTTTTTTTTTTTTTCACAATGGGCCCAGATGGCTTTGTACAACAGAACGGCCGAAGACTGACACTTTTTGTTGATTTCATTTAACCAGTGTTTCAATCAGCTGGAAATGAAAAGAATTCTGGACTTTAGTTATATTTGTGTGTCTACCTTGTAGTTATTTGAGTTTTTGATCAGAATAGATAAACAAAGCTGTAATCTGGAAGGTGAAGGCGAAAAAAAACACTGCAGCATAAAATCTAAGGCGAGCGCTAATCACTAATGCCAGTTATCAAACAGTTCAACCACCAAAACTTGAAAGGACGTTGTGGGCAGGGTTGACAAGAATCAATTATTTGCTGTGTAGATAAATGAGTCACAGATGAATAAATTCTCATTTGACATGTCAGGTAAGACACTCCTACAGCCTAAATGACTCCCAACTGACAGCTTGTTTATAACTTAGGGTCTTATTAAGGCTACCAAAGGTTTTCTTGTATAAAAAAAAAAGTGTAAGCTGGAGGGAGCACGCAAAACCATGTTACACATGATTTATTAACTGGTCTGTTTGTGTTAAAATGGCAGAACAGTACTACCAGACCATTTAGGGCCAATGAATATGCAACATGGACATTTTTATCAAATGCATAAAAACCTTAGGGGAGGAGATAAAAACAGATCAATATAAATCATCAAATGTGATGCAGTATTGCAGCCGTACATTTTGAACATATAAAAGCCATGTGCAGCTGCTAAAACTTTACACATAAATGGCGGTGGTGACTGTTTTAGCGAGGAGGCTCCTTTTCTCCATCTCTATTGGCTTCTTCTTTCTTTCCAAGCCCAGGCTGCTGCGTTTGTGGGGCTGTGCAAGTATTATGGCCCATTATCAGTTGGCTATGGAGCACTGCACTGTTCTTGGGGCATTTTTCTGATGATGGAGGACATATGTAAAGAAAAGTAAACTCAAAATTGTATTTTTGAATATTTCTTTGTTCAAATCATTGTTAATCAATAGCATGCCATTGGAAAAAGCCTGTAGTAGTAGATGGTCCATTCGGCAGACAACAGGCTCTCTGCTCCGTTCCATTCCAATGCATCACTCGCAGACAAATAGATCAATATATGTCTTTGTGGGCACTTTATTTGAGATTTTTGCAACTCAAACCCTACGTCATTTTAGCAATCTGCATTTTTAAAACCTAAGAATTTAATCATAACAACTCACACATCCATAATTGTCATAAAATCATAGGAATTGATGCAAATTGTTTTTTTTATTTGCACTCTGGGATCACAGACATTCTACACCTTTATCATCTAGATTATCTGTTCTTTGCTTGGTCTGTTTATATGAGTTAATAATTATGAGTTAATAATTAGAGTGCTCCAACTAAACAAATATCTGTAATAGAAGAGTCTTTTTTTTGTCTAAGAATGTCTAAATAGTGTTTTGTCAAAATAAATGGATCATTTTTCTGAGTGTACAATTGACTGACTTGATGACACACACTCTGCTTTGATGACTCACACTGAGTGGAAGCTATATACCTTTACACTGAAAAGCAGAGGTACGTGGGGACACTATGGCTCCATCAAGTCACATGCTTACAGCACAGGCCAATGGAGGTTAGATTGCAGTGCCATCTGGAGGCTTTACCATAAACAATATATTTTCATTTTTATAGCAGGCAGTTTAAGATAAAAAATGAATCTGAATTGATTTTAGTTTGGATTGTTATACAGCTTTTTTCACCACATTCTCTCTTTGCTTTGTGCACTCACTGCATTGCTTTGCTCAGCAAAGAACATGTGCAAATGGTGATACACAACATTAGTGTTAAAAAAGGAACGGGTGTTTTGTTCTCTATTGTTTTATTAAGATCAGAAGTTTGTTCAAATTCAACAAGGCTTTAACTTCCTGAAAGATCCGTGAGGTCTTCATGTACTCCATGACTGTCAAAAACAGCTTTTCTGAGTGCCTTTGCCTCGTTGATGCCACAAATTGTACAAAGCACTTTCAGCAGTTTCAAGTTTATTCTTATTAGATTCAGAGCAACAAGTAAGGCGGATCTAGTCTTGGTGGTTAGTGGAGAGTTTAAAATCAAATCTGATAGATTATTATAAATATATAAGTTCAATAATACATTAATACAAAATCTGTATTATTTGGCTGATTAAAAAAGGCAGACTTAAAACATGCTGGACAAATATTAAATGTATGCATAATTGGGATATAAAGTGCAGATTGCAATAAAGACACATACCTAAATGCATCCACATTGCCAACATCTCAAACAGACATTTCGATTCTGTATGACATGTACTAAAGATCAAAAATGGGGTGTGTGTATTTAAATTTTCTTTAA
>BSAI01000072.1:22119051-22146698 GCA_036245035.1 Adrianichthys oophorus | reverse complement strand
CAATGAGGAAAAATAAGGAGGAGAAAATGATTTTTTTTTTTTTTTTTTTGCCAACTTGAAAAAAAAGTGAGGTGGTTCAGGATTTAATAGACTATCAGTTATAGGTGAAATATGATGATCAGCTTTTATTATCACTTTTAACTTCAAATATAATTCACATAATTCATGTAACAAAATTTAGTGGAAGACTCTGATGCACTACTTTGGATTTTGAACATGTAGGACATTACTGATTGAAATCTATGAGGTAATGAAGGTTTTACTTTTTGCAAAATGGAAATCAATTTGTTATTGAAAACTGTTAGTCATAATTAGTAGTGTATCAAATTCATAATGAAAAAACAAGTTACTTTAGACTGTTGGCTTTAATCCAGACTTTTTGAATGGTTGCAACAAAAATAAAGAGAAAAATGCATATTTTTGCGTAATCTAGATAAATCATTGTCTGCTGCTGGAGAGTCCATAAGCTTCCAATTTACACTGTTTACCTTTCAGAGAAACACTCACATGTGACACTAAAACAATTTAAAGAAATGTGATAATTTATTGTAAAAACCATAAAGAATCATCAAAAAGAATTGATGCACATGTAAGTTGCTTTAACAAACAGTAGACAACAACAAACAGTCATTTAGAAAACTGTTCAAGTTGTAAACACCTATTGCTCCTAGCTAAAAGGTTGGTTCCTGTGTCCAGTTCAACTTGGGGTTCTGGTTTTTTCCTTTCCAAAAGAGCAGAATTGTTGTTCCTGGGACACTTTCTGTCAGTTCTTTTCTTTTTCTTTTTTGTTTATGTGTTTTTTTTTTTTTCAATGGTCATAGTTGACTCCCCTATGGTCATCTGCCTAAGGACACTTTGACACATGGGCATGCAAGGCGGGAACCAAACCTGTGGTTTTCCAACTAGAGGTCGACCACCTACCTGTGCACCATGGCTACCCCACAAGACATTTCATTGTTTCCATTGTCTGTAGACTTACACCCTGCTGGTTCCCGTGTCACAAATATTACTCCTCTATGCAAAATAAAGACAAAATAAAAGTTACCACAATAAAACTGTAGACATGTCAAGAGTTCTCCATTCAGCAATGCGGGTTAATGCACAAAAAATTGATACAAAAAAAAAAAATGTTCTTCTGCTGACCAGACTATTCTTAAAGACATGACATTCACACTATTCAGATATGCTGATGGGAGGCTGAGACACATGCTATAAATTAATTCAGCTCTGAAAGCAGCACATTATTTCTATATTTTTGGTGTTATAACGGTAATTTATTTTGGAAACACAAAGGAAAATACAGAAATAAATTTGTTCCTGGCAAAAAAATTTCATTTAGTCACTTGATAATGAATGTTAACTTTTAGCTTAACTTTTTTTGAAAGTACTGCTTCATTTGTGATGGGAAACACATTGCAAATGCAGAAAAACCACCACCTCTTTTCAGTTGAACTTAGATTACAGAAAGAAAAAAAAATTCCAGTAACTATTTTTTTTTTTCATTTAACATTTCCAACTTTAACTTTTGCTACACTGAAATGGAAATCACCCTAGGTGCTGAAATGCTAGTCTAAATGTTTATGCTTGTGTACTGATGTTGTGCAATGGTGTGTACAGATGCACAAACACCAAACATTAAGTTGTGCAACCAGATGATTAGTTTTTATTTTTTTACTTCAGCAGATAGACCTCTAAGTACACTAATTTGTTTATGTTCTTCTAGGCTGCATTAAACACATTTTTTTTAAAGTTTGGTTTTTGCACTCATTGCTTTTGGGATTTTTATTTTGGTCATTTAGTAACAAAAAAAATCCATTAAGGTTCAACATTTGATGATAACATGAGCACCAAAGACTGTTTGGGCAAATTTGAATTTGTCCCCCCAAATTAGTTTAGTCTACATTACAAACACCACAACACCACAACTAATGATGCGGTCTAGCAGTTCAGCAGAGAAAAAGTAAACATTTCCAAAATTTACTTTTTTTTTTTTCTTTTTGCATCACAGGAACACTTGTATATATTTATTTTACAAAAATAAACTTTGATTCCAATAGCAAATCACACAGAACATCAAAATGTGTTTTTTATCAAATCTACTATGAGTAAATTGTACCTGTTACCATTTGCATTAGAGACGCTTGATGAGGCTTATGCCCACAATGGGTGCAAACCCATTTGGCAGTCCAAATTGTGTAAGTTTAAAATGTGAATCTTTCCATATGCAGACAAAGGTATGAGGAAAAAAGAGGACACTGAAATGGAGAGATTGACAGAATTTGAACAGAATATGTGCATTCTGCAATGTATTAAAGGGCTCAAGTAGGAGCTATGTTATAAGAGAGAAGGGTTCTGTTACTGTTGTAGGTTCTCTGCTTTGCTCTTTCATTGGAGTGCCCTGACATTTTCAGTTATGGAAATCTTTAGATCAATATGCAAGCTTCATGGCTTTATTAAAATGTTTAAATGCTCACTGATTACGAAATCTCTGTGTATCTTGTCTCTGCAATAAAAACTACAAATTAGCAAAGCACATTCTAGGTAGGAGAATCTGCCCTAATACATATGATGAAAAACCTGGAAGCATATGTCACTGGTTTTGTTTAAAACATCTGGCCATTTTTCGATGTTCAAATGCGAAAAAAAAAATATGTTGGAAATTTAAAAAATAAGAAAATGACTACAGGAGGTTCATGCATAAAATAAAAACATCTGACAGCAGTACCACTCAATAGGAGCCATTTTTGCACCAAAATCTCCTTTACCATGGTTTCCTTTACCATTTTCACGTTTTTTTTTCAGTAAATACTGAAGATGCAATCACTGTTTCGTTAGTTTTTTCTCTTTTGATATGATCTATTTAAAATACAACACATAACAGCAGATTTGAAAATGTCAGTCGTAATAGCTCTGCATGAATATTCTTTTAAGAGTAATATAAAAGACGTAATAGAAAAATCAGAAGTAAAGATTCTTTATTTTTAATTATTAAAATTATTAATATTGTGGTAGGGTAGGGTGTGGTGTAGGAAAGACTGAAGTCTCTTCTGGAACTAATGATCAAATATGGCTAAAGTTCTGTTGGCCAACTGGGTTTGTACAGCCAAAAAGAATAATTGTTGTCTGGCAACATACTAGATTTAAAGCTCGTTGGAGTTTAGTCTCAAAATGGATCTTCTGGTCAGTTTTAAGAAATAAGAAGTAAAAAATGGTGGCGAGCTTCAAAATAGTTAAAAAGGAAATGCACAACAGCTACCAAAAAGAGTGAGTATATGAAAACATTTGGCACAAACTTAGTTACCGGTACTTGGGGTGATTTTAAATAAAAGAAATACAAGACCAAAATAATTGAAAGAGATTTCCCTCTTCTTCCAGGTGAGACTGTGCATCACCCTTTTTGATCTCAGAGGACGTTCTATCAGTCAATGGCTGCAAGCACGTATCTCCAGCATTTCTAACTGCTTCATGTTTCCATCAGACACTGATGAACTATTTAAAAAAAATAAGAGCATGTTTCTAAGTTATTTCTCTTTAATGTTCTTGAGCATTCAGTGATGTGTTGTAACACCAAAATATATTTCATGGTGAAATCAGATGTAATGTAAAAACTCAATCATGAAGTAGTTTTGTGATAAAACAAGTTTGCATAAAGTTTCAATAAAAGAGACTTTTGCTTAAACAAAGTTTAAAAATCAACATTTAAACTCTTAATGATTAAACAATCAACTATGAAATGATGATTCACAGGAAAACATGTTGTTCTTATGTTTCTTAATTGTCGAATGAAGAGGATTTAGTCAAAACTTAGTAGTTTAATAATATATGATTCAACTTTGTCTAAACTCATATTTGAATATAGAAATAAAATATTTATGGCATAACAAAGATAATAATTTTTTTTTTTTTTTTTTTTTTAGATCTGTGTATAAAGTTGAGTCTTATTCATGTCAGTTTATTCACATTTAACAGATCTAAATAATAAAAATAGATAATTAAAACCTTTAAATGTAGAGAAAGATAAAGATAATAAAATGTTTATCTCAGCTTTTCCTGAATGTCCTCCATTAACGTCTTTATTTTCCACTTCTGAGGTGCCATCTGACTCAAAACTGGATAGCTACAATATTGCTTGGGCTTATTTTTATTTTTTGCCACGCTAATGTTAGCTTGGGACTGTGAGAGTGTGTTAGCTAGCCGGAGAGAGCGTATACAAAGGAATGCTGGGATATCAACATAGGGAGGTTTACTTCCGCCTACAACCGAGAGGCAAATTTCTAATGAGCTCCATAGCTTTTTGATTTTGGCTAAAGGCTGCATGATCATAATTAAAAGACCACTGGGAATGGTTTTACATTCATTCATTCATTTTCCAATCCGCTTTATCCCTTTCGGGGTCACGGGGTTGCCGGAGCCTAACCCGGCTACTCATGGGCGAAGGCAGGGTACACCCCTGGACTGGACGCCAGTCTGTCGCAGGGGCCATAATTACACACTAGGGAAAATTTAGAGTAACCAATTAACCTATGAAGCATGTTTGTTGGATGGTGGGAGGAAGCCGGAGTACCCGGAGAAAACCACAAGGAGAACATGCAAACTCCACACAGAAAGGTCCCCATTGATAACACTGTTTTAAGACCCACAGCCAGGACTTGAACCAGGAACCTTCTTGCTGTGAGGCAAGAGCGCTAACCACTGCGCCACCGTGCAGCCTATGGTTTTACAGTCGTTAAAAATTTAGCTGGAGTGGGACTTAAAGTGCTGCTTTGCCAGGTTAGTCAGTTGTTGGTTACAAGCAGGATCAATTTGCCAGTGTCTGTGGCATCTTCCCAGAATTTAGATGTTATTCTAATTTCTACTTTTTGTTCTTCCCCTCCAAACAAACAGTGGATGCTCTCCACTAATTTTCATGCAATGGATGTTACATTTTTTGATAGTTTTAATGACATTACAGAATTTATTTGAAGAAATATTGAAATAATCTGAATGAACCATTCTGGTGCAACATTGTCTTTAACAATTTATCATGTTTTTGTTCAACAAAGCTAGAAACAAGCTGATGCAATGTTGTATCTTTGCAATGCAGCTCTCTAAACTCACCTTTTTAAAAATTTTCAACAGTAATCTGTACATTAGTGTGATTAGAAAAAATGAACCATTATGGATAAAGGCTTTCTTCTAGCTTAATGATAAAAAAACAAACTGTTTCATCATTTTTTTTTGTTCTTGTTCCCACATGGTTGTATGTCTTCTGTATCTTTTTTGTCTTTTTCAGTTGAGCTCTGATTTGTTCCTGTGTTCTCAGCAGTCCTTGCAGTGCATTTTACCAATGAATGGAGTCCAGCTGAGTTTAGTTGAGATAATTATGACAGCACACGTCTGTCTAAATATGGAGCCACAGCTGGTGGTGTTTGCAAGAGTTAAATTTAAGCCATAAGGTCGAGGGAGCACATACATGCAAGAGAAAATTTACAATTTTGGCACAAACACACTTTTTGAGTTTTTTCTTTTTTTAGGTTTACAACAATGGTGAACAGCCTATTCCACTTGTTCTTGCCAGGTCTAACTATTTAAACCAAGGTTTGAATGAACACATCTTTTGTACTTCTTATCTGTTTAAAAGTCTGTGTTGAGATGTTGATGGTTTAGAGACTCTGAGAAAGAGACAGGAGGCAGAACTGGAGGTAGCAGAGATGACGATGATGAGGCTCTCTTTGGGAGTGACCCAAATGGATTGAATCAGGACTTAATCCATCCGAGTAACAAATCATGCTAGATGTTTTGAGATAAATGCAGTGAAGTAAAATCGACAATGATTTTGTTGGTGTAAGGTGGCTGAGGTTGGACAGAAGCCTGGAATAAGACCAAAAAGGACATTCCTGATGCATTGGATGAGAACGTTAGAGTGGTTGGTGTCATTAAGGAGGACACTGAAGTTCAGTTAGATGGAGGCAGAGAATTGTGGTGATCCCTAAATATTCTTTCCCTGAACTCACCTTGCTCTTTTCTACTTGCAAATCAAATATTTCGTCCTACATTATTAAAAGTTCTCTGACAAAGGCATTTGTCCTTCCTCTAATTTAGAAATATTGATACAGCAAGTTGGAATTTGCTATTTTATTTTAGAAATTGATGCTATTCCCTAGCTTGCTGTGCTCCTTGCAGTTTAATTGAGCTTAGACACCATAGCAGATTTATTAAACAGTAAAATACTCAGTTGGCCCATTCTTGACTTGTGGAATCTAAAAATGATATCTTCTTCCTGATTTCCTAACCCAGGGCCATACTGTCTGCTGTTTCCTGCAGAATACTGATAACTGTTTCATTTAGGCATGCATTATAACAGTATATACATCTATAGTTGAGTAAAATGAACTATTTTTATTCATTTTATGCCAACTGTCAGATTGTTACTAGGAACTATAGGGTACAGTTGATTATGCAGTAGATATAGTAGGATCTGGTTTAGTGGAGTAACAGTGTTCACATTCCTAACAATGACAGTACTTTTTGACCTCCTATGTTTTTTTTTTTTTTTTTGCTCTCCTCATTTCTCTTTGTGACTATCACCCTTTTTCTTCACTCTTCTGTGTCTGTCGCCTGTCAGAAGTGTGGCAATGCTGAGGTAACAGTGACCCATGAAACCCTCACAAGCGCTAGGGATGAATACATTTCGAGCAAGTTAACATTTTCATGCAAGGATTTGCTCACTTATGCAGTGTTTCCTCGTGACAGAACCTGCTCTCTATTGGCTGGACAATCTTGTTTTTATTGTGGAGCTCAGATAACATGAATCTTTCCCACTGCCAGACTCTTATTTTCTGTCACTACACTGCACCAGTTTGGCTGTAAAAGGCAAACAAATCTAAAAAAGATTTGTGTCAGCTTTTGTTTTGTCAGCTCAAAAAATGTTTCTAAATGTCACAGTTTGTCAAATGTGGGATGATGTTGTATTTTATCTTCTAGAGGTGGATTTTACTGGGACTTAAATGCCATTTTTGCCCAGCATCAAATCCTATTGTTGGATCATAAAGACTAAGCTTTGCAGAGGTGGAGTTTAACACTGTTCTCAGTTTTCTCAGTTTGTGGAAATGACACCAATGTTGCCAGGAGATCCTTAATTGCCTTTCAAAACTTAGACTGATAACACATCACGGATATTTCTTCTCAATGTGAGGATTGTGCCCTTAGGTTTGGTTTTGTCAAATACATTTTTTGGTTTTGGTCATGTTCTGTTTTGACTTGTTCCACCGTCAGTCACACCAGGTTCCAGTTAATGATCTTCCACAGCTCTCTTCATTTCAGTTATTGACAATCAATGTATTGAAGTGTCTGGTTTTCAGTTTTTCATTCTCAGGTCATCTGCTTTGTCACCTGTTTGTTTCTCCTTTAGTTCATGAGTTTTGTCATGTTAAAGCTTTTTTTTTTTTTTTTTTTTTTTTAAATTAAACCTTTGAGTTTGTCCATTGAACAAGCATTGAAAGATAAACCAGGTTGAACTTTGACCAATCAGGAGCTTGAATTTGGTGGTGACTTATGGGTGACATTCCTTTCATTTCATTTAAGTGGGAATCATTTGAACATTGATTATGGAGGAGAAATTAATAATTGTGGTTTGTGTCTGGACAGAAATACACAACACTAAGCACTTCATATATCAGAATAAAGAAGTAAACAAGAATGATCAATAAAAAATTCTGAAGCAAGAAGCCTGGAGCAAGAGTAGCAAGATTTGAACCGCATCAACATTTTTCACC
The DNA here is from genome assembly GCA_036245035.1 of Adrianichthys oophorus. Lineage (NCBI taxonomy): Eukaryota > Metazoa > Chordata > Actinopteri > Beloniformes > Adrianichthyidae > Adrianichthys > Adrianichthys oophorus. The sequence goes on along the minus strand of BSAI01000072.1, from coordinate 22,138,944 downwards.
AAGTCTCTTCCATGAGGTGGTGAGACATGCACTAGTATGAGGTAGTGACAGTCAAATGCGAAAACCTTATTTTATGCCCGGTGTGAGCGTAACATCACACTCAACTTTTCTTGAAGTGTCTAGACTTCTTGTTTGCATTCAATTTGTAACGATCTGCTTCAGCAACCCAAAAAAGACACTTGATCATATTTGTCAAACTGCGTTGATTCTCTTGCATTCAGGTCCCAGAAACCAGAGCACATTTGGGTCAAAACACTTCATAGTTAACAAGAGCGCAGATCTTTTGGTAAATGCCTATACGGTTCTACTGATGCTGAAAAAATGATCTAACAATACAATAATTGATGGAGGAGATTGGAGCAGAGGGGAAAGAGATGGTGTATAGATTTTTGAGGAGACAAAGAGAAAGCTGGGGTGAGTAGGGTTTTGGTTCAACAGATGTGGCTTATGAATGCAAAGCATGTATGCAGAATGTTGGCCAGACATTCTGGTAACCTTGTCTATCAAATGACTTCCAGTTTGAAGACTATGGGTATATTTGTTGATGTTTAAGGAGAGAGAGAGAGAGAGAGAGAGAGAGATAAAGAAAATGCTAAAAAACGAACATTACATTTCGGAAATCAAAATTTCAGAAACCAATTTACAGTTACAAAAAAGTTAAATAAGATAAGAATAAAATGTTTTGGAAAACAACAGTAAGTTCCAGAAATCAAAATGAAATGCTAAAAAACAAAACACAATAATAACGAAAAAAAGTAGATACTGTGGGAAATTGCTGACTGGAGAATGATGTTTGATACTTGACATTTGAGTTTTTTTCAAATGTGTCTTTAATATCATAATACTGATCCAAGTTTTATGGTTAGTATGGAGCATATCTAGTATTGCTTTATGCCAAATAACTTTGCTAATTGGTCTGTCCATCATTTCAACCTATGCCCCATAGTACCCACCTTTTACGGTTTCTGTAAAAAGAAAAAAACGCTTCAGAATACAAAAGTAATTTCCAGAAATCAAAATGAAATGCTAAAAAACAAAACACAATAATAACGAAAAAAAGTAGATACTGTGGGAAATTGCTGACTGGAGAATGATGTTTGATACTTGACATTTGAGTTTTTTTCAAATGTGTCTTTAATATCATAATACTGATCCAAGTTTTATGGTTAGTATGGAGCATATCTAGTATTGCTTTATGCCAAATAACTTTGCTAATTGGTCTGTCCATCATTTCAACCTATGCCCCATAGTACCCACCTTTTACGGTTTCTGTAAAAAGAAAAAAACGCTTCAGAATACAAAAGTAATTTCCAGAAATCAAAATAAAATATTTAAGAACGAAACACAATAAGAAACCCCTGCCCACATTGCCCCTTTACAGGAATCAGAAACAACTGGAAGCATTCGTTGTAAATGATCCGAGAACACAGATTGGATGTGAAGTGTGTAGAGTCACCCAAGGCTGCATTCTTGATTTTCATTATACAACTATTAGCTGTCATAAAAGATCTGTTTGCAGCATCATACAATAACATTTTCACATACAGCTTAAAGCATTTTGGGGGGTATTATTGCATAAGTATGTTTTTGACTTTGTTAGGATCTACATCCCAAGCCACTCGTTTAGTTTCCAAACACCACACCATTCCCTGCGTTCTTAAAAAATAAAGATCAACATGTAGTTATGCATAGTTTTACCAGCCCAGGAGAACGTTTGGCCGCACAAACACTTGGACATCCCTAGTCTAATCCATTCGTTTCCTTGACGTGGATGTTTCATTGGTGCTTCTTCCTACCACTCAGTTATGTCACCAACTGATTGCTAACAAAAATCTTTTTGATTTTTTTTTAAACTAAACTTTTTACTTTTTAAACTGTTTAAACTAAACAGTATTTGGAATTCATTGAATTTTTGGTCATTCTATCAATATGGTTGTATTTATTTATTTTTAATTTTTAACAGTGATCCAGATGTACATCATTTGGGCTACATAGCTCCGAATTACTAAAGACAAATCAATTTAGATTTGTTTGCAACAGCAATTAAACCCTCTAAGCTTTACAGCCCCAAACAATAAAGAAATGAATATGCGTATTGCTATAATGTAAAAACGTGTATCTTTACATATACAGTGTAATTTTCATTATATAAATAAAAACTTGTGATAAATCTTATGTCACTTTAACATAACGACTTCAATGATGGAACCATCCATCATCTGATTGTACATGCTCTTAGTAATTATAACATGATTATTCATTACACTGTCAGTGGTCTCATCTATCAGCATTTTTTCAGATTTAGAAATTGTGGACACTAAATAACATGTTCTTTATAACTCAGCCTGAAGAAGGCTTTTGGCTTTAAGGTAAAGACCAATAGGTGCTGCATGATACTACTGACTGAAGAACTCAGTGCTTTTCTTGAACAGTAGTAAATTGTATTATGAAAAGATGCAGCCACATTTGTTAGTCACAAAAATCGTGTCCAACATAAGATTAGCAGTAAGGTTGAAGTTACACCCCACTATTAAAAATGGACATTGTTAACAGACTAAAAAGAACAGTGTAGTGGTTTTTTTTGTTTGTTTGTTTGTATGTTTTTTTTTTTTGTTTGTTTGTTTGTTTGTTTGTTTGCGGGATGTATTTCATCCAACAAAATGTAAGTGAGAAGTTAGGGAGTTAGGTGTACTGGTAAAAACAAGAAAGAGAGGCATCACTCAACCAAAAAATTGCATGATGTTTGGTTTTGCTGCTTCAGTGGCTCCAACTTTGGCTTTAATGGAAAATGCAAAACAACAAACTATAGCATTTAATAAAATCAGCATCAGAACTCAATTGAGTTTGGATTAATGTTACACAATTGTATCAGAGCCCTGGACATGATTGCAGAAATGCAGTCCTTAAAATAGATAAACTAATTATACTTGATTTATTACATGTTCCATCTTGGTTGTGTTTGGACAGAGCAAAAATTTACAAGCTGTGCAGTGAGTTTACTGTCATTACATTCATGTAAAACAAGTCCAGCTTAATGTTCCTTGTTATAGTATCAAAGAAGTGAAGCAGAAATGCAGTGCACTTTAATTTCACACTGTGCTGTTTAGATAATATAATCCAAATGCTTGCATACATGTATATGAAAAGTGGGTGTTCGTCACATTTATTTTAATTTTATTTGTGGTGACCAAAGTTGTTGCAGAAACCCAGGAGCAGTCAGTCTGAGCTGACACAAAAGCATAACAGGAAAGACTACAGAAATAAAAGACAAATAATTTCTTAAGCACAGGAGGAAGTGGTTATAACAAACAATGTGATGTGAATGTCAATGGTGACCAATCCCAGATACTTTTTTTTTTTCCTTTTTTTTAACAATTAGTCTTTTTCAAATGACAAAAAAATGTTTTACCTGCTTCTGGGTAAAGTGTTTTCACATAGGTTGTTTTATTTATTTATTTTGAACTCAACCTATTTATTCAAAAAGAAAAAAATAGAAAGTCTTTATTTTTTACTTTAAATTCCAACTAGTCTTCCTGTGTAACTATGTCACGGCATCTCATATTCCTTTAAATTACATGTTTTTTACATCATAGAACACAATGTTTATTTTGATCGCATTGAAATTTTTCATTTACATAGTTCTGACACGGTTTCACAAAAACAAAAAAAAAAAAAAGGTAAAGTGATTTGCATCTACAGTAGGTTGTGTTGTCTATTTTTTCACTGTTTTATATATATATATATATATATATGTCTTTAAAATATTAAATTTGTACCAATAAATGTGGAACATGTTTCATAAACACAGAAAGACTGATCATTACAAATAAAACTGTTCGTGTCGGTATTTGGAAAAACAACTTCAAAGTAATCAATAGAATATTTTCTAGACAGAGTTATTATCTGACATTATAAGGCTGTAGATTTGAAAATTTCTCAGAAAACTATTTCACTTTAAATTGCAACTTTCTTAACTTTTGTTATTTCCTAGCAATAGATGTGCACATAATGCACATGTGTGTCTAAAATCATGTGTAAAATCATAATTACCATTTTTGAGTATAAACAGGGATGAAAGTAAGCCGATACAGCCAGTACTGTGTATTGGTAAAAGACTCGGAACAGACTCGACCATACCATCTGGTAGATTAGCTATGTGGCCGATCTTTGCTGATTAAACACTCATACAAAAGCAACTACAGGCTGATGTTGTTAAAACTGTGAACTAGGTCACTCATCCTTTTAGTGTCTGTGGTTTTTAAAGTTTTAACATGGCTACAAAATGTGATTTACGTCCCTCTCTCCCCCTCACATTATCCGCTAATTCTGTCCCTTCCTTTAACAAAAACATGTTGAGCATGGACATCTTAGAGAGTACGTTTGATTTGTTGTCTGGGGAAGCTCAATTCATTCACAGTCAAGTAGTCATTTTTCTGTGCAAGTTGAGGTTGGTTAGTTTGCAATGGGACAAGATAAACTATACATGATTCATATGGTTTTCTGAACACTATTGTAATTGATAGTTCAAGACAACATTTTATGCAATGGTAGAAGTGAAAATTGCAGCAAAGGAATTCATTTATATTTTAAAAAAGAACAATGCAGGAAAGATTGTTCAAGAGGAAGACTGCAAGCGAGGATGAAGATGTACAAACGAAAATTTGTAGAGAAGAAGAACAAAACATGTTAAATAATTAGTTTTTTATATATATGTATTTTTTTTTCTTTGAGCTCACTTCCTGTAGGTGTGGCTGTGAATGCACGCATGGCTTGTTACGTTTTTGTTGAGTTATTTTGTTGTGTGTAGTTATGTCAATATGTGTTAAATTTAAAGTGCAAGAGCAACCTGTGTCCTTTAAAGCTGTTTTTGTCATTCAGGTAAATGTGGTATGTTCTTTTTTTTTATTCACTTGGGTTTGGGTTAGTCTTTTAGTAATCAAGTGGTTAATTCCTTGTTTGAAGAGGTTTTGTTGGTTGAGGGTTATATCCTCTGTAAGAAACTGTTTTGATAAAAAAAAAGAAATTAAATAACAGAATTCTGGCCATTTATGTAATAGATCTCATTTTCAAGAAACACAGCTTTTCTCACACGCCAGCATTTTGAAAACTTAGCTCAGAAAGGAGACTTACCGTGACCAAACTCAACAGTATGTATGTGCAGTGTTGGGAGTAACAACATTTCATTTTAACTGTGTTACTAACGCAGTATAGAAATTAAGTTACAACGTAATCTAACTAATTACTTTGATCCCCACAGCAACACCAGTATAGTTACCTTGTATAAATCTTTACAGTTTATGGATGGGGTTCAATGAGTTGCCAGCCACCCCCCATCCCTCACCCCACCCCCACCCCGAATACTTCACAACAAGAAAAGCTGTCTTTTGTGTGAAGCAGTATGTGTCTGTCTGGGTAGGGGTGGGGGTAGTCCCATTTGAGCTCAAGATTGGCTAAGGAGTGAAGTGGATGGGTGCATGATGCTGCAAACTGTTTGTGCAGTGCAGTCAGCAAGATCAAAACAAAAGGAAGTCAAAGGAACAATTTTCAGGCTGGAAATACCAATACTATTTTACTTTAATCAAGCAAAACAAATGCATGTTTATTTTAAATTCATGTTGTGTCGCGATACAAATGTATTACTGGCAACGTCCGTCTGAAGCCGTTCAAATCTAAAAAAACACAGAACCCCAAACTTGTTTTTTTTAATTTGTGTGTTAACCAGTAACAAAGCAGCTTCAACAGGACAAACTGGATTTTGCAGCCCAGCAACTTGCACAAAAATGATAATATTTATTGTGAAGCATGTTGTGGAAATGCTCTTGATAACTATTTTAATTCTGAGTTGTTCAAAGATCCTGTGCTTAAACTTTTATAAAGTATTTGATGATGAGAATAGAAAAAATAATGTGCAGCTAAAAGCGTAATTTCATTTGTTTCATGACATATATGTTCATACTAGAAATATTTACTTTTATTTGCAAAGTTTGTTTCTTCTCATGTACAGTACATTTTTATCATATTTATATTGTTCTTGCTGCAGATTTGTTGTTTGATACTTCTGAATGACAGTGTTGAATATCAGGTTTAGGTGTAAAAGAAGAGTGAATGACTGAGGTGCAGCAGAGAGATATTGTTACTTCATTGCTAATTATTCTTGATGATAATTTGCATTTCCATATTCCCCCTCTGTTACTGTGAGTGAAAAAATGTTCTGTATTCAAACAAACAATAGGATAACTAAAAATAGTTGATACTTCAAACATTTAAGTTCAGTTTATGTGAAATTAAAAATATTAATATGTATACATTGCTTGTTGTTTTGTGAGATAATTCTGATAAATAAATGTTTTCATTTCTACACTTCAATTCTCTCTTTCTCTCTTGTAAATAAACAACATAATTTCATTGGTGGAACTAAACCAGCATACTAGAAGTGTCATTTTCAAGACATTGTTGCATTTTAATACTTTGTTATGTTTGCAGGCAAGTGAAAAAAAACATAAAATGTATTGCCTTATTTCAACTAGCAAAGTAAAAGTCTTTTGCTGAGTAAGTGATTACTATTAAGATGCAGTAACTGAGTTACTAACTCAATTAATTTGTGCGTAATGTAACAGTAACTATAACTAATAACCTTTTACAGTAAGATTCCAAACACTGTGCATGTGTGAGTGAGAATGTAGGTCTGTGAGTGGTTCAGATTCAATTATGTCTCGTACGGCCCCTCATACAGCTTTGATGACTTTGATCTTCCCACCAACAGCGTTTACATAAAATGAATCTTTAACTTGATGAAACCAATGTAAACATGTTTTTCTGACTGCCCTATTCATAAAAGGGTTTTGTTAAGGAATAGTTATATTTGAAATTAGTCACTGTGTGTACAGTTGTATGTAAGTTGTAACACACAATATAGAAGAAAAACCCTTGAGGAAATTCTGTGAGTTTAATAGTTTTATAATATTTCCATCAGTTGATAAAGTTTGCCTAACAGGGCCAAAAGAAAAGAAAAAAAAACAGGCATTTTTCTTTCCTCTCTAATTGTGAACTGTGTCATCAGTACTCTTTCCCACCAGCATTGGCAACACACTTTCATCTAAATTCCCAAGGGGAATCTAGACATAAAGGGCACAGTAACAAGCCTCATGGCTCCATTTGCTATTTTCTTGTGTTGCCACAGCTTGGAAACATGAAAAAGAGCGAGTGTCATTTGCATATAAAATGACTGCAGATATACAGAGTCAATGAGCGTGAGGCCCATTCAATTGCAAGAATACAAAATAATACATTAAAATTATGGGTATTATTTACATAAATGCTAAATTTTGTGTAATGTGTAAATGTGTAAATTTTGAAAATAAAGTGTAAGAATAAAGAGGTTTCTAGGGCTGCCCTAAGTACAATTTGTTTTTAAATACACTGTTGTTTAAACAATCTATTACATCATTTAACTGAGCTAATAGATATTTTGGTCCAACTACAAAACTGCAGCACTGATAAATATTCTTCAGCTAGAAGTGTGTGAAGACAGCTGACTATTTCCAGCATTTTCAATGTCCGACTGGGTTGCTTGCTTACTGATTATGACTTTCTGTCTGTGTTTTGTTGTTGTCATTGTTCACCTGATTTCAATGGAGGAGACCTTGTTTTATTATACAACACAGCAATAGCTACACCATACTTTTTTGCTCTACTAAGAACTTTAAATAATCCTTTCATCTGTGTGTATTGTGAAAAAAACAAAACAGGAAGTTCTTACACATAATAAATGCAGAAATTGTTTATTATCATGCATTTCCATGATACTCCTTCTATATGGGATAATGCTACTGAACGTCCCCTTTAGATCAAGTCTTTGTGTTTATTAAATTTGATCAAAACGGCAGTTTCTCAGGTTCAATGAAATGTGCATAAACCTTGTTTTTTTTTTTTTTTTCCTTTTCACCTTAAGTGGCTTTATCAGTCTAAAGTTCCCCTTTTCTAATTTTGTATTCAATGTGAGCACACATACTGACAAAGATGCTCAAAAGAATTGCCTTTGAAGAGTCTGTCCAAGTCCAACTTTGACTCTAAAGGTGCTTACACACCGAACGAGATTCGCTTGTCGGAGGGAGCCAGTTTTAATGTAAAGTCAATGGTATTGACGTGAATTGAGGTTCTGCGGCGTGATTTGAGCGGCCGGCGTGGCACAAAGTTCTGGAAACAGCACAAATTGAGCGATGTTGCGCTAATGCAGCGGGTGCAAATTCAGCGGCGGAGCCAGAGTAATTAAATCTAAACTCTGGGGCGGCCGTCATCCAGACACAGCAGGACTGAAGCTCACTATCCCAGAGAACCTCTAAATCAGGAGTGCTCACACTTTTTTTGGCATGCGAACTACTTAAAACTCATAAAATAATGTGAAGTTGTCATTTTTAAGTCCTCAAACATACAACCAACATGCTGTTACAACAGCCAAACTGTTTTGGCTTCAATGAGAAATGTGATACGTTATCAGCTGCCTGTAAGGAGGCTTTTGTTTTAATGCACTGGTACAATTGAAGAAATGACTGAACCCAAATGGCTGAAACTGGGGATTACTCCGGTTGTTATATCCAAAAAAGATCACACCTATCATGCCTAAGAAAATCATTTGTGGGCGGTGTGTGTGTATATTCTGTTGAGATGAAAATGAATAAATGCATGTGACAGTTTGTGATTACTCGTTGCTTCTGTCACTCCAAGAGGCTCACTGCACTCACACAGAGCACACACGCAAATCTGGTCACCCATGCACAAGTTCTTATTTCAAACTCAAATTATGATCTTTTTTTCATAAACAATTAGTCATTGCTCTTTTTTTTTTGTTCTTGCAATCACATCACATTTGTGCATTATCATCTATGATCAAAACAGGTTTTGCTCTGGTCCTCTAACAAATAAAATATGCCAGAATTAGATGCCTATTTGAAATTAAAATGAAATGCTATCTGTTCACAAACTAAACTATATAGATGCAAACCTGCTACAGTGCTCCCTCAAATTGTTTGTACTTTTACAGCAGTTATGGTCATATTTTGTTTTGGGTGAGTAAAAACATCCTTGATAGTCCCCTTGATTGAGATAAAAGCAGCATCAATTGTCCAGAAAGCAAAAAGCTGTTTCTCATGAGGTTTAGGTCTAGGCATTCACTAGATGTTGAAATAAGCACTGTTAAATAAGGCTTCAGGGGAGGGCTTCAACCAACTTTCAACCATAATAGGGATCATACATTGCAGTTTTAACTCTGAAAGAATGCACATGACTTTTCAAGGCCAGGGCTAGTCAAGACTCTTGAAGATTTTTAAGTTAGTTTGACCAATGACAACAGGGCTAATCAAGACTGTTGCACTTTTACCCCAGTTTTGCTGAACTGCACCTTATGCATTTGTTAAAACAAGTGCAACATAATGAATTCTGGTCCCTGTTGTTAGTCTAAACAAGTTTTGTTTTTTTAGAAATTTTGCTTTTAATTTGAGATGTACGCTTGTTTGTAACTTTTATTTTGAAGGGTTCTAAAGGAAATTGCCTTCCTTCTTCTTCTTGCATTGGTTGACAATTGTTCAACACAGGACCATGTAGGGGCTGAATGTGTCTTTTAAACTTTTTTTAATAATAAACCTGTTTACATTGAAAAAAAATGTAATATACTGCATTCATGAACTAAGCGTGAACCATAAATTTGGGGTAATTTGGCATCCACCTCTTGTGCACTCAAATTTTTATTAGCATCATTTCTACTGTTTGTGCTTGGAGCACTCAGTTGTTTCAGGGCCAGATGTGGCCTGCATGCCTAGCCCTGCTCTGTCCCCTTCTCCATTGAAATGTGTGTTTGTGGTCCAACATAAACATCTTAAACACAGTAAACCACTTTTCTGTTACCAATTGCAACCTATTGCATCATATAAAAATACATGAAAGGCAGTTGAAAAAAAAACATATATATATATATATATATATATATATATATATATATATATGTATGTATACATATTTATTTGCAAATTCCATCTTCAGAACCAGCTGGATCCCTTTTGAGGTCCTCAGGGATCTGGAGCTAACCCGGCTACTTTTGTGCTAAGCTGATATACACCGTGAACACATCGCCAGTGTGTTGCAAGTTACTACAAAATTAAATACCTTAAAATTTCACTAACATTAAGGAAAAGATTAGCAATAGGGATCTGTATTTTTGCAGAAGGTCTTTTTGTATATTTGTGACTAAAACTGAGATGAAAACTTTTTCAGATGAAGTGACACAGTGCCCAGTTGTGACACTTTCTTTTCCCCTTTACATAACACACACATGAAAACTTTAAGCCTAGCAAAATGATGCAATTTCTCTTTTGAAGAGGATGTACAAATATGCTAACGGTCAGGTGATAAATGTTTAAATAACAATTTGCTTGACCACAAGTTTCATACCTTCCATGGAACCAATAACAGCACATGCATGTATTGCATTCAACTATTTATGTTTTTTTGTTAAGCTTTTGTTTGGTAAATCCTCTACGACAAAACAGCCAGCGAATCTCTGAGGTTTTATTTCACCTCTATTAACTTGTTGGGTTTTTCATATTTTTTTAGACTTTAGCCTTTATTTCACATGAACACCTTAAACTTTTGTGAAAGTTCTTATTGGTTTTGTAAATGCCACCACTTTACCTTTACTGAGATTATTTGGGAAAGTTATTTTCTACAGGGGTGAGTAAGAGATTTTGAGTTTTAAAAGATTAACTGAATTACCAAACACATGCATTAAAGTCATTACCTGATGATCATCATCTTGAAATGAGGATTAAGTCTTTTTTTTTGCAACAGAATGTAGGTCTGTTGCAGTTATTTTCACTATCATTCATTCCTCTTTCTTCCATTGTATATCCAAGGGCAAACACCAAAGGGTTGCTAATGTGAAAGAATGGACTTACTGGTGCAAATTTCCCAATTGCTGGGAGAGGGCTTATGAAAAATGTTGACGCTCCATTTGTTGTCACTGCAACTGGTGCCGGTTGCTCGTGCTACCAACAACACTTTTAAAAGCCTGGTCACTGTTTAGGCTCAGTGTGAGTGCCTTGTTCCTTTCTGTCTTCACACTTCTGTACTTCAAAGTGCTCCTGTTTGGTATGGGCACACCAGAATGTTGCACTTGCCAGGTGAGAAGTAATAGTAGTACATGAGTACTGATGCACATTTTGATTACTCTACCCAGCAACTGTTTTGCACAAGCTAAAATCACCCTCAACATCCCAAACAAGTTCAACCCTGCACAAGGGTTTGAAACAAGAGTTTGACCAGGTGAGGGATCTTTGTTACTTAAAGGTCTCTCTTAAAAGCAGATGCTAAGCATAGATTATAGAATAAGACAAATTAAATAGAGAAGGATGCAAAACCAAAGACAACCCCGCATCTACTGTCTGGGTGATAAAATGACACAAACATAAGAAGGGGAGAGAAAATTTCATAACCAGTCCCCACACTAAGGGACATGCCTCAACTACTGAAAATTAAAAATTGTAAAAACAATATCAAAAACAAGCAACACATAGAAATAAATAGGACTGTTGGGCTGCATTCAAATTGAAATTTCTGAATTGAAGGGGTGGTAGTAGTTATGTTGTGGAGCCGAGCAGAGCAGGGAGCTTGTGGGTTGTCCAGTGTATTTTTGATGTCACAAATAATCTCTTTTTCTAACTGCATTTTTTCATCTGATCCTGATTCACAATGATTTGAATAAAGAAATACCAAGAATAAAAATTTTGAGCTTAAGTTTCCCAATATATGTCCTTCATCATAAAAAAAATGCCACATGAACATGTTAAAAACATTAAAAACCCAATTTTCATCAATATGACACTAAAGCTAAAACAAATAAGTAGATGGAATGTTTTTTAAGAGAAAATGTCAATGACTGGATTGTCAAAAAACGTAAACTTAAAGTGATCATTGTATTTTGCAAAAGTTATTGCTAAAACTTTGATTAACCTTTGATTAATCAGATCTGGATTTTTTTTTGCTCATTGTCTTGAAGGTATGGATCAGTTATTTTATTTATTATTATTATTCTTATTTGGAAAACGTTTTGTTGCATATTTGTATTGTTCTTATTTGCCTAATTTTTTAATTAGCTGATCTAACAAGGATCACATGATTCCTTTCTGCCATGATAGCCTTAGAAGTGCAAGATAACGTGTTTCCCTTTTTTTTAACAGCTACAATAATCTTTTTGCATTTTGGAGCTTTACAACATGAGTTGAAATTTAAATCTCCTTGTCATGCAAGGCAAGGATTTATTTGTTGAATTTGGGTCACACAGGATCAACATGGTTTCCAGTTTGTTTATATAGTTTTCTTTAGTACGACTGCAGAGTTGAAGCAGCACTGGGGCGTGGTGGGATATGAGAAATTTTCTGTTTATTTCACTTTCTATAAAAAAAAAATCTACTTTAGTACTGTTTAATTAAATTGACATGCAAAGGAGTTAGTGCATGGTCATGCACGATTACAAAAAAATTGTATAAATATAGGTCCGTTTTCATGCGTTGGCTCTTGAGGGTGGATTCCTCTTGTCCTTTGAATCATCTTCCATAAAAAGCAGAGAAAAACTCAATTTATTACATCACTAAACCAAGTAACTATTGTTAAAAATGCATGCTTCAATCAGCAACACAGATAAATAATTGTAATGACAGTACACACAAAATGCAGTACACACAGTTTTTTTTTTCCATAGGGAAAACAAAACATCTATACATTGAGAGCATTGGCGTGAAGCTTGCTCAACCCTTTAGATATTTTGTTATCATAATTTTATGTTTTGTGTGCCCTCATGATCCCTTTTTCATCTCAGTTTTTTTTTTCTCCATTCTGCTCTTACTGCGATTAAAAAGACTTGGCTTCTTGAATATGAATGACTATGATGTTCAAGTCTACAGGATTGGCAGTTAATTGCTGAATCTTTTGAAATTTAAATTTCTTCTTTACAGAACATCAAACACTTGAATGAACTGAGATCCCCAGTACAACACAAAGGTTACGTGTAATGATCCTAGTCATCCCTTACAACTCTCCATTTATCTTTTCAACATAGTTCGATGTTCTAGTGAGATGAATGCCAGGCTTTGACCTTTATGTTCTGAACTACAAAAGTGATTTTGATGCTGCAACTGCTGTTCAGATGCTTTGAGCTACTTCATTTCATTTTGTTTTAATCTATAATTGTTCTACTTTTCAGTAAATGTACTGACTTTCTGGACTTGTCCTCTAAGTTTATTTGGCTAGAGTGAGTTCTGAAAAGTATCATCCCATAAATCACAAACCCAGCCCGATGAGGGAATTTAACCCATTTGGCAGCCAGCTAATAAACCCCACATTTCTAAGTCTTTGAAAAGTCTTTATCTGGATGGAAAGAATTGATGGGCAAACTCAGCACACTACACCAGTTAAATGCACCTTAGACACGTAGGATCCTTGGTGGGGGGTGCTAGGACATCACTGCCAGCAAGCAGGAGATGTCCTCTCAGTGCTCTACCCTCCAGTTTTAACTGCACCGTAGACATTTAGGGCTCCTTGGTGAGAGGGCGATTGGACATCCCTGTAAGCAATCAGGAGATGTCCTCAGTGCCGTGCTCGCCAATTTTAACTGCACCCTTTATTACACACACCCATCAATCACAAGAAACACACCTCAACACACACACAAATACATTACACAAGGAAGGTGGGACTACTGATCTTCTGTCCCTTACCCCATCCCTGGTGGAGGGAACAGGGCCTTCAGCGGCGGTGGCCTTGTCTCCTGGGGGTCGGCCTCCTGGGCCCGGCGGCCCCCTCCCCGCACAGGGAGAGGGATCCCTTTGTCCTCTGGCAAGTCCATGAGCGGGGGATCATATTCCATCTGAGCCTGGAGGGTGTCTGTGTCCTTGTGGTGCGGGTTCTGGCCCTTACCCTCGGGTGCCGAGCCCCTTCTGGGTCACAACATTAGGAGAGCCTGGTCAGGCAATGTACACCTTCGGGGACCCCCACTGCTCTTGGTCATCCCTTTTCTAGATGGGGGTAGCTGACCCCCATCGTGCTCTCTTCTGGATCTCCGCAGCTGCCTGGAGCTTTGGAGCGGGTCTCCCGTGGGGGGCCCGGGCTCGTACCCGGGGCTGGGGTGGGGGGATGCCCAGAACTCCTGGGTGGTGGTGGGCGGCTTGTCTGGGGTGGTGGGGCTCTCGGGGGTGGGGCCCCGCGCTGGGCCACCTGGCGCGGTGGGAGGGCTGCTCTCCTGACTGGGCTGGGCCATGCGCTCTGCGCTTCCGTACCTCACTGCACTCGGGTGTTGGGGGCCCGTGTGGCTGTCCTGCGGGCCCTGGTTTGGGTGCTTGGCTGGGCTGCCTGGCGGGTGGATCTCCTCCATTGACCCCACAGTATGGGTGCGGGGGCGGGCCCTGGTCGGCGCGGGTGTCTTGGTGTGGGGATGGCTGGGGGTTCTCCCTCCTTTTTTGTGCATTCCATCATCCACTTCAGCTTAACATAACATTCACCTGAGTACAGGCGTCGGCTCACCTTTGCACCTTCAAATAGTGTGCATGACAGAATGTAATGCTTTACATGTGTTGGTTGGTATGCACAAGTGTGCGTGTGAACTGGATGTGGACAAGTTTGTGAACACTCTCGGAGCCGGCAGGTATGTAACAGCTGAGTGTGTGGACAGGCCGTGCCCATTTTAGACCAACATTCACTATTGCAATGGGTATAAGCTCCAGCATTTTGTTGCCTGTAGATTAACAACTCTACCTTCCCTTCCCTGTAGCCATTTTCTAACTGCTATAATGCACCATCTCTCTTTCCCCCCCTCCACCCCCCAACTCTCTCCTTTTTCCCCTTTCCTTTTCCGTCCGGTCCAACAAAAAAGACACAAATAAAAAATATACATATATTAATAAAGTTTGGTTTAAATTACAAAAGGGGCTTATACCAACATACATTTTGTGTTCGCTATGATTTATAACCCCTGATTGTAAGAGTAAAATCTGTCTAATACAAGAGGTTCTCAGCTCATATCTGTTTGCTCAGCTGTTGGACAGGACAAGTTAAAAAAAAAAAAAAAAAAAAAAAAAAAAAAAAAAAAAAAAAAAAAAAAGAATAGGAGATCTAGGTGATGCCAAAAAAAAAAATTGAATTCTCTGCACTGCAAAAAAAGGGAATATTAGCATGTTTTTATGACATTTATCACTGGGACACACAGTCTGTGACTGTGCAGCAACATGTGTCCGTTTACACTGAGATGTCACCCGACCCATCAGCTGATCCTTGTTGATTTTAGTCAGTCAAAGTCCAGACCTGAATCCAATTGAGAATCTGTGGCAAGATCTGAAAACTGCTGTTCACAAACGCTCTCCATCTAATATGACTCAGCTTAAATTGTTTTGCACGGAAGAATGGGCAAAGATTTTAGTCTCTAGATGTTCAAAGCTGGTAGAGACAAACCCCAAAAGACTTGCAGCTGTACTTGCAGCAAAAGGGGGTTCCACAAAGTATTGAGGCAGGGGGGCTAAATACTTTTGCAGACTACACTTTTCATCTTTTTATTTGTGAAAATAAATTTAAATCTTGTATAATTTTCTTTCCGTTTCACAGTTGCATGCCACTTTGTGTTGGTCTGTTGCATACAATTCCAATAAAATATATTTATGTTTGTGGTCAAAATATGAGAAAATGCGGAGAAGTTCAAGGAGTATGAATACTTTGCAAAAGCTGCATATTGTTGTCCATCCATTCATCCATCCATCTTCTTCCGCTCATCCAGAACTGGGTCGCAGGGATAGCAGTCTAAGCAAAGATGTCCAGACTTCCTTTTCACCAGCCACTTCCTCCAGCCCCTCTGGGGGCCGAGGCGTTCCCAGGCCAGCTGAGATACTTAGTCCCTCCAGCAAGCCCACCACCTGCAGGAGAGCTCAGAAGGGGCCGGTGCAATGTGGTTTGGATGGCAGTCGAAGGTGAGTGCCTTGTTTGCCCAAACCACAGTCATGGAACTTATAAACATATATAATTTACTGTAACTTGTAAAACATTGGGATTAATTGTGATTAATCCTATGCACTTGTTCTTTTGGAAGTGTCTTATAAATCCAGTCTAGTTCCTTTTTTTTCTAGAGGTCACTTGTTGTACCAGTCTAAATTTAGTAAACAAAGCCTATCATCCTTGTCAACATGTTTTATTCAGTGTTGAAAGCTAGAATGTTGATTTTAACCTCCATTACTCAAGTCAGAATACCGTCTCAAAGGATCAGTGGCTGCAGTAAAATACTCCTGGAAGTTCGCCCTGCATTATAGAGTTTCTATGCGAAGTAACATCTAAAAGATTAATGTGTATTTCCACCGTGTTTGTTTTATCGGCAAGACTTCAAAGCTAAAATCTTTGGCTAAATAGGTCAGAGTATTGCTGGGATTATTTTCTGTCAGCGACAGCTGTCGTCCCTCATCCGTGTGGAGTAGGCACCTGGGTGCACACAGCTTTAGGGCAGAGCTTAAACTGATACTTCATGTTGGGACTCTATTTAGCCAGAGGGGAATAAGAGTGTGACAGACTGTGAACAAATACTGTGTTTAAGGAAGTGCAACAACAGTTTTCTGAATATTTTTCTCAGTACAAAGGATGATCTTGGTTTTACTCTTTAGGGTTTGGTTTGTCAGAGAAGAATTTTTGACAAAGGAAGTTTTATTGTAGATGACCTGTAATGCTACGCTCACAACGGATTCGGAAACGTGTGTTCAAGCAACCACTTTCAATGAAAAGTCTATGTAAACGCAGAAATATTAAGTTCTCTGCCTTCCATGTTCAAAACTCTCACATTCTCGCATCTCTTCACACGTTTCTAAGTCAGTTTTTGGGCTCTAAATACAAAATGCACAACAAAAGAGCAGGCAACAAAAGTTAAGCTAGTTGAACTTTGACCAATCAGGGACTTGGATTTGGTAGTGACATATTGGTAGCATCCTTAAGTTTTTCTTTGTAGGATTTCTTTTCTTCTATTTTAAACTCACATACATTTGAATGAGTTTGTAGAAGTAGAAGTAGACATTTCCTCACTGAAGGCTTTAGGCGCCACTCATTTCAGCTACTTTGACTTTGTTCTGATACTGCTCACGTCTTTTACTTTCTTTGAAAACCTTTGCTCAGGGAAACGAAATCTGTAATCAGCTTTGTTGTGTTGATGCATCAGACATTTTTAATCAGCAGTATTGAAAAGAAAGCAGCTCAGCACTAAGTCGCTTGGCAAACTGCACTGAGAGGGTGGAGGGATAAAGAGAGAAATGCATTTTTGTTTTTATCAGCCTATCATGCAATTTATTAAGTTGACGGGATGAAAAGCTATAAACAAATGTTTCTTTAAAAAAATAACACATAATTGCTCTTTGTGAAAATTATTGCTGAGATGTTGTGAATGACTAATTAAACAAAACACTTTTTTGTGTTAAAACTAAATGAAAGTGTTTATCATACTTAAGTATGTTTATATATATATATATATATATATATACAAATTGAATGATCTAAACGTCCCACATTTGGGAGGTTATGAAATAATGTGTGCACAATAATGCAATTTTATGCAAATAAAGATTAAAACAGACTTACCTGCGACTTGATGTCTCAGGCAATTGAGGGTTGTTGTTTTTTTTAATCATTATATTTTTTGTTTTTTATTTTCTTTTTACTAAGCTTTTGTTTCACATACATTAAACGGGTTTGAAAAATAAAGAAATGTACCAGGAATTCTTTAGAATCTTACTTTTTCTCGCTCTTGTAACATTTTTTGTTCAGTTCCATGGTCTTTTGTCTTAGTATAGGTAAAAAGCAAAAAAGGCAACATTTTCAAAAGAAAAGCCTCCAAAATTTGAAAAGTGACTCAAACATGTTTTTGCATTGTAAACATATTTATTGAAAAGAGCACTTCAACAAACAAAAGCTGCTTCTCTTTGATTAAAAAAAATCTACAAGAATGTGTTTTTAGATCTAATTTCAAATGGAAATTTGTTCTTTTTCAAATCTGAATAGCAAGAACTAACTTTACCTAAGCTAAAATAACATAAATGGCATTTTTCACAAACAGAGAATTGTTTTCTGAATGTTTTTTTTTATTATTTTTTTTAACATTGAACAAAGAAAAAAAACTGCCTTTTTATTATGATGGATTATTTAGAGCACTAGTTTCAGAAATGCTTGATCAAAAGTGATAACCCAAAAACAGCAGCTTTAACTACCTGATTCTCAGAGATTCTCAAAGAGTTAATTTTGTTTAATTAAAAATATTAAACATATCTAATAAAAGCCTATTTTTTATTTAAGACGGTCACTTAATTTATAAATCTGTTGCTTACCTTTGTCTCTTTTGAATACACTGCACAGATATGATATGATCTGCTCTCAGGATTTCTGCTGTTTGAGGTGACATCATGGGACAGAAACAGCATGGGTACTTGTGGTCATTCACCAGTATGGATTCACTACATTGTAAAAGGCAATATAATTTGACAGGAATCTGTCAAGTGGTGGTAGTGCAATTGTGTTGAAAAGGAAAACACATTTTTTTCTTTATTATCTTGGTGTTTTCTTGTTCTTTTTTTCTGGCTAAACCCACTGGGAACATTAAACAGCTTTTAATTTTTGTGTCAAGACAAGTTCCAACATTATTGTGGAGCCCCACTGTCATCTGTACTTCTGATGCTTTAGTTTTTTTTCTTATTTTTCTTTTCTTCTACGATTTCTGCAGCATGTAAATTAATCTTTTTTTTTTTTTTTACCTTTGGTTTTATTTATTACATTTACTCTGATTCTTGGCGTTTTTTTATTGGGTACTACACTGTTTCTGCTTTTATAAAGAACTGTGAAAAACTTGATTTTTTTCATCTTTTTGTTATCTTTCTTTTTCTGTGCAGTCTGCAATTGTGTATCAAAGGTTGTCATCATTCTCTTCACTGTCTGTGTCCTCCTAACTAGCTGCTTATATAACTAAAAATGTGCTCTTTCTCTTCATTTAACTTTTACTCCATCAAGCTAAACCACAATGCTCTTGTCTTTGTTTCCTCTTTTCAAAATGTATTGCTTTTTCATTGGCACATTTATTTTGAATTTTTTTTTCACATTTTTACAAACTTTGTTGTCCCCTTGAGCTTCTATTTAAACTAGTAGTGTCAATCGATTAAAAAAATAATCTGATTAATCACACTTTTGGGTTGTGAATAATCACAATGTTTTACTTGTTAAATTTTATACGACAATATGCAGCTTTTGAACAAAAAATAAGGCCAAAGTGAAAACGTTTCTCTTCATTTTTAATATCTGAAATGTTTCAATTTATAAAGTGTTAACTCAGAACTTGAATTTGTGTTTCCAAAACACATCAACAGTAAGATAAGCAGAACTGTAAAGACTTCAATGTCTGCAGTATTACTCCAAGAAAACAAAAATGCTGATAAACAGCCATAAGAAACAAACATTATGTTTTTCGGCTGGGGCTTGCCCTTGGGGCTGGTCCCCTCAAGACTCCTCTCTCCTTGTGTGGGGTGGGGGGTACACGCCCTGGTGGGTTGACTTTCATGCAATGGGGCCCCTGCCCTGGGGAGACTTGGGCCCAATGCTGGGGGTGGGGGGTTTGTTTCACCAATCGGGGGTCAGTTTGGCAGCTGTCCCTGACCTACCCTCCTTCCTTATACGACCACTTATTAAAGTGAGGGTGGGGGCTTGCGATGTACCTCGGGGGCGGAGCCACTTAGATTAACACTCACACTTGATTGTAACAATTATAAGCTTCCAGCATCTTAATGCCTGTTGTTTTACAATTCTATGCTCCCTCCTGTGCAGTCCTCTTCTAACCTCTGTAACCCATCC
>BSAI01000072.1:22074857-22116645 GCA_036245035.1 Adrianichthys oophorus | reverse complement strand
AATGACGAATGCTTTACTACACTGATGGCAGCTCCACTGCCGAACACTAGTGTTAACCTAAAACCACCAGGAACAATGAGGGGTTCAGTGTCTTGCCCAAGGACACATCACCACTTGAGCAGGCAAGGAGGGAACCAAACCTGCAAACTTCTGATTAGACGTCGGTCACTCTTCCTCTGCACATGACCACCCAAAACCCCATGGATAGTTATTTCTATGAGGGACATAGTTCTAAACCAAAATTTTCTATTGAAGTTTTATCTTTTTTTGAGTATGATAGAAAGTGGGACAAACATTGCTTTTGTTGAGACAAAGTGTGAATGGATCTTGCAATGTGAATGCGTTGAAACGTGACTAGGAAACAGCAGTACAAAGGAATTCCAGTTACTAAGTAACAGAATTAACTCAAATATTAGTTTCTGCTTAAAACATCCTCTGAATGTTCAGGGAAAACTGATGCAGGCAAATATTTTTAAAATTGTTCTGTGTCTGCAAATGCCAACGCTAAAGCTTTAGGCTAAAATTCAGTACAGAAGCCATCAAAACTTATCTAAGTGGTTCTCTCTCCTGGCAATAAATAAATCAGTGTGTTGCACATCTGACAGGAAATGGTGCAGTTTCCTCTGCAGATAGAAGATTGCTTTTCAGTACAGGGCATCTTGATTTCAATATTCAGGAGGGACATTAGAACAGTCTTTACTGGTCATGTGTTAGCTGAAAAATGTGTTACTTAGTAACATGTATCTTATTTGAGAATTAATTTTCCTTAATAAACAGAAAAATAAAATAAATAAATAAAATATTCCAGTGTGGTTTAAATTTGTATTTAGTATTTATCATACAAAATGACATGATGTGTATGTAATTCCTTTATTAAAAAGAAAAAAAAGAGAAAACTGCTTTTGTGTCTTTCAGTTTAGTTTTAAGTTACTGTTTTTTTCTGTAAAAAGCAGGCTAGCTTGGTCTTTGTAGCTGTTTATCATTTTTAAGTGAAGCTACTTCTCTCACTTTGCGCATAATATTCATAAACAGTGACACAATGAAACATGGTATAGTAACAATGTTTATTATTTATTTATTATTCTCAGTAACAAATGTAGTAATAGCTATAGCATATACATATATTTGACAGCTGCAAGTTAGTGATTTTTTGTTTACCTATCTTTTTTATGTTCAGACAAACACACAGGTGCTTTTTAACAAACTTCTGCAGTTGTTTCCATTTCCACTTCATCATTTTCTTCTTCTGCTCCATATGCTGGTTTGACAATATTGTTGCTGGTTTTTGCTCTTTGCATACCTGAGCTTGATATGAACCTGAATCTCAAAGACAGATTTCAATCAACTGCATGTTTAAAAAAAACGGTTTTCACCTGCCATGTTGCAAAAAATGCTATAAGTATTTATAAAAACTGGGCCACAACTTTGTTTGTTATGGTCTTCATGCTTTCATAAGGCTGCAGGACAGTTGTTAGGCAAAAAAAGAGTTAACTTGTCCTACTATTTCAGGTCGTCATGTGAATGGAATAGTAGTAATTTTTTCTCCGGAGACTAGTTTAACTTGAGGTCTTATATCCCTTAAGGAAGATTTTTTTTTTTTTTTTGTTTCGTTTTTAAAATCCCAAGATGTTCTCAAAATCTTGTCAGGCTTGTTCACATAAGTTCACCTGTTTGTGAGAGAAGATTCCACAGTTCAACATAGTAAACTTTTAACCACTACAATGAGAAGTAAAAAAATGTTACAATGAAGAATAGTTCCACTTCCACCACAAGACTCCAATTCATCTGCAGAAAAACAGAGAGCACACTGTTTATTCATTCATTCATTCATTTTCCAATCCGCTTTATCCCTTTCGGGGTCACGGGGTTGCCGGAGCCTAACCCGGCTACTCATGGGCGAAGGCAGGGTACACCCCTGGACAGGCCGCCAGTCTGTCGCAGGGGCCACAATCACACACCCATGCACACTCACATCCACACCTAGGGACAATTTAGAGTAACCAATTAACCTATGAAGCATGTTTTTGGATGGTGGGAGGAAACCGGAGTACCCGGAGAAAACCCACGCATGCACGGGGAGAACATGCAAACTCCACACAGAAAGGTCCCCCAGCCAGGACTTGAACCGGGAACCTTCTTGCTGTGAGGCAGGAGCGCCAACCACTGCGCCACCGTGCAGCCCCCGCACACTGTTTAGTTAATCTTTATACAGAACACAACCGAAGAAAATTTATGGTGTCAAAGTATTCAGGTGCAGATTCACAATATCTTGTATAGATATGCATTTCATGGCAAGTTTTTAGTTTAGTATTTTTTTTACTTTCTGAGCTAAAATGAACCATCATATGTACTGGTAAATAAAATCATGATTTATTCATTGGAGTTTTGTAATATGCAGACATAGTCCGAAAACACTGATAAGCCCTTTATTAGACTTGACAGAAATGTGTCATGAGTATCTTTTTAAACTAACACACGTTTTTGATAATGCAGGGTCTGCTCCTTTTAGTCATAGGTACTCATTGTCATTCCCATTCCCCGTTCATTGACAGTCATTCCCAGTCATACAACTGTACAACATTATGGATAACAGTGGTCCTTCAAAATAACGCAGTTCAACTTTTTGCTGTCTCAATGATAATCCCTAAAGAAAAAGCCTATTTAAAATTTAAAAATTAAAAAAGACAAAATAAATAAATAAAAAAAACTTTCCAGTAAGAAACGTTACAACTATAAAAACTTCCATTAAAGTTATATTAACTGTTGTTTTGTTCATTTAGCTTTTTTTTAACAGTGCAATGTGTTCTGCATCCTGATCCTAATGTTCCACTGTCAGCAAATCTCCTCCGTCCTGTGTTTCTACGAAGGTTTGAACTTTGAGTGTTTGAACAAAGAAGAAACATCTGAGTCTGTCTGACAAAAGTGTATAAAGTAGTGGTGTAACAATTAATTGATAAAACAATTAATCAATTTATATGACCCAACCAAATCGATATGTCTAAGGCAAGTTGGTAATCGAATTGTCATATACATAATAAAACCATTTAAAAAGTAAATCAATTATATTATATATTATATATTATATTATATATATTATATTATAATCGATACTGGAAAATGATCAAGTGCATCACAGCGGACAACACACGTCATGGCAGCAAAAAATGATCAAGCCTTCATTACAGTCAAATGTGTGGAAACACTTTGAATTTTGCAAATACATGACCATACAGTGGATAGAATGTTCTAGTAAAGTTCTGTTTGTATTATGTTGATGTGAAAAACAACAGTAGGCTGAACATTATGAAACCAAAATGTGAATGGATTTGCCATTAATACTTGTTTTTTTGTACACATATGTAATTTACACTTGATTATCTTAAAAGAAATACAAGAAATCTGGAAAACTTAAACTGCACTGTTCAGTACCATGTATTTATAGCTGAGTCACACTGGATAAAGTTTTGGCTAAAGATGTCTTCAATCAATTTCAGGTCAGTGAATGTGATTGAATCGGACCGTTGAAAAATGAACCAATATCAACTATGAACTGTATCGCCAACCACAAAGTCAGTGTTAAAGTAGCTGCATGGCTCAGTTGGTTAAGTGCACTCAGGGTTTGATTCCCAGGGTGTGCAATAGGCATAAAACACTCTGACAAACCACCAGTGCAAAACAGTAAAAACTACTTCGCTGGTAACACCTGAATGGATAAGCTGAAATGTGAACAATTGAATTGCTGTTCAAATGAATCATAACATCCATAGTAGTAAGAAGGGTAGTAAGAAGGAGGTGTACAACCTTCAAACATTTATAGGAATTCTGAAAAGTAAAGTTGACAGATTTTGCCTATCATTGATTAAAACTAAACTCCCACAATAAACGAGGGACCTCTGTATAGGACTTCAGTGTCAGATTATTGTCTTTGTCTTCATTTCCAGAGTTTCTCTTGTCCTTTGCAACAATGTTTAAACTACTGCAATTTTGTTTTTGTCAATTTCAAATTCATTTTTTAAGAATTTGTTTTTCAACCAGTTCCATGTGTGTGTGTGTGTTTTGATGTCATTTCCTTAAAGCTATCCTGATGCAATTGAAAAGTACTTCAAATAGAAAGCTAACTGATTGATGTTTGAGCTCACTTCTGATTAGAATGGCAAACGTGTCTTTTTCTGCCAAAGTCAATAAACTAAAAGAAATGTGGAATCCATTGCATAATCTATTTTCATTAAAGGCTGATCATAGAGAAGGGTCAGTCAGGAGGCATTATTCATCTTGCATATTAGCAAGGAAAGAAAGACTGACCATCTTTGACCCACACACCCAGACCCCCTAAACTGTATTTGAGCAGTGGGGGAGCAGACATGTTTTGCAATTCTTCTCCACAGGCTAAATAAGGCAGGACGCCTACACAGGATAACCTGACAAAACGCCTCCTACATCATATTTGTTTTGAGATCTTATGACTACTTGGATGTGGATTACAGATTTGTTTTATCTGAGTGTGTCTAACCTGAGATACGTTGCATTTGAGGCAGAATTTTGTTCCAAAGCTGGCACTCTCTGGGCTTGATCATCATCTTTTTTACTGGATCGTTGTAGTTCAGAGTCACATACTCCTGTTGAACAGTGAATGTTGGCCAAGTAGCTCCATCAGTCCCTGGTTGTCTAAAAAGTTGGAACAAAAACCACAGAACAGGATCAATGCGTAGAAGGCGTTTGAAGTGACTAATTGAGCGTACAGTCAGCCTACCCAGTGTGAGCAAAGTTGGTCCAGTGTTTCATAAATTTTTTTGTCATATTGACTTCATTCTTTGTGTATCCAAGAGATGTGTTTAGGGGCATTCCAAAGACAAATTCTATCTCGTAACCATGAGCGACTCCAATCCATTCAGGCCAGGACATCAGAGATGAGCGGTGGTCAAAAAAATAAAAGAAAGTTTTACCGCCATTTTGTGAGTACCTACAAAATAAAAAAACAATGTTTCTGGCTTTATAAAAATGTATAATTAAATAATTATAAAATAATAATTAATAAATTTAATCAATAATTAATATGATTAATAATAAATATAAATCAAAACAAGTCTACAAAAACGCTTACACCTTACAAATGAAAATGTTTTTTTCAATAAAATAAAACGAACAAAAAATAAATAAACCACAATGCCTACTAATCAAAAAAATAAATGGAAAAAACAAAGATTTTTAAAGACCAATTCCAATAAAAACTATGTCTTTGGTATTTTTAATGTGTTCTTGTGGAATTTTTTCATGATAGAGGACATACATAAAGACTGTATGTGTGACGTAAAAATGTCTACAAAACGCCTCAAGCTCCCTGCTACACTCTCTTCTGATGCATCCGCTTGTAGACAACTAGATCCACGTACAGTATCGCTTTCCTCGTCCAAGCTAGTATCTGACTCTTAACTGTATGGCTGGATAGGTCCAATATTGCTCGCCATTTTTGTTGCACCGCTAATGCTAGGTTGGGGTTGTGAAAGGCTGTAAGTTTGCAGGAGAGCACGTTAACAGATGCATGATGGGAATGGGGCAGGCTTTCTATGTGCCAACAGTTCCACCAAAAATTTAGAGGCGAATTTCTAATGAACTACCGCTGCTCTGCATAAACTACAGTATGTCCTAGAAAAGGAGAAAGGTTTATTGATTTTAGCTAAAAACGGCATGATCATAATTAACAGACCACTGTAAAAGAATACTAATCCGTAAAAGAAAAAAAAAAAAGTTTTAACAAGAAGTTTTATCATTCTAAAAAATATCTTATGAAAGAGGAACTTCTTTCTCACTTGTTGGCAAAGCCCACTACTGGACAAACAAACATCTGGTCTCCAACCAGTTGACCTAGGGAGTCTCGGTTTTTCATCCAGCTTTCCTTATCGGTCCAGTCAGTGTATTCAAAGATGACTGCTTCCTTTACAATGCTGTGTGTATTGATTACTGTTAAATCAACACCAGCAAGGAAATTCCTTCTTGAGATGAGGCTCTGACCAGTGATGGAAAAACCAGGTGATCCATAAAGAAGAAACCATGTCCCTTCATCTTTATTCAAGCCAATCATCAGGTCCTTCTTTGGGAGATTACTGCTAGTGAGCAGGTTCTGCAGAATAAATGATACGTATAATAAAACACTGTGATCTTAATACCTCTTTGGCAAAATAAAGAATGTTTTGAGCCTGATAGATTCAACCTAAAAAAGAAACTTACAGGTAAATAACCACTAAAGGAAGAGCATATTTAAAAAAAAAAACAAACACAACAAAAAGAAACATCCAAAACTTTCCAGTAAGACAATTTACAACTATGAAGACTTCCATTAACTTAAAAAAAAATTTAAAAATGAAACATACCTCCACCTCATCTGTGAGGAAGACACCGTCAACAGTAGGGATAAATGGGAAATTCAGGAGTGGTGGGTTAGTGATAATTTCATATTGCTTTGTTGTGATTTTCTTAGCATCAGCTTGCTGCAGACATGTTTCAAGAAGACTTTGATTAGACATGGGACATCCCAGAGCTTTGGACAGCTTCATGGACCTGGACGTTGAGGAGGAAAAAAGTAATAAATGATGATGTGTCAACTTCAAAACAAAGTCACCTGGAGAATGAGATCTTTTTTGAGCATATTGCACTCTTGTGGCTTTCAAAATAATGTCTGTGCAATTCTCTGATCCTAATATTCAAATGTAAAAAGTAAAATTATAATTTTAACAAAACCCTCCTGTATAAATTGGGGTTTGTTGTCTATGCATTGAATGCTTGTCTTTGAAAAAAATATTAACACTTCCTATTACTGCTATTTTTATTTATAGTTTTATTTTATTCAGGTCTAAGAAAAACCCTTGCCTCATATTGTTGCTAGTCTAATTGTGGAACCAAAATTTTCAAACAGCCCAAAAATTTAAAAAATATAAAACAACAAAAAAGATAATTCATTAGATTAAAAAAAGAACAATTCAAAATGATAGCCCAAATGTTAATATAGGCTGTACTACTACTACATTTTTAAGGTTTGACTTCATTTAAATGGTATTGAAATATTATTGAGAAACAACTTGGATGACCCACAGATTGGCCCCATCCCAAGACAAAGTAAGGGAGTGATAAATGAAAAATGAATGCATGCTGAGTGAAAATGAGTGATTATTTGATCCTCCAAAATTTAAAAGAAAAATGCAATTGCTACAAATATTTGCAGGTTGGGACATTATTCTAATATATCAAAAGATCTTTAAATAAAAACCTTGATCTCAACAAAATGTTAGATGCACGCAGACCTGTCCCATGCCTCCTTCTGGCTGATGGTGGCCCAGGGAGCATTTGGACTGCCACTCTGCATCACAGCCCTTTGAAAAAAACCATGGCTGGCTGGAGAGAGCAGGTGGAAGCCAACAGACACTGACCCGGCACTCTCCCCAAACAAAGTCACCTGAATAAAACATGGAATTTTATTATTACAATCAAGATCTAAAAGCTGCTTTTACTTGTGCTAGATAATCTATTTCACATTTAATCATGATTTGAGACAATATCAAGAAACCTTCGAAGGATCCCCTCCAAATGCAGCAATGTTACTCGAAATCCATTTTAGGGCTAAGCGCTGGTCCAGCAAACCTGCATTCCCTCGAATGTTGTTGTTGTCAGGAAGAGACAGGAAACCAAAGGCTCCCAGTCTATTATTGACAAGCAGGAAAAGATGAAAGATGTACATGAAAATGAATGCTAAACCTTGTTTTTCTCCTAGATTATAATTGGACAGAACAATGTTTTATCCATAGCACAAATCAATTTTCTGCCAGAAGGAATACACACTGACAGGATACTAATGCAAACAGAACAAGTAAAGCAAAGCTAAAATAATGCTCAACTTTATCAGTTCCTGACCAATAAATGATACGAAGAGTCCCTGTTTACAAGCCGTGTTTGGTATTCTTCAGCTCAATCAATATCAAACCATAGAACTGGATTCTGTCTGACCATATGAGGCCGTTTGAGAAATCGCTTTTGTTCAGATGTAATTTTACTTTAGCATTAAGTTGTGTCTACATGTGCCAGGGTTTATTTTAAAGTTCCTGCAGATATACTGTTTTTTGTTGAGTTTTTATCTAATTATGGCCATTGAGAGATATGTTAAATGATCACCGGAGCATTGGAAATGTAGTTTTTGGATTTTTACCTCGGGTTAAGCTTTCTCAGATGTTTCCCCCTTGTTAAACATTTAACTCCAAATAATGTGCTGCACATTTGTTTTAGGGGCTTTAAAATATAACTATTTGATGCACAAATATGTAAGGAAAAAAAAAACGTACCTATAATTCATTGATACTACTACAACACCCTCAGATTTACTCAAAATATGACCGTGGTAAATATCAATGGTTGATGTCCCTGTGACAAAACCACCACCATGTATCCAAACAAGCACAGGAGCAGGTGGTAAGGGCTGGGTTTTGTTCGAAACAGGGGTCCAGACATTAAGATACAGACAGTCTTCACTCAGAGGGGTGTTTGGGTTCCACATCTCCGCACCTTGAAACCCTGGGACAGAAAAATAAATAAATAAATAAATAAAACAACAACAACAATGTCAGTTGAGACTTACTGGTGCAATCAAGCAACTCACAGAGACCTATATTTCTGCTCACACTTGGCTTTAAGGCTTTACTACAAACTATGTCAAGGGTCCATTCAAGCAGAGAAATAAAACTTAAATGAAACCTAGAAATACTGGATATGCACTTTAGGACAAATGCATTTCAGCCAAAGGGAGTGAAATAGATTCAAAATATTTTTTTCTCAGGAAGGGGACCTTAAAGCAGTCAATGACCGATGACTTATGTGAGCATCTATTTGTGGTACCATATCTAAATCAGGTTGTGTTTAGGCATTTAACATATGCTTGGCATTGGTTGTAGTTGGCTTTCAACAATCCCTAACAGATGGCCACGTCTATAAATATGTCTGTGCCCATGACCCAGCCGCAGTCCATCTTCCGCTGGAGCACTGCTCCAGTATCAGTAGCCTCACTAGGCCCAAAGGGCCACTTAAAAGTTGGTCTGGTGTTCCTGTAAAGGCACAAAGGCTTCTGTCTTTAACTTTCTTTTTTTCACTCTCTTTTATGAGTGCTTCAAACACTTTAAGCTAAAATCTTTAAGTACAAAAAATGTGAAACCAATCTTAAAAAAAAACTGAAAAACTCAAGCGTACAACCTCAAGAGTTTTTTTTTTTTTTTTTTTTTTTTTTTAGGGGGAGCAGAACAGGATGACATTTTAGCGACCTCAAAGCATTTTTATGAAAAGAAAAAAGCAGAGAGTAGAGAAAGAAAAACTACAGTCATGTAATAAAAACTAATCTGACATCATTTATTAATTCAAATCTCCTTTGATTATTGTTTGAACAATAACGTTTGAGCAAATTACCTAAATTAAACTCATAAATTCATTTTTTAATGAAAAAAAACCTTTGAGTCTTCAAATTTGATTTTGTGGAAAAACACACAGACTAAGAAGTGATAATTTTAAGATTTATATTTTTGATTGATACAAAAATTCTTTATTAAGTTTATGTGATAAGAAGTTAGATAAAAAGGTAGAAAGTAAAACATGCTTGATGAAACTTGTGTTTTGTTGTAAATTAAACATTCCACTTGCATTTTATATTGATAAATGTATATAAGTGAGGTGGGATACACTTTAGACACCTGTTACCAATGATAATAGTATTAGTTAGGGGTACTCAACTACGTGCTAGATAAAGAAAAGCAAATGCTAAAAAATAAATAAAGAATCCATTATCAAGTATATCTAAAACAATTTATCTCAAAAATTATATGCACAATACATTGTAAATTTTGTCAGATTATAGTTCATTTAAAAATGATTTATTTATGATGTGCTTTCAGCAGGAATTAAAGTAGGCTCATTTTGCCCCCATGGTGAAACTGGTAGTGAGCCTGAGTGAATGAAAATGATTTTGTTTGCTGGACACTTTTTACAATTGTGCTAAATATACAAACTTCACGTTGCTGACAAAAACACAAATGCTTCAAAATATTTTGCACCCAAACAATGTATTATTTTTTTATCTGTGTAGACATAAAAAAGTATTCTACCTGGAAAGGCTGTATCGAGGACCTGATAACAGGAATTTGGGAATTTGGTGGCATCTTTCACAGCCTCCCACTTCTCTGCTGGCTCTGGAGCTCTGAATCTCAGTTTCCCAAGGGGAGATTTTCCATAAGGAATTCCGAGAAACGCTCTTACTTCTCCTCCCAGCACTGATATCAACTTCCCCTGAACTTTCCCATGTGTGGTGTTGATTACAAGGTCGTCTCGTGTGACAAATGATACAGTCAGGATGTGAAGTAGCAGAAGAACTGCAAAGCGTGTACACCAAATGACTGAGGCCATAGAAAAGCTTGGAGGGAAGAAAAATAAACACTGTTATATTTTTAACACAAGACTTGCGCTTGTTGAAAACAATGAACAAATTCTTGCAGAATAATTGGTCTTGCATGACACATAGAGATGCCCAGTGTTCTACTGAAAATACTAAAATCAGATCACATACTCCATGTTAATCTTTGTGCTACCAGTAAACAATGCAAGCCTAATTTGAAATGTCCCATAAGTTGAAAGTTTTTTTTTTTTTTTTAAGCTAGTTATTTCAAGAGTGTGGAGGCTGATGAACTCCCTAAATGCAGGAGGCAGATAGGCACTAAATACACAGTTTTCTTAGAAAAAAGAAAAAAGTGACAGAAACACAGCAGAAAACATGACCAGGATTTGGCAACATCTACTTAAAACCAGGATGATACACTGAGAGGCACAAATTAGAAACAAGGAACAACTGTGGTGATGGAAGCAATTAACATTAAACTTTAACATGAATCACTGAAGGGCAAAATTAAACAGGAAAGAGGATTCTGCAATAAACTAGGTAAAATGCAAAACCTAAATGAAGTCAGAATAAGTCAAATGAATTCAGGACTAGAAATATAATTTTTGGTTTTTAGTTTTTTTTTCAGCCACATACATGTTACATGAATCATTTCAAGGAGCACTTCATGTCACTGATCAGTGTCTCAAGCTGTTTTAAAATATGCATGTCTCCCCTGAATGATGGAGGCATTTATTCCCTTAGTACACTACACACACTCACAGTATTGAGACTACATAGGTGAGATCAATGAGGCACAGTTATGAATTACAATTTTGTGAAGCAATGCTATGTAATTGCACCCAAGACTGGTTAGGGTTTTTAATCCTTTAATCCCAGAAATGTCGCTGGCACACCAAAATAACACTCACTCTTTGACATATAGTAACTCCTCAACCATATGCGTAATCAACGTGAATCAGCTGATTCTGACACAGACAAAAATGTGTCTTTATATAAGCTTGGCACCGATATGCAACACATTAGTAACATAAAGGACAAATCCAAATTGCTTCCCTACCTCTCTGGCTACTCCCTATTGCTCCAATTTTAGAGGCATATGAAGCTGTGGCAGTGTCCGGAGGTTTTTTTTTTCTTTTTTTTATGGAGTAGCTGTAGCCTATCCTTCTGCCTTTTCAACAAATGACTTCAAAACAGCATGAGAAAACAAGTGGACATCAATAAATGGTTTAATAACAGCAGAAGCAACATAAGTAAGGATTTTACTTCAAAGACATATGGTGCCGGATAAAATACCTTGTACTGTGTTGTAGATGACATTTCGGAAAAATATATTTCTCACCAAATACACATGAGCTCAAAAGATGAGATCGATCCTAGGAGGGAGGATTTCACTGAAGCAGCTACTTTGCATGCTCGTATATTATCCAGGCATCTGTAATTTGACTAAACTGCCCACTTCGGACTGGACACAGTTTCCAATGCAAACGCTTTGCAGCCTGCTAACCCCACAACATGGGTCTCTGGACCCTGGCACCTGACCGACTGATCACCTCGAAAATAAAGTGTATGGGTTTAGTGGTTCTTGATGTGTGTGTGTCTGTACTATACAACCAGAAACTCAAAAAAAGACTATCCTGTTATCAACAACAGGTGCAAAAAGCCAGGACTTTGAGGACTCGGGTTGTAGCAGTGGCCTTGACAAAGGTGATTTACGCTTCCATGGTGGCAGCATCAGTGCCGAGAAGTACACTGAGATTATATAGTTATGTGTGCTGCCTTCAAGGTGACATTCTTTTGAGAGACATCAAAGGTTTTTTACACAAAACCAGGAAAAGCACATTCTGCACACATTACAAAGCCATGGCTGCAGAGGGAGAGCATGCAGGTACAAAATAGGACCTCTATTTTGGCTTGTCCACCCAAATGCTCCGAATTGAATATTATTGATATTAATAATGAAACAAAAAATGGTTTTCCTGGGTATTAATTATGAAGAATGAATAACATTTAAAATATATAAAAAAAAAACATTTTTATTCCTTTTTGTATACTAGTTTGACCACCTCCAGTGTATTCCCTGTACGAAGTGCAGGGATGCTCAATCAACAGTGCTTTTTTCTGTGTTTGCGTGCGTGAGTCGTTGCGCACATCCTAGCAGACAGAGAGGATTGCCTGTATGTGTCACTTCAGTAGCGTGCGTAATCCTCACATTTATGCAACACCGAGGTCGTGACGACTATGAAATGCAACTAATTGCACGTGCCGCTAATTCGGAAAGCTGCTTTACTTATAAAGAGGCGCAGAGTAAACAAATGGAAAGCTTAAGGAGGGAAACGG
This sequence comes from Adrianichthys oophorus, assembly GCA_036245035.1. Lineage (NCBI taxonomy): Eukaryota > Metazoa > Chordata > Actinopteri > Beloniformes > Adrianichthyidae > Adrianichthys > Adrianichthys oophorus. The sequence goes on along the minus strand of BSAI01000072.1, from coordinate 22,103,888 downwards.
CGCGCAGCTGTTTGGACGCGCGGCTCTGAGGATTGACGCGCTCGCACAGAAACGCAAACAAGCGACTTAGAAAAAGGAAATTAACTCCTGCGAAATTGCATGAAGCTTTTGTGCTGTCTTACCTTGTCAGGAGATTCAGTGTGTGTGTGTGTTTATGTGGGCTAGGGGATCTCACACCGGTGATGGAATTAGAAAAGCGATCACGCCCTCTGTCCAGGGCTTGCTGGACTGTCCCAGTCCACCACCCACAAGGCTGCAATATTTACGCGGTATTTACTCCTTCATACGAGCCCGTGTATTTACAAAGAGCTACAACGTTTATTTAAAAAAAAAAAAAAAAAAAAAGAATGGCAACAATACCAATTTGCAATCAGGCACACATATGTTACTTGTGTTGATCTCAACATTTCAATACAATTGCATTTTGTAAAAGCAAACGGATCATGCTTTCAGAACAACATAATTTTAAAAGTATTTGTCAACTATTTTTATACAATTTTACTAAATAGAATTTCTTTCTTGTGATTTAGGAGTGCTTAACTCCTTACAAGTGGCACATAATTACCAATGAAATGGTCTACTGTTGCAAAAGTGCCCAAAAAACACATTTTGTGCCATTTTTAAAAAGACTAAATAAAGGAAAAAAGTTCAATAACTGCGACCTTCTGACTTTTTGCTCTTTTTTGAAATGGAAATGTATCCATATCTGACAGACTGAACACAACATGCAAGTGCCTTAACATATTTGATGCGTGCAACGAGTTTTAAACTGTTAATTACCTTTAGTAACACTTCCTGTGCACTTGTTTATCTCTCACAGCACTGACCACTCAGTATATCAGCTTTTTGTGTGCATGTGTGTTTTCCCCTTGCACTCTTATCAAGTGGCCACATTCAGAGAGAAAAATAAAACTTCCAAAGAAATAGAATTTAATAGGTTTGCTTATCCTGCTTCAGTTATGTACGTGTTGTTATTTTTAGCACATCTACAGTTGGAATAACAGTAATGCAAGCATGTCAATGCACTGTTTTGTCAAAACAGGCTAAGAATGGACAGGTTAATGTCAGTTTAATTCAAAGTTGCATACAATACTAAAGTATCGCTTGACTAAAAATGTCCATTCATTCAGGCTTTTTCTAAAGACAATATTTTTTTCTCGATTTTGCTGTGTTGACTCACCTCTTTATTTCTCTGTTGCTCCCTAACAAGCCAAACCAATGTAAACATGGACACCAAGTCAGAAGAAAAAGGAGGGAGCAAAGGAAGGCCCTCCTTTATAAAGTCATGCAGAAAGGTAGCATGCGGACTGGATGGACAGAAAAATAGACAAGGAGGGAACCAAACAAACAGCTTCTTTGAAATGCAACACAACACCATATTTTATCTTATTAGATACTATGAGGGATTAGGGGGTTCAATAAAGAGATAACAAGTATTTCAAAGACTGTCTCTCATTCCAGTATTCTTAAAATAGGCTGTAGACTGAAACACAACACCCCCAAACACACAAGTCAATTTCACCCTTGCCCTGTTGCCACGTTGTTCTACTGTTTCAAAGTCAGATGAAAATATATATATATATATATACAGTTGATGAAACAAATAATAAAGTAAATCTAAAATGGTTTCAGTGTGCCTGGAGTGAAATAGTAGCAAACATCCAACAATAAAGATATTGAATATTTTATTTGAATATTGACAGTTTAGTTTTGTGTTTGGGATCTTTACAAATATGGCCTTGCACACCAGTATCCTTCTTTTGAAAACTGCAGCCAGTCAACAAATATAGAGCCATGTTTGAGTGTTAAAACATAATGTCAAAGTAGGACAAAGGGTCATTTGTAGGCATCCAGTTGTAAAAGTTAGGCCAAGTTTGTTGTTTTAACTACATGATTCTTTATATATATATATATATATAATATGTGAAGTTTGTTCTGTTTGATTTTTTTCTAAATCTTTTTAAGCCACAGCATGAAACCATTAAGCACTTGCTTTTGTGAAATCAGTAACACTTTACAAAGATAGATAGAGGCAATGTTTACTGGAAAACACTGCAATAATGATCGTAAACAGGAAAGTCCAAGACGATTATACAGTTGAGTTGTTTATGTCTCCAAACATGTGCATGCACAAACCCAAGATGAACCAGTGAAACTTCTACTTCCTATAGCTGTCAAATAAACTTAGCACAAAAAGTAAGCAATTTTTTCTTTATAGATTATTTCTTTGTTGTAACAATGTTTCTTGGCAATAAATCTTATAGAGCCCGTTCAATACCCATTTAAGTGTGTATAGGAAAGATGCATTCATTGGGTGAGCAGCAGAGATGAGTATTTTGCAAGAAAAACATATTACTGTCCCTTGGTGACAAAACACAACAATGTAAAAGTAAAACTACCTTGTGAGTTTAACGGCTAATGGGTTTAAAGTAAAACTCAGTGAAGTGCAGAACAGATGGAATTGGATCATAAAACTGAGACAGCTAGTAGCCCATCCATCTATCCCTCCATTGTCCCTGTGTGTGTGGGTTGGGACGTGGTAAAACAGTCTCAGGAAGGAAGCCCAGTCCGATCCCTTGTTTAGGCCACCACTTACAGCTCTTATTTTTTGGCTGAACACATCCATAACATTTCCAAACACAGGTGCCATTCTCGCCTGATGTCCAGACCACCTTAACTGACTGAGATTGATGTAGAGGAGTGGCAGCTCTATTCTGGTGCATACCCTAACACTTCTTTCTATTTTTTGAACATTTGTAATGCTTTTGTGTGTATTTTTTGAATGTGTGGGGAGGCTACAATCTCAGTTACAGTTCAGTTTCTGGTTCTCAGACACACCGCAATTTGAAGTCAAACACGACAAAAACGTTTTAATTCAGCCATCATGCCAACAGTGGAGACTGTACACTTTGATTAAGAGTATAAAAAAAACAGAAAAAAAACCCAACAGATTTTTGTGAAAGGGCGTTATAAAATCAATATGATCTGTCTATAACAAACCACAGTGCATCACAAACAATAAATTGTGGTTCAACTGTTTCTGTCACAACACTATACAGCTCCAAACACAATAAAAATGGATGTCTTTTGGAGTGTAACTCACAGTTAAACAGAAGCTGGAGGGGTCTTTTCTCAATAATGGTATTTTTACACAGAAATCTTTCACTATCTATCTATGTCATGAAGCCATAAACAACTAAAAATGCTTTCTATAACCAGTAGTTTGTTTGCTAAATGGAGGCTAGAACTTTTAAGTATTTTTTTTTAACCTGTTTTACTGAAACTTCTTTTATAGGCACAATTTCACTATTACAATGAACAGTGATAGCGAAACAATTTAGAAATATTTCAGGGATTTTAATTAAACAAAAATATAAGTTTTGTTTAATTTATTTTAAATTGGGGTTCATGGCTGAAAACCTGTGTTCCATACTTCCTACTCACACCAGCAGCACTGTCTTACAGTAGCATCATGTTAAAATTAACTGATTTCTGTTTGAATCAATCTGATAATTCCCATGTCACACATCTGTCCTGGGAATGACAAACCACAAGGCAGCAATCAAATTATGTTGTCTGCGTGGTCCAAATGCCGCTCTGACGTCTTCAGTGTGAATGAATTATTTTAAAAGGTTAACTTGCTGACCTCGACTTCCTGTTGAAACACTCATGTAACTTAATTGTATGTGTTCTGAATTAAGTGCAAATATAGCAAGGCAATCATTCTCCAATGATATAAATTATTTTTAAGCAAAAAAATACAAGATGTACAAATTTTTGAATGCCGTTTTTTTATGAATGATAAACCAACTCATTTCCCATGCAACATTTGTTCTTTGGAGGAACTGTGACAGAAACACATCAATTTGGTTATTCTAAGTGTCTCCTTTTGGGACATTTCGCATTGATAATATTTCCAAAAATATTAATAATAAAGAGATAATAGTTCTGTTTATTACAGAATCAGTATTTCTAGAACAATCTCAGTCAACAGCAACAATGGCTTCATACTTATACAACTTCACACATGCAATTCCAGTTATCAAACACAAACCACTTGAGTGGGAATTAAAAAATAAATAAATAAATAAATAAAACATTGCTTAACCCTTTAACACCAGAATTGTTATCAACAACAACAAAATAACACATGCTCTTTCAACTACCATCACTCTTTGACTGTTTATGCATTCAATGGAGAAAACTGAGAAAAGCGTCTTTACGCCATATGCTTGTATGCATGTATGCATCAGAATCAGCTGGTTTACTTTGATTGTTTAAACACTTCACTACTGTAAAATGTTACATATCATAACAAAGCTGTTCTTCTCTGGTTCAACATCCGTTGGAGTTTTGTTGATTGTGTAAATGGTTGAAGAGTTACAGTAATTCAAAGAACGTCAAGACAGAAACTAATATTAAAGTTAGAGTTAAAAGGGATATTAAAGGGTCAAATAGTAAATACACTCCTAAGCTGAACCGCATTTTTTTTGTCAATAAATATTTCTGCTCATTCTTTTTATCCTTAAAAGTTCCTCACATTATCAGGAAATGTCTCTCTCACCTAACTTTGTCTTATTTCTCCACAAGTTGTGTCCACAAACACATTCCCTTTCATGTACCATGCTGTATTACCCAACAATGTGTTCATTTTGTATTTTTTTAAACAGCTCACATTTCTCTCTTTTTACTGTTGAGACCTTGGTACTTAATAGTTGCTTAGTTACATCTTAAGTGATTAGTAAAAATATTGGTCACTTCCTCACTAAGATGCTTACCTAAATATTTTTGTCATAAATTTGGACATCTTACCTTCAATAGAAGCACAGCAATGCTCATCATGGCAAACTTGGTACATTTCAACTGCCAAAGAAGCCAAAGAAAAACTGTCAGGTCCTTGTAGAAGCTGCCCTGTCCCCCTTTTCTTTTCAAAACTCTGTGCTTTTTAGTTTTTGTGCAATCATGCATTACATCCCATCATTAATAGCTCACATTCATGGCTAAAGCCTACAACCATATTTGGGTCAGGCTTTACTCTAACAGTGTTAAAAGACTTACCAAGTCAACAGAGTCCTCATGGCTGTCAGTCAGATTATCAAGAATTTAGTCTGTTTATTCCACAGAATGCTGGTGGCTAAAAGGTTAGAAAAGTGCAAATGCAGTGTGACTTTAGGGTAGCCACAATTCTTCATGTCTCTGTGTGTGGGCATTTGCATGGGAGAAGGAAAAGAGCAAGAAGGAGGATGATAGATTATACAGACATTTCACCGTCGTAAAATTTCATTCGAAATCTTACTTCCTTTTCAATCTTAATTAAACCCTTAACTGTCTCGCAGCACATTTAGTGTCCCTGAACTCATGGTTTCTTTCTCACTTGCTCCCCTCCACACACTTTCGTTCATGTGCACACACAACAGGGTCCAATCAGGCTGCTGTGTATGTGTGTGTTTCTATATTGCAGCCATATTTCATTTTGGCCTACTTTCTTTAAATTGCCTATGGGGTTTTGTATGGAGAGAGGAACCACCACGTTGATATATGAGACTGAGGGGAAGGAAACTGAGGTGAGACTTGTTTATGTTCTTATTAATTTTTGTTGCCTCCACTCCATCTCACCGCTGCTCTTTTTCCCATTGTGTTGCTTTGCTTCATATCTATCTCTCACTCTAAATGCGCTCTGCATGCTTCTCCCTAAGCATGCCCTACAAAGAAGGTCTAATTGCTGTTAGGTCTCACAGGAGGTACAAAAACTACACGGGGGAAAAACCCACAAACAATAAAAATCAAAGCAAAGGAAGGAAACAGCAAACCTCACTCTTCTCTTTTTTTAAATGGAATACTTAAGATGAATTTTTAAAAGAGGTGAAAAAATCAGGGAAGAAGTTTGAGAAACATGCAGAAAAAAGGCACAAGATAGTAGAAAGCAGAAATTCATAAGGATCAACTCTGGTAAAAAAAGTGCTTTTGGTGTTTTTAACATGTTCTTGTGGCAGTTTTCTGATTAGGAAGGACATACAGAAAAGTAAGCTCAAAATATCCTTTTTGAGTATTTTATTATTGAAATTGAGGTGAATCAGAAGCAGAGGAAAAAATGCCATTGGAAAAAGTGTTGTAGAAGCTACAATCGGTGGGAAACAAGTTCCCTGCCTGCTCTATTCTGATGCATCCACTCGTAGACGACTAGATCCATGTAAGTCTTTTATTTTTACATCCAAGCTGTTACTTGGCTCAAAACTGTTCGGATGGATAGCTGCAATATTGCTTGCCATTGTTGTTGCACAAGTAATGTTAGGCAAGGGGCTGTAAGCTAGCAGGAGAGTGCATACACAGATGGATGATGGGGAATGGGGCAGGCTTACTTTGGGCCAACCTTTCCACCCTCAACTAAGAGGCAGTTTGTAATGAACTATTGCACATATGCATATGTTCTAGAAAACATTTTTTTGGCTAAATTTGGATTAATTCTAATTAAAAGACCACTGAAAATGTATTTACAATAGATCAAATGATGAACGGAAGAGGATTTTAAAACAAGGATGAATACTTTTTTTTTTATCACAAACGATGCATTCAATTTCCTGTTCCATATTTTAAAAAAAAGGGAAAAAGAGTTTAACCCTTGTGTGGTGTTCATATTTTTGCTGTATGTAATATATATGTGTAGGGTGGGTGTACAGTATGCGGTCAATGAAAATGTGTTTTGATTTATGTTCTTCACAGAAAATGAGCCAAAGCTAATGAATTTCAGGTTGTAAAAAAAAATTAATTGTTTCATTTTTCTATGGATAGAAAAACTGAAAACGGGTCCCACAGACCCGAACACCATACAAGGGTTAAGTGGAGACCAGTGTTAGAAAAAAAAAATACAAATGGTGTACAAAGTATATCTGTATAATTCACACATGCTGAAGTATATAACACATTTTACTGGTGACGGCTGACTGCCATGAAAAATGTATTTTAAATAATTTTTCATTGTTAACATACATTTACATAATATCTGCACCAAACATGTACATGCAAATTATTTTCTTTTATTATTTAGTGTAGAAAGCATTAATCTATCTTCTTCCGCTCATCCAGGACTGGGGGCAGCAGTCTTTCTGGGAGGATCCCAAGACATTCCCTGGTCAGCAAAGAGATTTAGTCTCTCCAGCATGTACGGGTCTTCCCCAGGGTTTCCGCCCAGTGGGACATGCCTGGAACACCTCCCCAGGGAAACATCCAGGGCCCATCCTGACCAGATGCCCGAGCCACCTCAACTGGCTCCTCTCACTTTGGAGGAACAGTGGCTCTACTCCGAGCTCGCTCCGTGTGACCGGCTTCGTGCCCTGTCTCTAAGGGAGCGCCCAGCCACCATACGGAGGAAGCTCATTTCAGCTACTTGTATCCAGGTCTTCATTCTTTTGGTCACGACCCAGAGCTTATGATGATAGACAAGTATTGGAACAAATATTGACCAGTAAATTAAGAGCTTTTGTACAGCTGCAATGAAACGATGGAGACCGCACAAATCTGGTTATCGATCTCACGCTCCAATCTTCCCTCACTCGTGAACAAGACCCCAAGATACTTAAACTCCTCCACCTGAGGCAGGAGCACTCCACTCACCCAAAGAAAATTCCTTGTCTCAGATTTTCTTTGTGGTGCTGACCCTCATCCGAGCCCCAGTCCCCAGCTTTACACTCGGCTGCAAACCGTTCCAATGCATGCTGGAGGTCCTGGCTCGATGAAACAAACAGGACAATATCATCTGCCAAGAGCATAGATGAAATCCTGTGATTCCCAAGCCAGACCCCCTCCGGGTATTGGCTGAGCCTAGAAATTATGTCCATGAAGACAATAAACAGAACAGGGGATAAAGGGCAGCCCTGCCGGAGTCCAACATTTACTGGGAAGAGATCCGACTTACTGCTGGCTATGCAAACCAAGCTCCTGCTCCGGTCATACAGTGGTTCGGTCATACAGAACTCCCAACAATCCTCCAGCACCCTAAAGAGTGTGTGGAGCGAGTCCACTGTTCCAAAACCAGGACAGAAACTGCACTGTTGTTCCTGGATCTAATGTTCGACTATCGGTCGAACTCTCCTCTCCAAAACCCTGGGATTGAAACCAACTTGTGAAATACAGTTTAACTCAGTTTTACATCAGGTGCTATGGATACAAACGTTTTCAAAGAAATATAAAACATTACTTATGCACAACGATGGCAGAGAGAAAAAAAATACTTTTATTAGAATTAAATAAAATATGAAGACCTAATACTTGGTAGACTTTCATAGAAAAAGGAGATAGGTGTAAACAGAAAGAAAAAATAATACAACTATATTTATTAAATCTCGCTCTTATTGCAAATGATCAAATTATGTCCAGATTAATCCTCATCTAAGTCGTTTTACAAAACTCTAATCTTTAAATTTTTTTCATTAGTTTAATTTTTAAAAAAACACAAACGTTTGAGTATTTTTTTAGAGAATATTTACAATATGCTGCAGTACCACAGTGTAACATACAGCCACACAAATCAAGAACTAAATATAGAAAAAAATCTGTCACATTACGTGAGCTGGCTAGTGCAAACAGTTCAGGACAAAAGCCAGAGTAAGAGAAATGATGCAGACAACCAATACACCACACTACCAGACAGGTACATAAAACATTGTGCCAACATGAAAACTGTTTGTAGTCCACAGGAGAAAGAAATATTTTTGTACACACACCCTCACACATTGTGACTGCAGACATGCCATCATTATAGTGTATATGCCAAAGGACATGTTACAATATATGTTTGAGAAGGGAGCAATGTCAACCTATTCTCCTCCAGTGCAAGAATTATTGATCAGACCCAAGCAATATTAATGCAACATATTTTTTTTCTCTTTTCCTTCCAAAATTCAAATATGTTTTAACCACGTGCATGTATCACATTTTTGAAGTTTTACAGTCATGGGGTAAAAATCATAAAAAAAACAAAAAAATATGCAACTTTTATTTGTAAATTACATAATGGTAGACCAAAATCGAATTCAAGTAATTTTAATATATGCAATTATAACAGTTAAAAAAAAAACTTAATAGAAACCAGAAGATGTACCATAAATTGTTTGAACACAATAAAACACAAATCCCCACCTAAACTTAAATCTGGACTTTTTTAAGCACTTTAGAGTACTAAATACTCTCAAAGCATTAGAGAAGACATAGGGAAACATATCACTAGGGAAGACCACTCTTCAACACAACCTATGAGCAATATGTACAATATAACTGCATACCATACCTGTATATATATATTTTTTTAAACTAAGGATAACTTTATTTGCAGAAAGTATCACACCAATAAGTCTGGTTTCGCTTGGAAAGCTGGTTCCCATTGTTTTAAGCTAGGACACTCCTTTATCAAACTATTTTATTATTTTTTTTAACAGAGTACCCATTTTACCTTCTTCTTTCTGCCACATCAATTTCAGTTGTAATCAAAATGATAAATCAACCAGGACACCCATATTCACACGCATAGAGATTATTTAAATGATGCAGTAAACTCTATTTAAGTTGTCCTTAGTTTCAGTATTAACCCAACAAACATAAACACATCTTGTTTCTTGTTATTATATTGGGAAATAATCCCTGCAGGAAGCTTTGAACTTGTAAACTAAGCTCTTTTTTTTTAACGTGGTCTTTTAGAAACTAATTTATTATTTCCTGCTCAAAGATTCAAGGTAATGTTTTTTTTTTTTTCTTTTTTACATATAAAACCCTGAGACATTATGAATGCAAATGAGAACCCCTATAATGGCATTATTCGAATAAATAGTGTGCTGATGTCACCAATGTGAATCACATGGTTCATAGTGGTGGTGGGTTTATGGTATGGGCAGGCATAAGATTTGGACCACAAATACAGCTGCATGTCATTGAAGGCATTTTTAATGCACATAGATTCTGAGGTTCATTCATCCAAAAACAGCACACAATGCTGTAGCATGACAATGAGGTCCTCCGTATTACTTAGATGGCGAGTATACCTAGTGGATGTCACCAAGTGAGTATATCTAGGATGCTAAGCCATCATGTTCCAGTTCCTGCCAATATTCCTTTAACTTTGCGCAGCCATAGCTGAAGAGAAGTACATAAACACTCCAAAGACTTCAATTAACACGACCCACTGAATGCAAATGACATATGCAGTATTGTGTAAGGACAGTGAAAATAAGCCACCCCCCTTTATTATTTTATACTTGTGTAATGTTAAAACTGTTTTGTGGGTTTATTTCAAATGTTGTAGTACCATATACGACCAGCAGGTGGAGTACCGTCAAGGAACCAGTGCTGTCAAGGAAGAGTAACGTAGAGCATTGTGCATGAGAGACAAGGAACGGAATTTTGAGGCGCAAATTCGAGAGAAAACACCTGTATGTGTTTGCATACGCTGCTGTACCTTGGAGAACCCGTGAATAAAATGCACAAAATGTTCAGTAGTGTGCTGTTCATTTAAAGTGTGAAACAAAAAAGCTGTCATAACATTTTATCATGGCCACTCCGCAACACATCGGTGCAATATACATGCCATCTAACCAGTGTGAAAGAGAAAACGAGCAAGTTCCGTTCATATTTTTACTGAGTGAAGTAAAGTTGATGCATACAGGTACACATAGAGGGCACAATTAATTAGTTCATTTTGAATTCACCATTGATTTTGTCTAGGTACAAACTCTGTTCTCCCACTACTTGGGCAAACTTTATGAAAGTCATCTCACATTTTCAACCAGCAGTGACGAAACTCCATTTGTTATAATCAGACTGCATTTCCACAAAAGCTTGCTTTTGTAGCAAATAAGGCTATCAATATGATGAGATTCATGTGTTTGTTTTCTCCAAATGTAAAAATTTGCTTTAATCAATTGAAGAAAAAGTATCCATGCTGATATTTCTAGGGAAAATACGGATGTGCAAAAATAGCAAGTATGAAGAAACTGTGAGGATTCTGTGGTTGAGTTTGGTTTTATGTTGTTCTTGGTCATGTGTTTTGTTTCCTTTGACAGTCACACCAGTTCCTGGTTCACGATCAACAACTGTCTTCAGTTCAATTTATTGCCCCCAGTCCATTTGCTCTTTCGCTTCACCTCCATCTTTCTCTCCCAATGCATTCTGTATGCTTTTTTTTTTCAAGCATACTCTTCAAAGTAGATTTAACTGCTGTTAGGACTCACATGAAAGGGAAACTTTCCCCTTTTATAGTCAAAATTGTAAAATGATTTTTTGTATTCTGTCATATAAAGGGTTTATTTATCGGTTGTATAACTGTACAGACAGGCAGGCGGGAAAGAAGGAAAAAAAGACCTCCTGTACTATAATGTATTCTCTAATTTTTGGCATATTATTTTCCTTATGTAATTTTAATGCTACGTCCAGACTTATTCATTCATAAAAAGGAAAGCATAACATAAAAGTTCTTCAAGAACTGGGTCGATTCTGCTAAGAAATTCTCCACATCAGCCATATTAAACAATACACACTTAACTCAATAAGTTTCTTTAATCATTCAGTAATGTGTGTGTGTGTGTGTGCTATTGCGTGCACAACTGTGTGCATGCATGTTCAAGCATTTAGGGTGTATGTCAAAGTAAATGTCCCACTGGCAGCATTGTTACCCTGACTATGAGCTAATAGACTTATCAAGCAGTCCCCCCAGGTCATACATGGCTATGTAATTGAGCCATCGAGGATTTTCCAGTGACTTGAAACAACCATTTCTCTCACACTCATGCACATTCAGCCCCATGAACCTTTAAAATACAACCACTCAAGCTTCCTTGTCGGGCTTTCTCTTCTAACAATCTGTCATCTCAGCTGTCATTTGTCTGGCTGTAAGCCTCCAAACTATACTCATTTGGAACCCTTAATGCATCCCAAACTTTTCACTTACCTCCAATTTTTGTAAGTAGAACGTTCATCCATACTCACACATTGTACTAAAGACAGCTCATTCAAACATCATCACATACCTTTTTTTATTTCCCACAAAATTGTCGAATTAGCTCTTCTGCATACAGAACACTGTAACTTTTAAATAGGATTATTTAGAAATCTCAGATCTTAGTAAAGGTTAAAAATCTAATAATTTAAAGTGGTGTGATGAATCCCAAATTTTGGTCACACTTGAAATCCCTTTTTTGCAATATCCTGCATTCGAGGCTACAAAACTCAAGTTTTTTTTTTGTTTTTTTTTTACGCCCCTTTTTGGGGCCTAGGGGTTCTAAAGGAGCATAACATAAAAGTACACTTGCCCCAACGTTCTAGCAACAAAAAAAAAAACAAAACACCAAAAGACTGACTCTGCCAACACAAATTAATTTATTCGTAAAAAAATAAATAAATAACAAACGAGGTGAAGCAAAATTGCTTTAGGGTGACAATGATAACCTTCCTAAACTAACAGAAACAGGAGAAAAGACATGAAAGAAAATGTCAGTTCACCCCTACAGCTTCCCTTAATGTCACTTATCAAACATATACAAAAAACACACAAAGTGAACCTTTTCACAAGACCTCACAAATAACCACAACAAGGCACACTAGTCTGCTCCAAGATGAACTGAAGCCAAGATGAACTGAAGACAGGCTGCATCAGAGCTCCCTTCTCACGGGCTGGAGGTCCACACAGTGGTTTAAAGGTTGCCTCACCAGCTTTGGTTCAAAAGGAGGCCGCCTTCAGCACCACAATTGAAACTGATCAGGTGTGGTGTGGTCAGACAGACAGACAGACAGACAAAGATTCTCAAGACACACAGAGGTCCCACTCTGACACAAAAATAAAATACACAAACACAAGACATGAAGAAAAGAAAACAAAACTAAATATGACTGGAGCCATAACATTTTAAACAATTAACCACTAAATGTTGACGATCAAAATATCATATTTATAGACATTTGGAAACTATTCTTTTTATGACCCATCACTTCAACTGTCTGATTTTCAGCAGAAATTATTCATTTTGTCCCTCTACCTGACCTGTGGCTGACACTTACTTTTGTATCTTGTCCTGACTTAACCTTTGACATCTAGGAAGGCCTGACCTCAACATGAGCCTGTGACACAGCTAAGTCCCCGATGACATACGACTTCATAACTAATGGATGTAACCCAAAATAAAAACTCATTTAGAGATTCTTTTTTTTTTCTTGGCACTCTGTGGTACTATTGTTTTATGGGGTCAGCTTATCCGGCACATTCAGACACGAGCAATTATCTCAGGCTAAGTGCGTGTCTAACTTGAAGAAAAGATGGAGAAAAACGACGGTTGCAGAAGCCTAACCCGTTTCTAATGAGGTCATCGGGTCACATCTTGACATTAAAGCTGGATCAAAGGACACAGAATGTGTGAGGTGCAATCAACTAACAGCAAATGCACAAATGTCATGTGGAAAATCATCAGTTTAGCTCCATTTATATTTCAGTATTGTGTTTTTCTGCGAATAAACTTTGAGTGATGGTTATGTTTTGGTATGTAGGAGCTTAGTATTTCACACGTGTATCATAATTTTCTATGATCTAACAAAAACAAGAAGTTTAGAATTTTTTCATGAGCTTAACACAAAATAAAGGCAATAATATGAGTGTCACACATAGTAGGATATACAAGCAGGAGCCAGACTGCTCAATGACTTACTGTAACACTTTATGCCACTTCCTCATTGTAGTTGGGTCATGAGATGATGGACTTACTCTGCTTGCTTAGGGCAATGGGGCACTCATTTGTTGTGGAACAACAGAGTCCAACATCTTATTCTTCTAATCTGGTTTAGAAATAGCTGGGAAGCCAAACAAGAACTTTGAACGCATCACACAAAAAAATGCATATTGGATTGTGTAAGACTGATAAATAGAGTAAAAAATAAATAAAACAACATGAACACATAGGCGGGGTGGGTAGATTCTCCATGTGTCCACACGCAAAATCAAAACACCCAAATTTAAGACCATTTACATGACTGAACTATAAAAGTTCTGATTGTCTGCCTGTTACGTTTTAAAGTCTCTCTGTTTCACATACAAATTCACTGCTCTTTGTGACCAGCATATTCAATTTGTATTTTAACTTTGCCAAAGTCATTTGTCCTTCAGCCATGTCCTCAACAATCCCCTCTTCTCCGTGTTTTTTTTCTTCTTCATTTCCACTTTTGACCATTCCACTCATTTCCTTTGCACCTCTTTCTTCTTTCCATCTGATCTTCTAACTTGTCTCTTGTTCTTCTTTTTATACTAGCTCTTCTTCAACTCATTTCTTTTTTTTTTCCCTCTCTGGAAATCTATAAAGCAGGAAAAAAAGGACACTTGGGAGAGGAGAAATAATGTTGGAATAGGAGGAGACAGTCTCTGGGATGTAAGCATTGGCCAGCCAGCTTATCTGCTGGTTTGTGCTTTAGGGTCTAAGTCTTTGTTGCTCTGTTTCTGTCAGACAGTGTTTGCTTTTGTTTGTTACTGTTTGCCTTTACTGTTCTGCGTCACTTTGGGCAAACCAGCAGGCCTAAGGCAACAGCCTGGTGAGGCATGGAGGGACTCTGAGCCAAAAACTTGCAAAGCAATTTCACATTCAAACAGAATCTGTCACCCTCTTCTCAACAAGGGTAAAAAAAAAATAAATAAATAAAATAAAACAAAGACTTGCAGCCCTGTGGCCACAGAAAATGAAATGACAGTATGTTTTCAGAGAAAATCAAGTGTTGATTTTCTGTAAAGGAAATGAAGTCCATTACGTAGGTATTATGTATTCGAACTTAATACATAAACATTCAGTTAGATGATCTTTTTATTTAGAATTAATCTCTGGACAACAGTGGGAAAGAATAGATGGATGGATGGATGACAGATGTATCCAAAAAAATGTTGGTCATAAAAATAAGTCCACCGCCCACCATACATTCAATATTTATATATATATATATATATATATATATATATTTGAAAAAAATTGCAGCTTAAAGTGCTTACATTTATAAAGTATTATCCACGTTATGAACAATATTTTCATTTTAGAAATTGAAAAAAAAGGTGTAAAATCAAATCCAAAGGCTCCAATAGAGTGCTGTGCCTTAATGCTGCTATTTATATTTGATGTGATCCATATGTAATATCCCTGAATAGAATATGTTGCCTGAATTCAAATAAGACTGAAGGTCACATCGAACAAAATCACCGACACCTAATTATGCTTAGAGCCTTGGAGATATGGTCAGTGACGACAGTGGCAGTCTTATGAAGAAAAAAATGTACAAATACTGTTTTCATTTTATTTGTATTGTATTCAGAAGGACAACATGTAACAAAGAACTGTCTAGAACTTCTGCCACATGTAATACATCTGCATGTTAGAAATACATTCACAGTACAATTCCTTTCACTTTTGATGCAGACACAAAATGTCCCCAAAGGGACTGTTTGAACTAAATAAATAAACATAACTTTGGATTTTTAGAAAATTTCAACAAATTAAGTATCAAATCCTGTTTGTGCATAACTCAAGAATATATTCTTAATCCTATTTACCTCAGTGTACTTACATTGTACAACAGAAATATATAAAACAGAATAATGCGGATTTCAAACTATTCTCCAGTATCAGACTGTAGTTGGAGGTTGTGTGTAAAGTTTGAAGATGTTTATCACACATCTTTTTGTCTCTTCAAAGTCATCAGTGTTGCAATTCTCATTACATTTCACTAACATGAAGTCATGTGAAAACATGCCAATTTAGGCACTCATATTCATTCATGTTCTAAACCTGCTTTGTCCCTTTCGGATGCTGGAGCCTAATACGGCCACTCGTGGTCAAAGGCAGGGTACACCCTGGACAGATCGTCAGTCTTTTGCAGAGCCACAATCACACAACCATACACACTCAGATTCACATCTAGGGACAATTTAGAGTAACCAATTAACCTTTGAAGCATGTTTTTTGGAGTCCCCGGAGAAAGCTCGTGCATGCTGCTCCACAGATCATGCAAACTCCACACAGAAGGGACCCTCATTGGTGATGCTGCTTTAGAACCCCCAGTCGTCTCACCTGTCATGTTGGCTCAGACAAGCCAAACAAGATCTGCGTCAAGTGCTGGGGAATCAGAGCACCTTGATAGAAAGTGGAGTGGGCTGCTGGAACAATACAGAAACTGACTAGATGTAAGAACAAGGTTCTGTTGAAGTACTGTTGAAATGCTACTGTTCAAGTAATCCTACTCAGACAAGTTACATGCAGAAAATGTGGAGAGAATAGATGCTTTGAAATCCACAATCAGGGCTAACTGCCAAATAACTAGTAGCTCAGTGTTCTAACATCCACAAATGGCAACTGCTATCACAACTTGAAATTGACAAAGTACAACACAACTGTAGCACCACGGGAGAACCACAACATCAGGTCAGAGAGGAGGCTATACCACACTCCAAACCAGAACTTTGGAACACAGCCCCAATAACCATTGTTACGCTGAACAAGATAGCAACTAACCTGAAAGACAAGATCATGTCTAGAATGAACACCAGGCAACCCTGAAACCAACTACAATAGTTGAGTGAAGTACCACCTGACAGTCTCCTGAAAACTGTGAATGAAGCACTGAGGGCAATTCCTACCACAACAATCACAGAAACAAATGAACTGGTTTACACTTCAGCAGAAGTGATCCTTGAGTTGCTTGGTTATAAGTGCAACTATGGGAGAAAACAATACCCACCATAGAAGCATCAGTTAGAGGCTAAGATCAAGACAGCAAGGAGGTAAGTGAATCAGACAGAGGTCCAAAGAGGTGCAACAAAAAAGCAAGTGCCTAAGAGATACAGCCAGATGTCCATACCTGAAGTACTGAAAAATGTCAAACAAAGGCCCCAGGCCTTTAGAAGCCACCTAAAGAGGTACATAAGGACAATGAAGCCAGACAAACAAACAGTGGAAGGGTCAAATTACCAGGAGACCCAACAAGGATGGAAACTAACAGTACTGGAAAAGTATGTGAAAGAAAAACTACATAACAGCAATGCTCAATGATTGGTCTCTCTGAGAAAAGAGCCCAGAAACCTCCCTGAGCAGAATAGAGTAACCATCACATCCAAGAAAGAGCCTCAGGTATGAAAAACTGGACAGCACTGGGCCCTGTTATGACACATGCATACTGGCTTAAGAAACTCACTGTACTACATGAGCACCTGGCAGCACAAATTAACTAGCTGCTAAGAGATGGTACTCACCCTGAATGGCTAATGGAATGGTGAACAATCCGGATCCAGAAGGATCCCTCAAGTGGTGCAGTTCCATTGAACTACCAGCCAGTAACCTTTCTCTCCAGAACATGGAAGCTCATGTCAGGCATCATTGCAATCAAAATACATCAGCATATGGTTTAATTCATGAGCTTCAATTCAATTCACATAATGGTTTTAGAAGAGATTCCAAAGGAGCTAAACTCCAATTCCTGGTTGACAGAACAGTCAAGACTGCAGATCACGACACACCAACCTGTGCACATCCTGGATTTACTACAAGAAAGCTTATGACTCAATGCCACACACCTAGATCACTACATGCTTAGAGCTGTATAACATCAACAGGACTGTAAGAGCCTTCATAGGAAATGTAATGAAGTTGTGGAAAATCACACTTGAAACCAATAGTAAGCTACTTGCACAAGTGTCCACCAGATGTGGCATATATGAAGGAGACACTCTGTCTCCACTGCTATTCTGCATAGGTCTAAAATCCCCTTAGCCAAATAATCAACAAGACTGGTTATGGATACTAACTCAGGAATGGGGCAACCATCAATCACCTCCTTTACATGGATGACATCAAGCTATACGCTAAGAGCAAGTGCAACATTGACTCCCTGATCCACACCACCAGGATATACAGTACTGACATTGGGATGTCATTCGGGTTTGAAAAATGCAGTCAGATGGTGACAAAGAGAGGCAAGGTAGTCCACACTGAAGGCGTCTCACCTCACTCCCAGAAGGAACAATAGCAGACATTGAGGACAGTTACAAGTATCTTGGAATTCCACAGGCAAATTGCAACCTGGAGCAGGCAACAAGGAAAGCTGCATGTAAGGCATGTCCTGAGAAGCCAGCTCAATGGCAAAAACAGGACCCGGGCAATTAACAGTTACACACTGCCAGTTATCATTTATGCTGCAGGAATAATGATATGGACAAAGGGAGCAATACAGACAATGAATGTTAAAACACAAAAGTTTCACACCATACATACACCATCCATTCCAAATCCAGCTCCCTGAGACTGTATGCTAGCCGCAAGAAGGGAGGCAGAGGACTAGTGAGTGTGGAAACCACTTTCCAGGATGAAACATCCAACCTGTGTGAATACATCAAGCTCAAGGCCCCAACTGACAGTATGCTCAGTGAATGTCTCAGGCAATGGACAGCATAGGATGTGGTGCTCAAGGACAGATCGTCATTGGAGGACAAACCCCTGCATGATATGTACCACCGAACCAAAGTGGCTGATATCAAAAAGTCCTACCAATGGCTGGAAAGGGCTGGTCTACAGGACAGCACAGTAGCACTCATCCTGGAAGCACATGAACAAGCCCTGAGCACCAGAGCGATAGAGGCTCAGATCTACCACACCAGACAAGACCCAATGTGTAGGCTGTGGAAAGAGGCATCTAAAACAATCCAGCACATAAATGCAGGGTGTAAGATGCTGGCTGGGAAAGCATTCATGGAGCACCACAACCAAGTGGCTGGAATAGTATACAGGAGCATGTGTGCAGAATATTAACTGGAAACCCCAAAGTCAAAAGGGGGAACACCTCCGAAAGCAGAGAATGAGAGAGCGAAGATCCTGTGGGACTTCCAAATACAAACAGACAGGATGGGAATGGCAAACCAACCAGACATTGTTGTGGTGGATAAAGAACAAAGCAAAGCTGTTGTGGTGGATTTGGCAGTACCAAGCGATGGTAACATCAAGAAGAAGGAACCTCAGAAACTGGAGAAATACCACCAGAGAAGAACTGGAAAAAGCTTGGACGGTGAAGGTGACAGTGGTGCCCGTGGTAATTGGAGCACTCAGGGCTGAAACCCCCAAACAAGAGGACTGGCTACAGCAGATCCCTGGAAAGACCTCAGACTTCTCAGTCCAGAAAAGCTCAGTGCAACTACAACAATACAAACAATAAAGGTCATATATATAAACTTTTTTTTCAGAATTTCAGAATCCAGATATTACTTTTGTGTCTGCTGCATCAAGGGGAACCATATATTCTGCTTAGTCCATCTGCTGCTGCTTCTTGCATACATAGTATAAAATACATGTTGAATAGTGCAGTGGTTCTCAAAGTTTGCAATTGACATTTTTTATCTTTTCTATGAACCATTTATTTGAGGAATGTTGTGGAACTTGGGATGTGTGCCCTTTTGACAGTGTCCATTCTGAACGTTAATCTTCAAATGTATTCATTAGAGTTAAGTCTTTACTCTTTACAAAAATCTTCTATACTAACATAATGAAGATGTGCATAGTGACTGTGGATAAGACAAAGCAAGGTGCATTTCTTTGCCATCATGCTAGTCATTTAGAATTAGAGACAAGTTGATTTTGATTAACAACATTGGCAACAAAAATATCCCTTATCTTCTTCATTGTACTTTGCCTGAAGCAGTATCGTGTTTGTATGTTGGAGTGTAACCTTTAAGAAACCAAAAACAAACAAAAACCTCCTAGCTTTACAAGTTAGATAAATATTTCTACATTAAAGATAAATTCTACTGCTTCAAATTTGTATGCCTGATTGCAATAATCTTAAGTAGATGACTAGGAGAAAATAAAATTGAGAACCTGTGCTTCTAGTCTGCAATCATAGCTGATCAAGCTGGTATTTCTTGATTAGTCAGGATTTGCTCTCATGTCTCTGCAAATTGCTTGGTACTTCCTTACTTATTTTCTAGTCAGCAAAGGTTCTCCAGGGTAGTGTTTGCCTCTCTGTGGCCTTCGTTTAGAGAAAGCTGGCATGGGAGGGAACAGAATGACAGGGAGCTGATAATGATATCTTGTGTTGGTCAGAGGATCGTGTGGGAGGAAGACCCCGAGCCTTAATGTGCAGTTGGAGGAACAAGTGTTCAGCTTCTGGTCAATTAACCTTGAAGGTTATTACTGTGTGTGGTCAATATGGATACTCACACAACACATACTCAAACCTGGATAACTACTAATTTACTGAACACATTCTGGACCCTTCTCACCCCAGAGCTGTCATTCTGATAAAGGGTAGCTCAGGAAAAAAAAAAAAAAAAAAAAAGTATATGAGACTAAACAGTTTTTCGTGCTTCTCCATGCAGAATATAAGGAAAAAACACAAATGAAAGCTTTTATTGCTTAAAAAAACTGAGTTGACCATTATATTTTCTTGCAAAAATGCTGTATCACTAAGCCTTTAAATAAATGAAGAAATACTGACTAACTTATGGTGACCATGATAATTCACTGCACTAAAAATTCTAATTTTCAAATATAACCTGTATGCAAAAATCATTATTAAGAAAAAAAAAGAAAGAAAAAAATCAAATTCAATAAATGTTCTGTGTCACAATCCTTTGGTATAGGCCTCAAAAACACATAGACTGAAAATAAAACATGACAACAACAATCAAAGGCTGAACCAAACTAGAAGCTACAGTCTTCAGTTTTTTCATCAATTCATTCTCATTTAAAATAATTATTAAGCTTGTGAAACATATACTTCAATACTCTGTTACCCTTTGTCACTGAAGCTTTCGCTCTAGTGTTTATATTCTTTAGACTACTGTAACTCTTCAACTGTTTACACAATTAACATAATTCCAGCAGATTCTGATATGGTGAGAAGCAGCTTTGTGTTGATTTTCAATACTTTACAGTAGAGAATTGATTAAGCAAACAATATAAATCCGCTAACATTGACTCATCAGAATCAACTGATCTGCTTTAAATGCATTAACGGTGGAAGATTTGCGGTACATCAAAGAGCGTGTGTTTATTTTGGCATCACGAGCAACATCTTCAGTGTTGAAAGGTTAAAAGGTCATTTTTCAATACAAACATCACTAAAATAGTTTATATAAGTGTGATAACAGTAGTCAAAATCCAAAAAATTCCATTAAAGGCATTTTACTTTCAAATCAAGCTAAAAAAATCATTTTGCACTGATTCTAAAACAGAGATTGAAGAACAAAATGATTATATCTATGTCTAAGAAGGTATTTCTCTTAGACTTTATACAGACCACAGAAAAATGGTGTTTAACAGTTCCCCTTAGATGTAAGTGTTAAGTGCATCACACTTGCATCAGTGTTGTGAAAAGCAACAAAACATAATAAGCATGGAGCATTTTTATAAATACATCTAAAATCAGTCTTAAACCAAAACTGTCATTTGAGTGAAGTAAAAGTCGAAATACATTTTAATAATAATAATAAAAATCAAACTAAGTTAAACAAAATCATACAATCTTCACACTGGAAATTATGTAGTCTTATGTGGCCTAACATGAATTACAGACAGAATCCACTAGTGAATTACAAATTTACACAGTGCACCCCAATAACAAATTATCCTAACTGGTCACCTGAAGTCTAATTCAGTGAAGGACAATGACCTTGTAATGAGACTCACCGTTAACAAATACGGAAATGACTATAGATTTATATATGCTGTTTTGGTCTCAGTGAACAGTGAATATTGCAGTTCATTAACAACAATGAATGCTTAAATCATTCTGGGCTGGTTGGCATGAAAGTTCTGAAAAATAGTTTTTTTCTTAAATTAGAAAAAACACCAGTCCATCATTGATGTTGGTTTTGCAATGTTGCAACTGGAAGAAATTTGGGCAGAAAAAAAATGAGATGATAAAGAAGCACTGCATGGTGCAAAGATGATAAAACTAAACACAGGATGACAGAACTAAAAGGCTAGACAGCTGCTGGACTTGGGAAACTTGTCATTGAACTAACCATGAACTCCTCTTCACAGAGAAGCATTCTAGGGTCAAATCAGAGTTTGTTTGAAAGCTAGAATTGAACTTTATTTAATTGGGGCACAGAATGTCAACTGGACGAGGCAAAGACTGAGAAAATGTTAAAAGCTAATAAGTGAATTTCAAACAGAACAGATTGTAAAAAAATACTGTAAACACAAAGTCAAACTCTGGAATTTACTCCTTCAAAAATGATCTGCCACACTATAAAAAATCTGTAAGTTTGTGTCAATAAACTAGGGCAATATGGTTCAGAAGCATGGGCAAAAACGATTTAAAAAAAATGCTATATAAACCAAAAGTCAAGCAAAAATTATACTGAGGACCAAAGAAGAGAGGATTATTGGTTCTGCTTAGCTGAAAATCTCTGTCGTCAATGCAAGAGAGTGTTGGTGTAACGGAGAGGCGGAGGCGTTTGGATCCATGCGCAACTTAGTTTAATGATCATAAACAGACAAAAGGGCAAGGCAAGTTGTAGTCAAAAACCAGGAAGGAGCCAAAAACATGGAGCGAGTCAGAAAGAAGAAGAAACGGACGGGCAAGGGTCAGGTACGGAGAGGCAAAATAATAGAACGCTCAGAAATGAATACAGGACAAACAAGACTTTGCATGAAGCAGAGGTTTGAAGGTGAACATAAACAGAGTGGTGATGATGACAATAGGAAGCAGCTAGTGGGGAAGTTAGTAAGAAAGCAAGGCCCAATGTGGGATGGAGTGAGGAAGTAGCTATAATTAGTACTCCGGCAAGAGCTCCCTCTGGTGGTTAGAGGTGAAGCTGGGTGGTTGATTCCTGACAGTCGGTCTTTCCTTTAGACTTCTTCAGAGTTTTGAAAACTTATTGGGCTGAAGATGCCCTGCTCTGAGGAGAGAGGTTAATGGGGCGGCCACCGTGCTGAAACCTCTGATCAACTGTGTAGAAACGCGTGTAGAAATTTGCAAAGCACAGAAAACATTCCAGGTCCTTCATTGGGGTTGGCTGTGGCCAATTGGTTACTGCCACCTTGCCCTGGTCCATGGCCATTCCCTGCTCGCTGAGGATGTAGCCAAGAAAGGTGATAGAGGTTTGGTGAAACTCACATTTTTCTGTCTTGACGGACAGGTTGTGGTTGATGAGGTATTGGAGAACCTGCTGAACATAGGTGACATGTTCCTCGAAAGTTGGGGAGTAAGGATGCCATTGATGTAAACTATGACGTGGTGTTGCAGCATGTCTCGGTAAACATTGTTTACAAAGGCTTGGAACATGGAATGGGCATTGCAGAGTCCAAAGGGCATGACTAGATTATCATAATGACCTGTAGTGGTTGATAATGTAATTTTCCATGCGTCACCTCCACAGATGCAAATCAGATTGTAAGCACTACGCTTGATGAAATATCGAGCCTGACACAACTGTTCTGATGCAGGGCCAAGGGGACCAATGGCAGTAGTTTGCGGTTCCTTACTATGATTTTGTTCAGGCTGCAGAAGTTGATGCAGGGTCAAAGAACACATCCTTTTTAAAAAAAGAAGAGACCTGTAGATGCAGGAGATGTGGTAGGCCAAATGAATTCCTTCTTTAGCTCTTCCTGAATGTATCCCTGGATGACTTCCATCTCTGGCTATGACAAAGGGAATACTCTTCCTTTGGATGGTGTGGTACCAGGTTGTAGTTCTATGGCACAGTCATATGGCTGATGAGGAGGAAGCCGTTTGGCATGTTGCTAATTAAAGGCTTCTTACATGTCTCAATATTGAGGGGGCATAGACTCATGCTTTGTGACA
Source organism: Adrianichthys oophorus (assembly GCA_036245035.1). NCBI lineage: Eukaryota > Metazoa > Chordata > Actinopteri > Beloniformes > Adrianichthyidae > Adrianichthys > Adrianichthys oophorus. The sequence continues at coordinate 22,080,089 of BSAI01000072.1, read as the reverse complement.
GATTTGGGAATGGCAATCTATGGCAAGGCTATCTGTTGATGTTGGAAAACACATGGTGTTGCTCTGTTTTGTTTTGTTCTGGTGACACTGACGTCCGCAGAAGGCTGAGTTAAATGTTAGCTCACACAATGGCACGACTACTAAATACACAAAACAAAACATTTTTGTATCTCTTTTTTGTATCTTTTTAACGCCTATCTGTCATGGGAGAGGATCCCTCCTTCATGTGGGCATCCCTGAGGTTTCTTTTCTTTTTTAACCAAAATAGGTTTATTTTTATTAGTTTTTCCTCACCAAGAAGGAGGGTCCAAGGGCAGGGATGCCAGTTTACCTTAGTCTGTTTAGTTTAATTTAGCAACCAGCCATTGTTTAAATTTTATGGCTGACTTTATATTCTTTGCATACAGGAAATACGGGTGTGAATCCCATTGAGACGACTATGGTTGTGATATCGGGCCTTATAAATAAAATTGAATTGAAACTATTTTTTACTGATGGAACATATTATCTCTTGTCTCAAACTGCATGGAAGTGACAACCAAACAAAACAATTCTGTATTCAGTTCAATTATTCAATGGAAGGGTCACAAAATGGGATGATAGGGACAAATTATTTTTGCTTCTTTTTACAGTACTTGACATTGGGAGAAAAAAAAAGCTTGAACAGTACACTGCTTAAAGGAAGCATTGATGTATTGTGAATCACTGGTGACCCGTTTTTATCATAACAGCGATCTTCAGCTTTGCTTCTTGTTTTGAAAAAAAAAAAAGTGTATGTGTTTGTATTTTGGCATTGTGGTGGAGAGACTGAAGAAATAAAAAAGCAGTATTTATCAAATATATTGTGCTCTGCACACTTTAAAAAGGATCCCATGCCTATACCCCTAAGAATAATAAAAATGTAGACATCTTATACAGCAATTTGGTCCTTTCTGCTGTAACCATAAATTCCTCTCCCTGTTCCTGAAGTAAAATTAGAAGTAAATCGTGGCAAGCAATATTGTGACCAGATTAGGTACTTACCTATAATAGAGTCTAGTACTAACAGTTGTGTTCAGTAACAGTTTTCCTTTCAAGCTCTAAACCTAATGAAAAGTAGGGAAGTTGCTAAACTGAGGAATGGAAGGTGAGGAAGACTGTGTGATCCAGTGACTGACTGGTGCAAATCGATGAATAAACATAGGCATAAAACAGACATATAAGGTGAAGAAGAATTAAACTCTGAAATTTAAAAAAGTGTAATCAAAAAGGCTTTTATGAACAAAATTATTTTTTCCTCAAAGAAATTGCAAAAAAATCCTTGCACTTTTTTTTAATGATTAGAGCCAATTTCTTAGAATGTGTTGAACTGTATAATTGAAATCTTTTGATCTTTTATTTAGTTTATCAGCTTGAGCCATTGATCCTGTCAAAGATGCTTTAAGAAAACACTAAACCTGTCAGGACACTGTAATCCTATTAATTCCATGTTTTCTTTTTTTTAATATTTTTTTGTTTTGCTGTTGTTTTTTTCTTTTGGTGGACTGACGGTGCCCCCAATATGAACAAATTCAAATGATCTTTGAACTACTGATGTAATGAACCTGCCCCACATTAGACAAATGTTTGTAATTGTGCCAGCATGCATAAGTTCAGGTGGGAATCTGTTTGAAGAAGAGCAGAAGAGCAGAGTGGAGGCCAGATGCAGCCTGCCAGACCAAATGAAGTAAGAGTCTCATTGGTTCCCAGGTTGCTTGTCGCAAGTGTCAAGAGATTTAAGACTCACTGGATTCTAAAACTACTCAATATTTTTAACTAAGTAGAAGCTAGCAAAGAAAAAAGAGTGCTAAGATTAAGAAATATTTCATTAAGAGAATTGTGACCATGTCAAGAGGTTAGATAATCATAACTTCTGAATAACCTTTTGTGACGTGATCTTAGAAGATTGGTTTTGTGGTTTTATTTACTACACAATAAACCAAAAAGTCTTACATCAATATTAGTGTTTGTACCCACCGTAGCACAGAGCGTCTGCGAAACTTACATTGTCTCATAGCAAATAATCCACATTGGTCTGTTTTTGGATGCATCACAGCTATTTCTATACACACAATTCAGCATGACAAGAGTGTAACATTTAATTTTAACAATTTGCTCCTTAACATATTGTTGTGGTTGCTGATCTAATTAATAGCTGACATTGGTTAATTTTGAACAATTCAATTCGATCTGATTCACTGATCAAAAAACGATCCATCTTTAGCCAAAAATTAAAGCAGTGTGACTCAGATACCTGGGTACTGAGCAGTGCAGGTGAAATTTTCCAGATTCCTGGTATTTCTTGCAAGATAATAAGTTTACATTAAATGTGTGTACAAACAAGCAAATAAACAAGAATGAATGGAAAAACCATTAATATTTTTAGTTTAGTTCAACCCACTGTTGTTTTTCCACAAAAAAAAAAACAAAAAAAAAACAAAGGGAACATTATTAGAACATTCTACCACACTGTATGGTCATATCTTTGTAAAATTCAAAGTTTTTTTACACATTGAAATGTAATGATGGATTGATCATTTTTTGCTGTCATCACATGTGTGTTGTCTGATTTGATGGGACTTGGACGTTTTATGTTACACAAAAGCAAACATACAGTAATTTGCTCAATACCAATGGTATTTTCCAAGATTGATATAATCAAGTTATTTAGAAACGATTGTATAGTGGAAGGGTTCGATTCCATTAACAAGTTTCCCCAGACAGATTGATTTGTTTGGATCAATGGAATTTAAATTGATTCATTAATTAAGCTGATTATTTGTTTAAGTCAATTATTCGTCATTATTCACCTATTTTAATGTCACAAAAATCAAGCAACATGAAACATTGAAAGTGTTCTGGCCATAGTCATTAGGATTGTTTTTTTTTTAAGAGTGATATATATATATATATATATATTTAACTCCCATAAGGACATTGAAGTAAAAAGAAAAAAGAAAAAAAAAAAAAAAACTAGTTTCTTGGACGCACCAGTTACTATTGACTCTTCAACACAATTCACATTTCTTAAAAAAAAAAACCTCTTACATAGGAAATATTTTACAAATCTTTTTCAACAATCAGCCAGAGTAGAGCACGTTTTTTTTTGCTGGGATAAAAAAAAAGTCAGATTTCTTAAAACACAAATTAATAACTCCCAAATTATCAAAGGATAGACAACATAACTCTATTAAAACTGTTAACAGGATTTTTTTTTTAAATCATTAAATCACTGAACCCTTTCAGATTCTTCTGGACTTGTTTGTATAATTGTTCTTTAGTTTAATATGTACTATATATGATATATATATATGTATATATATATATATAGATATAGATCCTGTGATCTTTTTAGGGTCTAAAGTTGAATAGCTGGACGTTTACAACAAGATCAAGCTTGTTTCAGCAGTAACATGTAAGCTGTGAAGTAAGCTATCTTTGAAAGTCAGGCTGGCCTCCAGTATGCCTGCTTTTAAATGCAGAACTAAAATGTACAAACAGCTTTCTAACATGAGGCAGGGTGTTAAAAGTGTATTCCCTCTGTTGCAGTTTCAAGATCCAAGCTCTCTTGAGGCAAAACTTTGTTTATGGAGTTCTCCATTGACCTGATGGGTAATTTAAAGGTGGACTGAAGACTTGATGTAAGACATCCAGGACCTCTTGAAGCATTTGTCACATTGAAAATAAAAGTAGCATGAAACATGATTTTTTTTTTTTTTTTGCTATCCAAGGCACAATCAAAGCATCAATTTGACACAATTTTTGAAAGAGGGAATATAGCTGTACATTTCTCACAGTTTCAGAGTGTCCTCCTTGTAGCTCCAGTCTTGCCAGTTGCTTTCCTAGGGTTGACACTACACGATGTCCTGATACATCACATGCAGACTTTAAGTGTGCCACATAGAAAGGCTTTGAATTCAGCACCTTTAACCAGACAGTGTTGGTTCTTTTTACTTTTTGGATTAAATAAAATATATTTCTCACTCTTGTAATTTCTCAAGTACTAGATGGTCTGTCACCGTGATAGGGTTCCCTCTCTTTGAGTACCCCTGTCAAAACCCAATTTTTCCTCTCGGAGTACATCTTTAGATTATATCCGACTAGACTGCTGCTCCTTGTTTCCTGATGAAAACAAATCTGCAGCAGTTTAGCAGGTTTACTTTTCTGATAACATTTGATATGCCTGTCAACAGCTACATTATCAACACATTTCTGGATGTAGAACATGACTCTGAAAGATAATCTATTTGGATACATTTAGAGAAGTCTTGATGGAAAATGACAGTGTTCATCTTTTTTTTTTAATACTGGATGTAGTTTTTTTCTTTTTTTTGTATCGGAGAAAGGAATAGAGCTCATATAAGTGGGGCACCCAGATTCAGTGTTTCTGTTTGCCTGAGTTTCTAACATAGTCACACAGTCATAATACTTATGTTCATTCATGCATTCATTCATTCATCTTCTATACCGTTTTGTCCCTTTTGGGGACAGGGGGCTGCCGGAGCCTAACACGGCTACTCATGGGCAAGGCAGGGGACACCCCTGGACAGATCACCAGTCTGTCGCAGGGCCACAATCACACACCCATGCACACTCACATCCTCATCAATTTAGAGTGACCAATTAACCTATGAAGCATGTTTTCGGATGGTGGGAAGAATCCGGAATCCCCGGAGAAAACCCACGGGGAGAACATGCAAACTCCACACAGAAAGGTACCCCATTGGTGACACTGTTTCAAGTCCCCCAGCCAGGACTTGAACTGTGGGCCAGGGAGAATAGATGAGTCTGGGAAGTCAATATGGGCTGAAGCTGCTGAAGGGTGTTATCAGAAAAAAAAGAAAGCTTCTCCATCAAAACAACTTTACATCCTGCTGACTCACACGTGTGCATACCGACACAACAAAATGTCCATTGTGTGACAGATGCATCTGCCAGCTTTTGTTGGAATTTTAGATGACCACAAGAGATGGGATATTTTTCAAAATATTCTAATTGAAATAATGTTTAAAATATTTTGAAAGCTAAGTTGAATACTAAAATGAAGTCCAAGTAAAAAAAAGAAAAAGAAGTGGGCCTAGTTCATGTTATGGTACTGGTACTGGCATGATATTTACTTTAACAGATTTTACTTATTTATTGTCAAATCCGAGGTCTTTGTTGATTGTACTGTGTACTAGTTGTTGCTTTTGTAATGTTTTCATGAGGACAGCC